>CM044885.1:5269434-5386095 GCA_024500025.1 Syzygium aromaticum | reverse complement strand
TTCCCATACCGTAAGCCATCATATACAAGGTGGACTGAAGTGAACTTTGAGCACCTCCAACAACGCAACGATCAGATTCTGGAACCCCATCCTGCCAAAGATGATAAAAGGGCCGGAACAGAAAGTGAAATTTCAGGTATGAGACTTTGAGAACAACTGCAAGAAACTATTTTTGGGTCGAACGGCATCAAAGTATCCCACCAAAAGTTTAAGCTAGTAAGTGTGATGAAACCCTTGAAGAACGCACAGGGAGTTGAGAATGGGGAAGAAGATGAATAAGGAATTGACTCACAAGATGAAATACCAAATGGCGAGTGAAGATAATGAATCTGTGGGTTTGATACCATGTAAAAGGATCCTAACCAAAAGCTTAAAAAAGTAGGTGAAAGAGGTCAAGCTAAACCTCAACCAAAACTACATCAAGAATGCTTGTGAGATGTCTAGGCAATGAGCTACTGGCGCTATTCTTTAGAGTAATAATTGAAACGAAAGTAGAAAACCTGCATCTGTTGAATGACGGCCAAATCGAACATCCACAATCCAAGTCGAGATGTCGCCACTCCACCCATCAGCATATCGGCAGCTATTATGCTGTTTCGGACCCATATTGACCCAACACATAGAAGCAGGAAAATCCACTGCAATAGTTTCTCATAATGCAGAGTTCAGTTGTTTTCACTAATCCATACACCCAAAAAAGTCATAATACAAGTTGATACTCGAGAATTATACCTGGGACCAGCTGGCCCAGAGCCCAGTTCGGAGCGTGAAAATATGAGAATGTAAGACTGGATAAACCAGAGTGGCAGCAACGCCGATGGTTGCGCTTATTCCGCGCGCTATTCCGATGACAAATGCAGGTATACCCTCCCACTCTAATGTAGCCGTCATCAAACTTCCGAAGCTGTAAATCCATACAACAATCCTCGAATTGTCAATGCATTCAAATTAGAGCAAGAAAGACTCGAGACCGCCAACATTTTGCACAGTTCCCAAATGATGCAGCAGTGCAATAGTTACTGTCTAGCAGATGATATCAGAAATGACATTACAATTAAGACGACCTTAGGTTTTGATGCATATGTAAGTTTCCACCTAATAATATATCGGGAACTTCGATTGGTCACCCTGTTTTTTACCCTTTACCAGGAAAGCAAAACGTCAATTGTAGAAGATTATAGGTAAGTCCCGTAAACGAGGGCGAAATATATGAACTTTGAGGGCGCATCAGTTTCCAGGGTGTTACCTGAGAACTGTAAAATACAACAAAGCTAGTGCGATTCCAGGAAGCACAACTTCTTGATCAAAATACACTCTCCAAGCACTGACCAGGGGCAGATTTGCAATTTTCTCACCAAGACTTCTCTTTTGGCTTTTTTCTGCATTTGCTGGATGATAATCATCTGGAACAGAAGAGCTCTCAGCCAGTTCAGCAGGAAAAGGTTTCTGGATCCTTCGTTGGTTTCGCTCAGCTAAAGCAGGAATCCCCTGATATACTGACATGAAAAACCAGTACTCCAGCCACACACTTATGGTGCTCAAAACCGCCAAAGTCATAGCAGATGCTTTTAATGAACCAAAGCTGATTATGAAGCCTGAAACAACAGGGGCAAACAACTTGCAGATCAGATCGATCCGTCTTATAACCGAATTCATCTGAGTAAGGACTGTAGGAGTTCGGCCTTCCGACATCACCACCACCCTGCAATTAGAGGCACATTAAAAGAAAATTTGAAAAGAAAAAACAAAAAGAGAACAGTATGCCTTTGGATGCAAGTATTTAAGTTCAATAGTATTACCATTCTCTTTCAATCAAGATTGTTCCAGCAAGAGTGGAAAGCACACCAACAGCTCCAGAAACATTGGTCACAAGGACGAGCAAGACAAAAGCTTCAACACTAGTGGACTTCAAATCTGGGTAGGCTAGCAAACCAAAAACCGTGCCTCCGGCAACTATGAACGAAAAGTTCTGTGTCACGAGCCAAAGCCGGAGAACCTGCAACAAATATTTGCCCCTTCATGAATGTAAAATCACTCAATTATCATATTCAAATAAATTCGTATACTGTGAAATTCGGAACTAAAGTCCCGTTCAATGTTTTCTCAGGTGCCGTAGTACATGGAGAATTGCAAGTTCATCGGACCTTGACATAACTCATTTGATCCACCCACTTTCCAATTATTGGGCCGAACAAGGCAGTGGAGGCATTTTCCACGACTCCATAGATAGCGGCCAACAGTAAAGAGTCTGGCCAAATGTTGATCATGTATAAGGCTACAGAGAAATCCCACATTCTGCAAGACAAGCAGACATGAAGGATAATTCTTTTCCAAATGGAGAGGTATCAATAGAAAAAATAACCTGAGAATAAAGCCCTTAGTTTATTGAGAATTGCCGCACTTACATGGTCAATTAAAGTAACGGACTGAAATGAAATTTAATCAGTAATAGGATCGATTTTCCTAATGAACAGCATAAGATGAATTTTTCACTGTCCGTTCATTAATTGGGGCAAATTTATGTTCTCACTATCAATCATGTACTAGTTATGAATTGAGGTATAGCGGAAAACAAAGATGCTATCCTGTAACGCGAGTACTACTGAAAGGAAAGTAGTATATTCTCTTCATCATTTTTCCTATCACTGTTTACCAGATAACTTCAGGATTTATACCTAGAGCATGTAATTTTTTGTCGGAACAAGAATTATACTACCATCCGCACTTATCACAACTAGGACAACAACTTGTGTATTTCCCACTAAACAGGGAGTAACCTCCCATCTGGCGACTAGAAAGCATTTCTTTGGTTGAAGTGATTACGTTTCGTAGTTCAAACAACAGAACCTTCAATTAAATTGAAATACTTTGATGTTCCAGTGATAGTACATCAGGCACGGAAGAGAAGGACGGATAGGTGATGATACCAATTGGGACAATTTGAAATGATGGAAAGGATTTGATATATCCGAAATAGGAATGATACAGAGAGTACGCCAATACACTAGTATAAAATACTCCAAAATTTTGCATAGCCAAAATTAAGAGCAAGTCGTCATATCCTGAGGGGAGCATTTTCAGAACAGCAACAGGAGTTCTAGGAGAGTTGAATCAAAGAGGATCGCAGAACCTGGCACCCCATCTGGCCAAGAAGTGTCCCGAGTACAAATATTTGGTGAGGTGAGATGGCAGAGAAGGCTGTGGAGAAGACGTTTCATGGTCGAGGAGCGGCTCCCTCAACATTTCTGTAGTAGTTTAAGTGACTTCTTGAATCTTAGCAAGCAACTCCTCTTCTTCTTCTTCTTCTTCTTCTTCTTCTTCCTTCTTCTTCTTCTTCTTCTTTGTAGCAATGAAATCAGAATCGACCGAACCAAATAGCTAACGTGTTGATCTTGACTTTACCGGCGCATTAATATGATGAGTACCGGTGTGGGTTGTCTCTACCAGCCTTTACAACTGTTGGAAGGGTTGACTCACTTTGTTCTTCCCCCGTAAAGAAGACGAACCCTAAAGAATTCAATTAAAGACTTGGCTTTTGAAAGGGTCATGTAGGTTGTATCGAGGAATGTGTATTTTGCATAAACTAAACTCCACACCTTGACTTTTCCTTTTTTTGTCCGCAAGACAATATCTCTTTGTGCTGTTTGGATTGTAAGACTTTTTTTAAACGGCCTACATTAATAGAGATTGATATTAATTATTTTTGGAGTTTGTCTAACAAGGTAAGATATAAATATTTTTAATTAGTCTAATATGAACCTGACTAATATGGGCCGAGTAAAGCCCGGCTTGTGATGAGAGGGTCTATGGGTTAAAACTCTATAAATAGTGCTAAAGTCTCTCCTTCACCTGTGATGCACAAATTACCTCACATAAGGAGCATTTACAGGATGCTATTTGTGAAACGCAGCTTCATTGAGCCAATGATGCAAATGGCAATAGAAAAGAAGCACTTGTGCTTAGGATTGTCACTATTTTGCATCAAGAATGATGGATCTTAAATTAGGTGAGCAAATCCCTTTTTATCAAATACAGTGTTCTAGATTCTAGCCATAGATATCTCGAGGTGCCTTTTTCACGGCTTACGTATAGCATCAGAACAACCATAGGCTAGATGCTGAACACACGAATTTGGCTGTTTTCCGGAATTTTTTGTCCGAGGAAAATTGATCTTGATCACATAAACATAACGTACTCAGTGAGGCAAGCGTTTTAATGGGTGGTGTGCCTCCAAGGGATGCCATACGCGTGGCCACGCCCCATGGCGTGGGTTGACTCAGTTGGCTGTGGGCAACCCAATCCGACCTGGGAGTTGACTAGGTGACCCAACGCTAACTGACTGTTGATCAAACTAGTCAAACAGGTCGGATCGGCGATCTAGACTAGATCGGTAGAACCGGCGATCCAAACTGGTTAAGGTATGCTAAGCATGTGGCACACGTGCTGCGCACTTAGGTGACACGTGAGGGCACGTTTGGCCTTTGCTTGGAGCGTTCTTAGTACTAGTGTTCTCGTATTAAGATGCTATACAATGTAGTGTATTTATTTTATATGTTTGATGCTTTTAAGGATTTAAGAATACATACAGAACCCTATATATGTGCATTTTTTAGGTTATTTTTGCGTATTTTTTTTGTATTTATCTTTGGTTTCAGAAATGCAATTACTAGCTGACATATATATCATCACATAAAGAATGTGTAGAGCATGATTTTTTGATAGCATGTATAAGGTTTAACATGTAGCAATGAATGGAACAATGTAATTGGCATGACATGTGACTTTAGTAACAATTTGCCTCTGTCTTCAAGTGTAAAATTACATGTATATGGTAAATATGAGATATAAAGTTTATATCCATGGTACGAGAGAGTTTTGAGGATTCAATTGGTTGTGACCACGAAAGTGGCACACTTGATTCGGTTGAGAAATATCGGTTTTATATTGTGGTGGGATATCACCTATTCTAATGCGTAGTCATATTTCCAAAGAAGGTGATTGTGTATTGGTTTATGGAGGAACACATATACAACATATGGTTGATGAGTGATTGATCCTAGTAGTTCATACACCTAAATGTGATGAATTTCATGAAGGTTGGAATATATTCTCATGGCCACTGTCATGTGGAGAGTATACAACCGTATGTCATATATATTGCCCAAATGTGATTATATGATATTGTATATAACTCTTAGGATGTGTATTTATATGGTTTCAAGTTACATGGTACACTAATTGTATACATTGCTTGTTTTTCAGTCACCTTCTCTCTAAACAGAATCTCTATTGAAATTGAGGTTGTTACTGGTTCAAACTTTAAAAAATAGAAAGAAGATTTTTTATTTGAAATGGAGCTGGTAGGTGTTCATATTGCTTTTACTAAGGATAAGCTGGCAGATCTTATTGCTGCCAGTATGGAATCCGAGAAAACACACTTTGTTGCTTAGGAAAAGAGCAATCGAATTTGCTTGTTATCTGTGATCCAATCCATTCAGGAACACTCGAAGAATAGTTTGCTAGCTAATTGTATTGCTCAACGTATGATGATAGCCTTGGAGGCTAGGAACTGTGTCTTATTTAATGCTGAGATTATGACACACTTGCAAAGACTCTTTAATATGAGGTACAATGGTTCTTGTGGGGTTAGGGGTTATATTCTTAGGACAGTAGACTTGTAGACAAAACTTCGGGGCTCTTTAAGTCACTATTTCCGATACTTGCACTATGCATTAAGTCCTAAATATCCTTCCACTTGATTTTGGAATTATCAAGACTAATTATAACTTTCAAGATAAGACCTGATCAATTAATGACTTGATCATGAGGGTGGTAGCAGAGGAAGTTAAATTGAAGAAAGAAAGAGGGTACCTTGCCCTATATGCCTCTAGTTCTAGAAATAAGAAGTCTATGAGGTCCAAAAATCATATTCGTAAAGGAACTCATGAAACCACTGCTCATTCTGATAGTCTGGGAACTAAGAAAGCATCCTTCAAGTAGAATGATGATCGTTGCTCTTTTTGTAAGAGGAAATGCCACATAAAGAAAGATTGCAACAAATATAAAACTTGGTTGTCCAAGCGTGAGTGCAGTCGTTGATTATTTGGCATTTGTTTATGAATCCACCTTATCAGGAGCCCCTTCCAATTCATTATGGCTAGATAGTGGTGCAACAAATCATATTGCATTTACCATATAGGGATTTATAAACCGAAGGAAACTAAATTAGAATAAATCAAAACTCATCATGGAAAACAACATTAAAGTTGACGTCGAGTTTGTGGGAGATGTCATTTTAATTCTAGATTCTGATTTAATTTGATGTTAATATACGGTTTTTATGTACCTTCCTTTAAACGGAACTTAATTTTCATACCATGTTTAAACATGTGTGTCCATTTTTTTGAAATAAATTACAATACTATTTCTATTTTTTTTAATTATAATAAGGTTAGATGCTGCAATATGTCCAATGGATTATATATATTGTGTTTAACTTCCAATAATATATACGTTGCTTATACAATTAAAAATGTTGTTTCCAAAAGATCGATACCTAAGGAACATTCTTATGCGTATATTTCTAGAAAAAGAGTGGAAATGCTGATAAAGGCTAATATCATGCTTGCTTATAAAAGTGGCCTAAATATTTGCGTAGACTGTTGTAAGAGTAAGATGGCTACAATAAAGAAAAAAACTGCAGTCCGTAGTTTTGATATATTGGAGGTCATTCACACTGATATCAATGAACCCTATATAGCAATCTTGTGTAGTAATTTTTATTTCATCTCATTTATTGACGATTATTCATTGTATGGTTATCTTTACTTGATTATGGAAAAGTTTTAATCTCTTGACAAATTCAAGATTTTTGGGACTGAAGTCGAGAAATCGCAGAAAAAAGTCACAAAGATTGTCAGATTTGACTGGAGTAATAAGTATTTTGGCAATCATAACGATGTTGGAAAGCTTAAAAGACTATTTGCTAAATACTTGGAAGATTCTAGAATAATAGCTCAGTTTACTATGCTTGGAAGTCCTGAATAAAATTGTGTGGTCGAAAGGCACAATCGCACTCTTATGAAAATGATGAGGAATATGATTATTAGGACCAATTTACTTGATTTTTTGGGGGTTAAGCTTTGAAAACAGCCATTTACATTTTAAATCGGAGTCATACTAAAGCTGTTTCGTTGACTCATTTTGAATTGTAAACTGTACGTAAAAAGAAACCGAGCTTGAACCATTCGTTGGGTTAAAACTTTCGGGACAAATAGCATAAAAGTTTCGTGGTCTCACTCCACTAGAGCTGATCGGCTCCTTAATCGTCATGCATCACGGATTGACAAGTGCAGACCTTCCCTCATATGCTTTGAGTCAAGCGCCTCGAATGGCTGGTAATTAGCATCTCAATAAGCTGATGTCATAAACAAAATTGCAGCTAAATAGTAATCAAATCAGAGTCGGTAGAACTTATACATCATGGCAAGGGCATCCCTGAATTTGCACATTATGATTCAACAGCTACTCCTAGGTCCTCTGAGTAAATGCATGTACTTGGGCCTTTCAAGTTTTAACTATGTAGTCTTTTTGGAACTGCTGCTACATACAATTTTTAACGGGCATGATCCCTTAAATCGTCAAGTTTGGGTCTCAAAATTCAAAGAAATCCTTCATCAAACAACTGTGAATGACCAATATCTTTCATTACAATCCTTTCGACCATTGCTCCTCACGAGGGTTTTCTGGACCATTTGACCATAATCAATAGCTTCTCCATGTGAACAAGGTGCTTCCAGGCACGGTAGACATGCAAACAGTAGAGAATTGCAGCTAATGTTACCGCCAGAAATGATGCCAATGTCAATTTCCAGAAATCCTGTAGCAAAAAAAAAAAAAAACAAAAATGAGCGTAACTGAAGGTAGGTCCAAATGGGCTTTATTTGAGAGAAGAGAAAATAATTTACATGTAATCTATTGAACTAATCTCATTCGACAAATATCATCAATTTTAAAACTATATTAACCACCAAACAAAGCTCGCTCTCTCTCTCTCATTCACTCTCATGCAGGCATGTGCAATTGTTTCATAAGTTCCAAAGTGTGCCCATTAATAGTACCTTAGTGAGCAACAGTTGACCCAACAACACTTAAGAGTGTCCTGGTTTAGATAATAGAACAGTAGAAAGGTAATTTACCCGTGGATCAGATAATATAATTCCCATGACGCTGGACATCAAGTCCAGAGCAGACTGAAGAGAGTTCTGGACTCCTCCGACAGCGCCACGGTCACATTCAGGAACATTGTCCTATACAAAGTTTAGGAAAATGCTGAGCATGCCAGTTCGATGTATTATTCATGGCAGAAAAAGTTTCCACTTCATTAGAGGGATTCAGCTAGATTGATGCATGGTATCCTCACCTGCATCAGCTGTGTCACAGACAAGTAGAACATCCACAATCCTAATCGAGATGTTGCCACACCCCCCATCAACATGGACACTGACAAATGCTTGTCTTGAACCCAGATTGAGGCAACGCATACGATTAGGAAGGTCCACTGTGTCATTATCATGCAGTATCAGACAATTTAACTGTCTGAACCTAAATCAGAAGTTGCAATGCCAAGCTGAAAGTCGTGCAAGTACCTGGCACCAAATAGACCAAAGTCCAGTACGAAGTGTCGAAATGCAAGAATGCAAGAAGGGGTACAAAAGAGCGATTCCAATTGTGGCGCTTATTCCACGGCCTATACCAATAACATAAGCAGGTATTCCTTCCCATTTCAGGTCCACCACAATCAAAGTCCCATAACTGTATTGAGAAAGTTAATAAAATAATGACACTTAAAAATGGGAACTTGAGCCACAACCACAAGGATATGATTGCTTAAAATTATCACAATCAACTATGATCTCAAAGGAAGAGAAAACGGACCATGTAAAGCTAATTAAGCTAAGCACAATACAGTTTACCTAGTAATATATTCATACTCGGTCTTCCAAAGTAGATACTACATACTGCACAATTTGTTCTAAATGCTAAACGTACATAAACAAGTTGAAAATCATGTTGCACCTACAAGCTGCAATTGCCAGCACAATTTCCAAACCACATACTTTGAAAATGTTGTTACCTGAGAACTGTAAAATACAACAAGGCAAGAGCTACACCAGGGAGTACCACCTCCTGCCTTAAGTATGTCCTCCACGAAACCATGAAAGCACTATTCATGACTAGATTCATTTTCTTCCTCATCAAGCTTTTCTCTTCCGTCCCATGAATACTTGCCTCATCATGACGCGTCTCACCTTCTAATGTAGATACTTTGCCTTCGGTGCCACCCAAAGGAATCTGCTGTCTTCTCCTCTGGTTGCTCTCTCTCAGTACAGGGATACCACTGTATACGGAACTCATAAGCCAATACTGTAACCAACCAGCCGCAAAATTCCAAAGTGCAAAAGCCGCAGCTGAAGCCTTCAGCAATGCAAAGCTGACAAAGAAGCCCGACACTACCGGAGCAAATAGTTTGCAGATTAGGTCAATCCTTCTGATGACTAAGTTCATCTGTGTCAATGTTTCTGGTGGATGCCCTTCTGATATCACAACCACCCTGCAAACTGTCTTTCATCAGGTTTCTTAGATGAGAATTTTTGCGTTTTATGGTGACAAGCATTTTATGGTTCCACCTTGCCTGTTACGTGCTACATGAGGGAACAAGAAAGCTGTAAATTCTTAATTTCCAGAGTCACAACCCCTAAACCACATTCAACGGAACTTTTGATGGTTAACAAAAAATGTTTAGAACTCAAATATTGGACATTAACAATTAGATACAATCACCATTCCCTTTCAATCAGAATGGAACTGGCAAGAGCAGACAGAACACCAACGGCTCCAGAGAAAAATATTAATATGACTAGAGAGATAAAGGCCACAAAGTTTGTCGACTTCAAATTCGAGTGAAATAGTAGCTCCATCACTGTTTCCCCAGCAATGAAAAAAGAGAAGTTCTGGGTCAACAACCATATTCGAAGAACCTGCAAATAATTGAAAGCATCATATTGTTGCCAGCATTTGTGACAAAACCAATAACCCAAACCACAAAAAAAAAAAAATGCTTGGATAAGATTAGAATACAAAATCAAACTTTGGACAACTATGTGCATATTTTATCAATCAAAAGAATTCCTCCAAAGTTGCCAAGAGCAGGCGAAAACATGGATATGTTGAACGAGGCTGATTTTCTCCAGGCTATTTTTCAGACGTGAGAGATGTCAGTTGTAAGAGATGTCAGTATGTGGCCAAGGCTCATCGTAAGTAATGCTAATCTTAAATGAAGATATGATAAGATTCTTAAACTATGAGGAGTCACAATGGTATATGGAAATTCAGAAAATATTAAATAGTTGAGAAGTTATTCAGTCTCAATACGGCATGTATTTTTTAATGAAACATATCTGCAATTGTAACAAGCAACCTTTGCAAACCTTTGTGTAAGTCGACGTATCCCCCCATTTTCCAACAGTCGCCCCAAATAGTGCAGTAGAGGCCGACTCCACCGTACCGTAAATAGCAGCGAAAAGTAAAGAACTTGGCCAAAGACTGATGAAGTATAAAGCAACAGAGAATTCCCACATCCTGCAAGCAAATGACTAGGGTCGATGAGCATGGAATCCAAGCCGCACAACCTCCTGATAATCTGACTATTATTCTATATAAATGTAGACATTGCACGGAAAGGGCCAGACGATTCGACACATCTGTAATCTGCTTGACAGTTTTAGAAAGTTGTTGACAAAATAATGGAATTCACCAACATGAAACTGCTAAGACATTCGAAAAAATTACCATCACCTGTAAAAAATTACCAAATTGCAGATATTCAGCTCGTGGAAATTGAAAGTTTTGTGCTGTTATGTAATAGATTACCTTATTTTCATTTTGTGCTATTTGCTGCTTAAATTGAATGTTACCTACAACATATTTGCTACGTAGTATAATGAACCATGAGAAGATACTTCAATGTTCGCTATACGGCACATCATCAGATAAATAAGGGGCGTACGATGACAAAAATATTATGCCGGTCATGAATATGGCAAAACTCCTGTTTGTGAAACGTGGTCATTTCGCTTGTTCTTCTTGGCTGTCTTAAACCAGAAGCTGATAACATGGTGTACGACTGATCCCAAAACGTTTTTCTCATAAACCACAGGCAGAGAATGGCAAGGAAAGGACACAACCAAAAGAAAACACTGAAGGACTGATTGAGAAACTTGTGCATGATGTAGATACCCTCTCAGCTAAAGAAAGCAGTCTGGTGCATCTCCCAACTCATCGTTATTCCATCTGGGGTGCGTCAAAGACATCTCTCATCCCACATTACCCTTGTTTAGACTGTTGCACCAGTAGACAAGCCTCGCCCAACATCAAATTAAAAAATTGCGATTTAAAGCCATAAGGACACGGGTGAGTCCAGACCAGAGCGAGCAATATGGTGTTAGCGACACACTGGGGCTTTGGCTGCCTATGGTGGTCTTAGACTCATATTAGGCGTCATACACACCTCTATTCCCACAACAACAACGACAGAGCCTAGTCAAAGCACAACCAGAGAAACAGAATCACAGTCGATACTCGAAATGTCTGTTTCTGTTTTCCTTCTACAGATAGAGAGAGAGAAAAACCTGGCAACCCATCTGGCCAAGAAATGGCCGATGTACAAGTATCTAATGAGAAGTCTAGAAGGTGGAGCGACTGTTTCTTGACTTTCTATCATTTCTCGCTCTGGGTCTTGATGATCAACAACATTAAACTCTCTAATCGCCACATCTCCACCTGTTCCAACTCCACTTTTGGTGCGCCCCGAAGCTGAACTCTGAGCAATTGCACTAGGAATTCTGTTGCTCTGTCGAATTGCATGATCTTGATCGCAACCTGATCTCTCCATCTCCATTCTGAGAAATTGCACACGGAATACAGAAATGGGTCACCAATACACGTAACGGGCGAACCTAAAATCATCGCCCTTTTTCCCGGTCGTACGTTGTAGCACCATGGCTCGTTTGATTCGGTTTTTCAAATGCTATTTTGGAGAATACAAATATGTTTAGATGAAAGTTACTTGAAAAAATGTAAGTGGTGTTTGATAAAAAAAAAATTTGTGAAACTATTTTAGCTTAAATAATGTTTGGTAAATTTTTTTTTGCAAAGGGCTTTGATAAATTTTATTTTTAATATTCCGGTTTTGCCTCTATTACTGTTCATCTTTTTCACCATGAGGGTGGTCGGCGAGAGTGGTCGGCGAAGGGCCAGCAAGGGCAGATCTGACCAACGAAGGGTCGACAAGGTCGCCCGACTCAGGCGACAGCTGCTTGGGGTCGGGCGCCCACCCAAGCGCTGTCGCCTGGGTTGCATGACCTCAAGCAACGTCGGCTTGAGGTGGTGCAACCCAGGCGGCCATCGCCTGGGTCGCATGACCTCATGCGACGATCCCTTAAGGTCGCGCGACCCAGGCAACGGTGCCTGGGCGATCCCCCGACACCAGGTGGCCGTTGTCTGCATCGGGCAACCTCATCGGTCAAATCTACCCTCATCGGCCACTCTCGCAGTGAAGAAGATGAATAGTAACAGGGACAAAACCAAAATAAAGAAATTTGGATAAGGGCAATTTGAAAAGAGAAAAATAGGCTTCAGCATTTTTGGAATACTGAAAGCTTAAAACTGGTCAGGACCAACTTTCAGCTTTTAGCATTCCAAATGCTAGCTTTGGACTTTTCGTGAGATTTTCGAGGCCGAAAGCCCCTTCTCAAAGCTGAACCAAATGGCCCATGAGAGCCTTCACGTGTAGCAAGTTAAAGCATATCGTAAAGAACCAAGAAAACAGGGGAATAGCAGAAAAGTTGGCCGCGTCAATATTTTATGGTTGACTTGTGGTGGTGAATGAATATTTTAAAAGATGATAGAACTAGAGATAAATGAATCTCCTGTTCGTTCTGTAGTTTTTCCAATGCTTATGATATTAACGGGGCTTTGGTTTGAACAGTTTAATCTGGGCATGACTCAGACTGTGATTCGAGCATGAAGAGATCTGTTTCGTGTTCAAGTCCGCTTTCAAGAATTCAAACAGGAGGTCCCCACCAGAACCCTAGTGGGAAAGGACCACCCCGATCCATTCCGCTGACCGAGATCGCCCAAGTGCAGAATAGCTCTTTCCATTCGCTGTTGAAAGCGGCCTGTTCGCTGGATTCGAGCTTAATCCGAGATGCCAAGTCGCCACTGTCCATTCATTTCAAGTGGAGCAAATGAAATGCCTCAGATGCAATGTCAAGGAGCATTTCGACAACGACCTGTATTTCTCATCTTGTTCGGGTTCGCCATGGACCAAACCGGATGACCACGGTTGAATGGTCTAAGCCCCGAATCGAATAGAACCCACCAGATCAACGATTGAGAGTTGATCAGTCCGTGGTGGACCAAATTTTGGGTAAGAATTTCCTTTCCGCGAGCAGAGTCGATTCTGTATTTCTCAAGAGCATCCGAACTTGCAGAACCAACGAGCATTTCTGCATTTGGTGCAGTCAATGCGAGGACAAAACTCACGTACAGACCAAAGCGAGCTTTCTCACACTGACAACAAAATGAAGCTCGTCATCCTGTCACTACCGAGCCTTGTTAAGACATTAGGACAAAATAGCAGCTTCTCCCTTCTATCCCTTCTCATTTAAGCCTCAGAGATTCAAACATTTCACAGAAAGCCAGCTTCTACCTTCCTTGCAATTGCAAGTTATAATAAATATAATATTCTCATTTATCAGAGGGAGTGAGGGAGGGAGGGAGGGAGGGAGAGTGTCACTCAACACGCAAATGAAATTCCCTCTATGAGCACAAGAAATGCAGTAACCAACAGGGGAAACAAGGTGCTTGTGATGGATACGACTAATGATATCAACCACTGCTTGAAATTCCCTCTCTCCTTTTCACTTCTAACTTTTAACTGCTTGATCGCAACTACTTTTATCGCTCGAAAGCACTCCCTCATGAACATAGCCAAAATCACCTTAGCCAAGCAGCTGCTGGCCTGTGACACTATCCTTAATAAATGGTCAATTTTTTTGCCAATCGGATAACGCTCAATTATCAACTCTAGAAGTACGTCATAAAAAAAAAGACATTTGATTTCTCAGTGAGCTCCCCACCAGATGCATACTCTGGAGCTAGGTAGCTATATTAGATAGACTTACATTAGCAAAATATGACAAAACCAACGTATGCTCAAAGAGGAAATAAATGAACTCAACCATCAATGGTACCAAATTAGACAAACCGTATGCACAACAAATGGCCTTACCTAAAAGTTCCCATTACTCGACTGGATACATGAGTATCTCTATCAAAAGCAGACTTTGTAAGTCCAAAATCCGCAACACAAGATCAATACATCAGCTTTTATAATTCACATCCAAATAGCTTCACACGACAAGATTAAATCCTCCATTAAAATTTTTATCCCAACTCCAAAAATAGTTGCAGACAAAAAGACTATTATTTCGTTATCTTAATGATTTCATCAAGAAACCAACTTTTGTAGCCCAATATCTTTTGCCGTTTCTCTAATCTTCGGCTTATACTGAGGACTTTTGGGTGATGCAAATTACTTTTCAAGATATGAAGTAATTCAATAACTTAAGGAAGTAACTAGATCATGTGGTAGAGAATTCAATAAATATCCTAAATGACCGATATTAACATTTATTGATTAAACCATTTCACATCATACCTTTGCCTCAAAATTGAAGTCTAGAAGAATAATAGATGCCTTGATGTCATGGTGAATGATTTTAGGATTACTTAAGAAGTGAATCCAATATAGATGCACCGCAAAACTTATTAGATAAGGTTTTAAAAGGCACACTTAAAGTCCTCATGCAAATATGCCAATCCTCTTGTGGAACCTAAAACAATCTTTATCCTCATAGGCCAAGCCATAGTTGGGCGATCCTTCCCTGCAATTGCCAATTAGAATAACTATAATGTTCTCGTTTATTGAAGGGAAGGGTAGAGAGAGAGAGTCACACTTACCATGTAAATGAAATTCCTTCTATGAGCACCGGAAATGCAATAACTAACCAAGGAAACAAGGTGCCCGCAATGGATGTGATTAATGATTGTTGCGACCTAAAAAAAAAATCGTGTTTTCGATCTTAGGCTAATGGATTACTAGATCAATTATTAACTAACCTAGCTCGAGTTCTCCCAAACTCTACCAAATCACAACTTAGGTCCAATTATGAGCATGCAAATATTTTTAATGGGAGTCGCCACTAATCATTTAAGGTAGGTTGATTAGAAACTTAAATAAAATAGCGGGAGTACTATTTTATTTCTACGAACCAGAAATTATAAATTCGGGGACTTGATTACGCTAGATTCCCTAACGCCCTTTCGGTACCAATTTCAAGAAAAATACTCAATTTGGCAATTTTGATAAATCCTGACTTAGAATTTAAAGGTGTAGAAATTTTTATTTTCACTTATTTAAATGAAAGCTAACCTATATGTAATAACGTGCAAAAATTGACATGCGATTAATGCAACCTAACATGCAAATTATATGTAATGCGACAACGTGACCTATTTCTAATGACGGGCATATTATTATTTTTATTTTTTAATGAAATTCGGAATTAAAAATGCCAATTATCTAAACATGCAATTTTAAACTAAAGAAATTAACCTATTCTAGAGTAATCTCTTGGTATTTTTTTAAAAAATCAAAATTCGAAATTAAAATCAAGTAAATATATATATAACCGCTAAATCTTTCGAATTAAGTTTCGATCTAAAGCCTAATAAATCGATCTTAAAATTCGAAATACCCGCTATAGAAATAACTCTATCTAAAGCCTGATGGATAGATTTATTTCCACGTGTGCAGTTGCGGATTATGAAATTTTCCTAATCGATCACAACTTGAAAAAATTTTGATATATCAAGTATCTTGGATAAATTCAAAAGATTTTGAAAATTTCAAATTCTATTCAAATTTGGCAAGTAATACACATCCAAGATTTCCCAAATAATAATAATAATAATAATAATAATAAATCCTAATTAAAATAGTGTCTATTGCTCAAATAGGCAAAATTAGATAAGATAACCATGGAATAGGCAATAAAATATCCAAATTGATTCGGATGAGATACTTACCTGATTTGCAGATTTCTTTCTAAATTTGAATTTGCAGCGGATCAGGATTGCGGATCGGATGACCGGCGATGTGTCGGGAGCGGCGGCGCGGCGTCGGGAGCGGCGACGCGATGGTAGACGATAGCAGTGACGAGCGGTTTTCGGAAGTCACGGAATAGCAACAACTCACCACGGAAGGGCGACGAACGTCAAGGATAGCAGCAACTTCGGAGGATTTTGGTGAGAAAGCACTGCAATGTGCGCGCGGACAATGAGCATAGCAACGAACGAGAATTGCTGTGATATGCGCGCGGGCAGCTATGCTCACCGTCTATCAAAGCTTCTTTGTGTGTGTCCTTCGTTGACCACAAGAATTTATTGCTTGAACACTGACTTCATGAATGGAAGTCACGAATTCCCTTAGCGCGTCTTCAAACGTCAAGCACGGCAAAATTTTTTTTCTTTTCTTTGTTTCCCACGTGGGTCTTCTTCTCCTCTGTCCTATTCTCTTTTTTGTGTGAAAAGTCAAGCCTCCCCTTTTTTCTCTTCAATGTCAGAACACCAAAACACTTTTTCTTCTTTTTTTTTCTTTCTCTCTCTCTTGCTTTCCCACTTTCTCTCTTGTGCTCCTCGTGGCCGTGCTTCAATACGAGCGCCTCCACTCTCTTTTCTCTCTACTCTCTTTATCACGTGTTTCACTCTTGCAAATTATCTTCTGAAAATTCTGAAACCCCTATAAGCATGTATTTATAATGAAAACCTAAGTCAATTAGCGAGCTTTTTAGTCCTAACAGGCTTAGGTTTAGGCTTTAATTTAATTCTAAGTGGGCTAAATTAATTTGGGCTTTTTCTTTAATTAAGCATAATGGGCTAATTTAAGCTCAAATTAAAACAACGAAGCTCTTTTGCGTGTGATTTTCAGCCCATACTTTCCGAGTGAGCCGAGTCTTGTTCGATGCCTGAGCTCGATTCACGTGATGAATTTTAAGCTCGCTTGTCATTACCGATCCGATGCGGAATGCAATTAATCTAAATGAACCTAAACTATATGTTATGCAATTTTAATATTTTTGTTTAGGGATTAAAATTTAATCCATAATTTTCTATACAATTAACCACTAAATGATGTGCTAAAATTTAGGTGTCAACAATGATGTCAACTTTTGTTTGAAATTCCCTCTTCCCTTTTCGCTTCCAGCTTTAACTGCTCGATTGCAACTACTTTCTCACTCGAAAGCAGTCCCTTATGAACATAGCAAAAATTACCTTGGCCAAGGAATTGTTGACCCGTGATGCTCGATTATCAACTCTAGAAGCACAACACCAAAAGAAATGACATATGATTTCTTAGTGATCTGCCCCCCGAACACATACTCTCGAGCTACATAGCTGCGTTCGGTAGACTTACATTTGCAAAAGATGACAATACCAACATATGCTCAAAGAGGAAATAAATGAACTCAACCATCGTGGTACCAAATTAGACAAACCGTATGCACGAGAAATGGCCTTACCAAAAAATTCCCATTACTCAACTAGATACATGAGTATCTGTATCAAAAGCAGACTGTGAAGTCTAAAATCTGCAGCATAGAATCAATATGTTGGCTTTTATCATCCACATCCAAATTGCTTCACACAACAAGATTAAATTTTGCATTAAAAATTTTATCCCAACTCCCAAAATTGTTGTTGACGAAAAGTCTATTATTTTATCATCCACATCAAGCAACCAACTTTTGTAGCTTAAAGATCTTTTGCCATTTCTCTTAGCTTTGGCTTATGTTGAGGACCTTGGA
Organism: Syzygium aromaticum; assembly: GCA_024500025.1. NCBI lineage: Eukaryota > Viridiplantae > Streptophyta > Magnoliopsida > Myrtales > Myrtaceae > Syzygium > Syzygium aromaticum. Next base: position 5,368,105 of record CM044885.1, on the reverse strand, counting down.
GGGATGCAAATTTCTTTTCAAGATATAAAGTAAATAAATAACTTAGAAATTAACTAGATAATGTGGTAGAGAATTCAATAAATATCCTAGATGACTGATATTATCATGTAATGATTAAACAATTGGACATTATACATTTGCCTCAAAATTAAAGTCGAGAAGAAAATTAGAAGCATTAATGTCATGGTGAATGATTTTGGGATTACCCGAGAAGTGAATTTAATAAAGATGAACCTCAAAATTTATTAGATAAGGTTTAGGGTTAATACTACGAAAAACCCTAAACTGGTACACCCGTGACAATTTTACTCAGAACTATTTTTTTGACAACCAAAAACCCAAAACTAGTACACTTGTGACAATTTTACCCCGAACTATTTTTTTGACAATCAAAAACCCCACATTGGTACACCTATGACAATTTTACCATCGAACTAATTTTTTGGCCACTAAAAACTCCAAATTTGTACATTTGTGATAAATTTACCCTATGTTAGTGTCTGTTAAATTATATTAATATTACAAAAAATCACAAATTGGTAAACTTGTGACAAATAGAGGGCTAAAACCCAAAACCGGTACACATGTCAATTACCACGTGTTATTAAACTTATCAATTTGACAATAAAATTTGATGAAAACTAACGAAGGGTAAATTTGTTACAAGTATATCAGTTTGGGATTTTTGGTGGCCAAAAAATTAGTTATGGGGTAAAATTATCACAAGTATACCAATGTGGGATTTTTGATTGTCAAAAAAATAGTTCGAGGTAAAATTGTCACAGGTGTACCAGTTTAGGGTTTTTTGTGATAAAAAAAATAACTTATGGTAAATTTGTCACGGGCGTAACAATTTAGGGTTTTTCGTGGTATTAACCCTAAGGTTTAAAGAAGCATACTTACAGTCCTCATGTATATATGCCAACATTCTTGTGGAATCTAAAGCAATCTTTACTATCATAGGCCAACTCATAGTTGAGCCATCCTTCCCTGCAATTGCTAGTTATAATAACTGTGATTTTCTCATTTATAAGAGGGAGGAAGGGAAGGAGGGAGAGTCATACTCAACATGCAAATGAAATTCCCTCTCTGAGCACGAGAAATGCAGTAACCAACAAGGGAAACAAGCTGCCCGAGATGGATGCGACCGATGATGTCAACCTCTACTTGAAATTCCCTCTCCCCTTTTCACTTCCAACTTTTAACTGCTTGATTGCAACTACTTTTATCGCTCAAAAGCACTCCCTTATAAACATAGTCAAAATCACCTTGGCCAAGCCACTACCGGCCCGTGACACTATTCTCAACAAAGGGTTGATTTTTTGTCAACCGGATGACACTCAATTATCAACTCTAAAAGTACGATGCCAAAAGAAAAGACACCTGACTTCTAAGTGAGCTCCCGACTGGACGCATACTCTGGAGCTAAGCAGCTGTATTCGATAGATGTTTTTTTTTTTTTGAGTAAGGTAAGTGGTATTACTTTTCAACGCACAGATTACAATAAAACTGAACACAAAAATCTCGTACACAATAAAGCTGTATTCGATAGACGTTGATGCCTTATTTTTCAAAAAAAAATTATCAAATTAAAAATTAATTAATTAATTGCAAAAAAAGAGGCAAGAAGCAATTAAAAATCAGGCCGGTTCAACCCAGCCCGTTTGCCTCTGGCCCGTTCGGTTCCAGCCCAAGCCAATTTAGACTTCATCTCTTTTCTTTCAAATTTCTTCAGCCCAGCTCCACGTTTTCTTCTCCTCTCCCCTGCCCCCCCTTCTGCACATTCCCGGTGTCGAGAAGGGGAGAGGGACGAGAGTTCTATCTATCGTCCACGAACGTCGCACACGCGTACGGAGGGAGGGAGGGAGACGAGCGAAGGTTTTTGAGTGCCAGCTCATTCACGATTTCTCCTAGACCAAAAAAGGCTGAGCTGGCGAAGCTAACGGAATTGGTTTTAGATTCCTTAGAGGATAAAAAACGTGGGGGGGAGAGGAAAATAACCATAAAAAAAAAAAAGAAATTCTCTCGGGATTTCTCTCTGCTGGAAGCTGCCGCCGGCCTTTGAACGGACCGGAAAGTTCTCCACCACCAATTGACGCCGTCGCTCCTCTTTCTCTCGGCGTTTTACTGGCGGAACGGTTTCTTCTCGGATTTTTCGTCGACTTGCAGGCCCGGCATCTCCACATCCGTTGTATGAAGTCGCTCGTAGCCTGGCTGATTCGTGGACGACGCTCACAGCTGCAACAGGTAAAATTTCTTTGAGTGGCTGAGCCCCATTGATGAACTCTCGAGTAAAATCACTTGGAACCGAAATTCATGGAGATGGTTTATGAAAACTCTGCACGTCGTGCTTAGGCCAGGTGTTACCCTGAGCTTGAACCTGAAACCTGCATTCTAAGCATGCCTATGCCCATCATCTGCTCGATGTTTTGTTCGAGAGATGTGCTGAAACTAGTCTTGTGTAATCGGTGTTTTTACATCTAGAATTGATGCACGCGGTCAAAGGCCGATGAACATTGAGTTGGAGTCATCAATCCCATTCTTCGTTTTTTACGGCGGCGCTCGCGGTTAACGGCCGCCGCAGTTAGTTCCTTCCCTGCCTCATTTTGCATATGCTTGCTTGTTTGATTTCGCTGGAATTGCTTCTGTTTGGGACAACATGTTTTCTTTGGCGATTTTAACGTCGCCGGAATTGATCCGGCGTTGGCCGGAGTAGTAGCCGACGGAAATGGTTCGGTAATGGTCGGCGGCGGTGTTGTCGGATGTCAACGTCGGATCAGTTGAAGTTCTTGCATAAGTTTGCGTAATGGAGTCCCGGTGTTGAGCTCGGCGGTGATGAAGCTCTCGGGAAGGATGCTCGGGGAAGAAGATGAACAGGAGAGGGAATAAAAGAAAAAAAAAATTAGAAAAAGAAATTTTAAAAAAGGATTAACAGAGATCGGGTCGGATCCTGTTGACGGAGTTGGGTCGGATCTGGATGCCGAAACCGGACCGGGTTAGAGCCTGGGCTGGAGACTGGTTATGGGCTGATGAACTCAATATGGGTGATTGGGCTGAATATAAAGTTGGGCTTCAATGAATTAAAAAGAAAACTGGAATTTGGGCTTGAACGTTGTGATAACCCAAGCCCAATAAGCAGTAACCGTAGCTGACCCGATTTGAGACCCAACCCGGATCGCTAGAGTCCGGGTTAGACCGGCGAATTGGATCGGGTTCCCCTAACCCGGTCCGAAGTCCGTTTCTTTTTCGAAATAAAAAATAATAAAAATAAAAAATTCAGAAAATTCAGAAAAATAAAAAATGTGGAAAAGGTTATAAAAAAATAAATTAGAATTCACATAGTTTGGGGCTTTTAATAAACACTTTAGGTTTGAACAAAATTTGTACCCAAAATTGAATGTGCCTTTAGGGCTTTACTTTAGGAATTTTTTATTGTTTTTTTTCTTTTAGAGATGATGCCGGGTCGATGTTTGTGCATTTTCATTTTGATTTCATTTGATTGCACACTTTAAATACATTGTTTGCTATTTTTCCCTTTTAGAATGATTAGGACGAAATTTAAAATTTTCTATTAGTGAAAGACTACTTTGACATTTTAGTTAGTAAATAGTCAAGTTTAGATACTAAAAAGGCAATAGTTGAAAAATCACTGTAATCAAGTCCCCGATTTTAAAGAATCTCTATTTGTGTACGTTTTCGAGACAACACTTCTGCATTTCGATTAGGGCTTTTAATCGACCCTTAATCGTGATTAGTGGTGACTCTTATCGAACACATAAATTTAAATAACCAATGTCACGCAAGGTATGAACTTATGGAGGGTCAAATAAAATACCTCTAAATCTACTTCCTCGAGGCAATCTTGAAGGAGTAGGTCGTGAAAATAGACTTACATTAGCGAAAGATGACAAAACCAACATATGCTCAAAAAGGAAATAAATGATGGCAACCATCAGTGGTACCAAATTAGACAAATTGTTTGCACCACAAATGGCCGTACCAAAAAGTTCTCATTACTCGACTGGATACATAAGTATATCCATCAAAAGCAAACTTTGTAAGTTCAAAATCTACAATACAAAATCAATACATCAGCTTTTATAATCCATATCCAAATAGCTTCACGCCACAAGATTAAATCTTGCATTAAAAATTTTATCCCAACTCCAAAAATAGTTGCAGACGAAAAATCTATTATTTGATTCTCCTAATGATTTCATCAAGAAACCAACTTTTGAAGCTAAATATCTTTTTCCGTTTCTCTTATCTTCGGCTTAAACTGAGGACCTTCAAGGGATACAAATTGCCTTTCAAGATATGAAGTAAATCAATAACTTAAGGAAGTAACTAGATCATGTGGTAGAGAATTTAATAAATATTTTAGATGGCGATATTATCATGTAATGATTAAACAATTTCATATCTTATCTTTGCCTCAAAATTGAAGTCTAGAAAAATAGTAGAAGCCTTGATGTCATGGTGAAAGATTTTATGATTACTTGATAAGTGAATCCAATAAAGATGCATCGCAAAACTTATTAGATAATATTTGAAAAAGCATACTTAGAGTCCTCATGCAAATACACCCATCCTCTTGTGGAACCTAAAGCAATCTTTATCCTCATAGGCCAAGCCATAGTTGGGCAATCCTTCCATGCAATTACCAGTTATAATAACTATAATGTTTTCATTTATCAGAGGGAGGGGGAGAGAGAGAGAGAGAGAGTCACATTCACCATGTAAATGAAATTCCTTTTATGAGCACCAGAAATGCAGTAACCAACTCGGGAAACATGGTGCCTGCGATAGATGCGATTGATGATGTTAACTTCTGCTTGAAATTTTCTCTTCCCTTTTCACTTCTAGGTTTAATTACTTGATTGCAATTATTTTCTCGCTCGAAAGCACTCCCTTATGAACATAGCCAAAATCACCTTGGCCAAGGAGCTGCCAGCCTGTGACACTCAATTATTAACTCTAGAAGCACAACACCAAAAGAAATTATTTATGATTTCTCGGTGAGCTCCTCACTGGACACGTACGCTCGAGCTACGTATCTGCATTTTGTAGACTTACATTAGCAGAAGATGACAATGTCAATATATGATCAAATAGGAAATAAATGAACTCAATCATCGATGGTACCAAATTAGACAAACTGTATGCATGAGAAATGACCTTACCTAAAAGTTTCCATTACTTGACTAGATACATGAGTATTTGTATCAAAAGCAGACTTTAAAAATCCAAAATCTGCAGCATAGAATCAATATGTCAGCTTTTATCACATCCAAATTGCTTCACACGACAAGATTAAATCTTGCATTAAAAAATTTATCCCGACTCCAAAAATTGTTGGAGACGAAAAGTCTATTATTTCTTTCTCTTAATGATTTCATCATGAAACCAAACTTTTGGAGCGCAAAGATCTTTTGCCGTTTCTCTTATCTTTGGCTTATGTTGAGGACCTTGGAGGGATGTAAGTTGCTTTTCAAGATATGAAGTAAATAAATAACTTAAGAATTAACTGGATAATGTGATAGTGAATTGAATAAATAGCTTAGATGATCGATATTATCATGTAATGATTAAACAATTGCATATCATAACTTTGCCTCAAAAATGAAGTCTAGAATAATATTAGATACCTTGATATCACGGTTTATGATTTTAGGATTACCTAAGAAGTGAATCCAATAAAGATGCACCGCAAAACTTATTAGATGAGGTTTAGAAAAGCATACTTAGAGTCATCATCCAAATACGCCAACCTTCTTATAGAACCTCAAGCAATCTTTATCCTCATTGACCAAGCCATAGTTGGGCGATCCTTCCATGCAATTCCTAGTTACAATAATTATAACGTTCTCATTTATCAGTGGGAGGGAGAGAAAGAGAGAGAGTCACACTCACCATGTAAATGAAATTCCTTATATGAGCACCATAAATGCAGTAACCGGCCAGGGAAATAAGGTGCGTGCGATGGATGTGATTGATGATGTCAACTTCTGCTTGAATATTAGAAGCCTTGGTGTCACAGTGAATGATTTAGGGATTACTTGAGAAGTGAATCCAATAAAGATGAACTGCGAAACTTATTAGATAAGGTTTTAAAAATAATACTTACAGTTCTCATGCAGATATGACAACCCTCTTGTGGAACCCAAAGCAATCTTTATCCTCGTAGGTCAAGCCATAGTTGGGCAATCCTTCCCTGCAATTGCCACTAATAATAACTATAATGTTCTCATTTATCAAAAAGTCGGAGAGAGAGAGAGAGAGAGAGAGAGAGAGAGAGAGAGAGAGAGAGAGAGAGAGAGAGGGTCACACTCATCATGTAAATGAAATTCCTTCTATGAGCACCAAAAATGCAGTAAGTAACTAGGGAAACAAGGTGCCTACGATGGATGCAATTGATGATATCAACTTCTGCTTAAAATTCCCTCTTCCCTTTTCACTTCCAGCTTTAACTGCTCGATTGCAACTACTTTCTCGCTCGAAAGTACTCCCTTATGAACATAGCCAAAATCAACTTGGCCAAGGAACTGTCGGCCCATACTACACTCAACAATGGGTCAATTTTTTGTCAATTGGATGATGCTCAATTATCAACTGTAGAAGTACGACACCAAAAGAAAAAACATATAATTTCTCTGTGAGCTCCCCACTAGACGCATACTCTGGGGCTAGCTAGCCGTATCCGATAGACTTACATTAGTAAAATATGACAAAACCAATATATGCTCAAAGAGGAAATAAATGAACTCAACCATCTATGATACCAAATTAGACAAACCGTATGCACGAGAAATGGCCTTACCCAAATGTTCCCATTACTCGACTAGATACATGAGTATCTGTATCAAAAGCAGACTTTGCAAATAAAAAATCAACAACATAGAATCAGTTTTTCAGATTTTATAATCCACATCCAAATAATTTCACACAACAATATTAAATCCTGCATTGAAAATTTTATCCCAACTCCAAAAAAGTCTATTTTGTTCTCCTAATGATGTCATCATGAAACCAACTTTTGGAGCTAAATATCTTTTGCCGTTTCCCTTATCTTCGGCTTATACTGAGGACTTTCGAGGGATGCAAATTGCTTTTCAAGATATGAAGTAAATCAATAACTTAAGGAATTAGCTAGATCATGTGGTAGAGAATTCAATAAATATCATTGATGACCAGTATTAACATGTAACGATTCAACAATTGCACATCATACCTTTGCCTCAAAATTGAAGTCTAAAAGAATATTAGAAGCCTTGATGTCACATGAATGATTTTAGGATTACCTAAGAAGTGAATCAATAGAGATGTACTGCAAAACTTATTGGATAAGGTTTAAAAAAGCAAACTTAGAGTCCTCATGCAAATACGCCAACTCTCTTGTGGAACCTAAATCAATCTTTATCCTCATAGGCCAAGCCATAGTTGGGCAATCCTTGCCAGCAATTGCTAGTTATGATAACTATAATGTTCTCATTTATCTCAGAGAGAGAGAGAGAGAGAGAGAGAGAGAGAGAGAGAGAGAGAGAGAGAGAGAGAGCCATGCAAATAAAATTTCCTCTATGAGCACTACAAATGCATTAACCAACAAGGGAAACAAGGTGCTTGCGATGGATGCGATTGATGATGTTAACATCTGCTTCAAATTCCCTCTCTCCTTTTCACTTCCAACTTTTAACTATTAGGTTGAAACTACTCGCTCGAAAGCACTCCCTTATGAACATAACCAAAATCATCTTGGCCAAGGAACTGCCGGACCGTGACGCTATCCTTAACAAAGGGTCAATTTTTGTCAGCCAAATGATGTTTAATTATCGACTCTAGAAGCACGATATCGAAAAAAAAGACATCTGATTTCTCGATGAGCTTCCTAGTGGACGCATACTCTACAGCTAGGTAGCTGCATTCGGTAGACTTATATTAGCAAAGGATGAAAAATCAATATATGCTCAAAAAGTAAATAAATGAACTCAATCATCCGTGGTTACAAATTAGGCAAACTGTCTGCACAAGAAATGACATTACCTAAAAGTTCCCATTACTTGACTTGATACTCGAGCATTTGTGTCAATAGCAGACTTTGTAAGTCCAAAATCTGCAACATAGAATCACTATGTTAGATTTTATAATCCACATCCAAATAGCTTCACATGACAAGATTAAATCATGCATTAAAAATTTTATCCTAACTCAAAAAGTAGTTGTAGACGAAAAATATATTATTTCATTCTCCTAATGATTTCATCAAGAAACCAACTTTTGTTGCCCAAAAATCTTTTGCCATTTCTCTTATCTTCGTCTTACACTGAGGACCTTGGAGGGATGCAAATTGCAATAAATCAATGACTTAAGAAATAACTAGATAATGTGGTAGTGAATTGAATAAATAGCCTAGATGACCAATATTATCATGAAATGATTTAACAATTGCACATCATACCTTTGCCTCAAAATTGAAGTCTTAAAAAATAGTAGAAGCCTTGATGTCACGGTGAATGATTTTCGGATTACCTGAGATGTGAATCCAATAAAGATGAACCATGAAACTAATTAAATAAAGTTTAAAAAGCATACTTACAGTCCTTATGTAGATATGCCAACTCTCTTGCAGAATCTAAAGCAATCTTTATCCTCGTAGGCCAAGCTATAGTTAGGCAATCCTTCCCTACAATTACCAGTTATAATAATTGTCATGTTCTCAATCAGATTTGAGCTCTAAAATAACTAAGCATCCTATGTTGCCAATGCATGTGTATCTCAGTGGAAATAAAGTTAGATGATTATTATGGAATTGTTATGAAAGTGTTAGCTGACTGCAATGTTAGGGTTTGTTGTCCATTTCACCAAAAAATCACCTGAGATTTTTCCCTTTTTTTTTTCCATTGTAGGGAATTTTTGCCGCTTACAATGTTAAGGCTTGGCGGTTGTTGTCGTTGCTAACAGCAACATTTGGAAATAACAATCACAATTTAACTTAATGGAAGATGAAAACAAACAGAATTCCAGCGTGTTGCCATTTTGTTAGATAAACAACTTTGATTATTGCAAAATGAAGGGAGCCTATAAATAGGTCCGACTATTCCAACAACACTTCAAAAAGGCATTAACAAATGTATCAAAGTTGTATGGTAGCTAGAATCCATACATCTCAAGCAAATTAAAGTGTGAACTTGGAAATAAGGTAACAAAAAGAGAGAGAAGAGGAGAGAGAGAGAGAGAGAGAGAGAGAGAGAGAGAGAGAGAGAGAGAGAGAGAGAGAGAGAGAGAGAGAGAGAGAGAGAGAGGTGATTGATATTAGAAATTACATCATCACATTGAAGACATACATCTATTTTTCTAAAGTCATACTCACCATGCAAACGAAATTCCAACGTGCCATTTGGAACAAACTGATATACAAGAATTCTCAGAGCACCGGAAATGCAGTAATCAACAAGGTTTACAAGGTGTATATGATGGATGCAGTGAATGATGTCAATCTCTGCTTGAAATTCCCTCTCCCCTTATCCACTTCCACTTTTTAACTGCTTGATTGCAACTACTTTCCCACTTGAAAGCAGTCCCTTATGAACATACCCAAAACCACCTTGGCCAAGGAACTGCTGGCTCGTGATACTATGCTTTACAAAGGTCGATTTTTGTCAACTGGACGACGTTCAATTATCAACTCTAGAAGCATGACACCAAAAGAAAAGACACCCAATTTCTCAACGAGCACCCCACTAAATGCATACTCTAGAGCTAAGTAGCTGCATTCGATAGACTTACATAAACAAAAGATGACAAAACCACTATATGCTCAAAGAAGATATAAATGAACTCAACCATCAGTGGTACGGAATTAGACAAATTGTGGGAACGAGAAATGGCCTTACCCAAAAGTTTCCATTACTTAACTAGATACATGAGTATTTGTATCAAAAGCAGCCTTTGCAAGTCCAAAATCTGCAACATAGAATCAATATGTCATCTTTTATAATCCACATCCAAATAGCTTCGAATGACAAGATTAAATCCTGCATGAAAAATTTAATCCAAACTCAAAAAATGATTGTGGACGAAAAGTTTATTATTTGGTGAATTCAATAAATAGCCTAGATGACCGATATTATCATGTAATGACTAAACAATTACACATCATACCTTTGCCTCAAAATTGAAATATAGAAGAACAATAGAAGCCTTGATGTGACGATGAATGATTTTGGGATTACTTAAGAAGTGAATCCAATAAAGATGAACCGCGAAACTTATTAGGTAAGATTTAAAAAAGTGTACTTAAAGTCCTCATATAGATATGTCAATCCTCTTGCGGAACCTAAAGCAATCTCTATCTTTGTAGGCCAAGCCATAGTTGAGTGATCCATTCCTGCAATTCCAGTTGTAATAACTATAATGCTCTCAATCAAATTTTGAGCTCCAAAATTACTAAGCATCATATGTGGCCTATGCATACGTATCTTAGTGGAGATCAAGTTAGCTGATTATTATGAAATTGCTATGAAAGTGTTAGTTAGCTACAATATCAGGGTTTGTTGTCCATTTCAGCAAAATCACTTGAGATATTTCCATTTTTTTTCATTGTGGGGAATTTTTGCCACTTACAGGGTAATATGGCTTGGCAATTGTCATCATTGAAAAGAACGATTGGAAATAAGAATCACAATTTAATTTAATGGAAAATGAAAATAAACAAAATCCCAGCCTATTGCCAGTTTGTTAGATAAACCATCTTTGATATATGAATTCATTATTTCAAAATGAAAGGAGCCTATAAACAGGTCTCACTGTTCCAAAAAAAAAATTTCAAAAAGGCATTAACCATAGAATATCAAAGTTGTATGGTAGCTAGAATCCATACTTATCAAGAAAATTACAAGTGTGAACTTGAAAAGAAGGTAATAGAGAGAGAGAAAGGGCTTATTGATATTTGAAATGACAATATCACATGAAAGACATACATCTATTTCTCTAAAGTCATACTCACCATGCAAATGAAATTCTAACATGCTACTTGGAACAAACTCGTAAAAAAGAATTCTCTAAGGATAGAAAATGCATTAACCAACAAGGGTTATAAGGTGTCTATGATGAATGCGGTTAACGATGTCAACCTTTCCTCCTCTCCCCTTGTCCACTTCCACCTTTTAACTAGTTGATTGCAACTATTTTCCCGCTCGAAAGCAATCCCTTATAAACATACCCAAAATCACCTTCACCAAGGAATTGTCGGCTCGTGACACTATCCTCAACAAATGGTCGATTTTTGTTAATTTGACAATGCTCAATTATCAACTCTAGAAGCACGACACCAAAAGAAAAGAAATTTAATTTCTAGTGAGCTCCCTATTGGATGCATACTCTAGAGCTAGGTAGCTGCATTCGGTAGACTAACATCAGCAAAACATTGCAAAACCAATAAATGCTTAAAGAGGAAATGAATGAACTTAATCATTAGTAGTACAAAATTAGACAAACCATATGCACGAGAAATTGCCTTACCCAAAAGTTCCCATTACTCAACTGGATACATGAGTATTTGTATCAAAAGCAAACTTTGCAAGTCCAAAATCTACAACATAGAATCAGTATGTCAGCTTTTATAATCCACATCCAAATAGCTTTACACGACAAGATTAAATCCTACATGAAAAATTTAATCCCAACTCCAAAAATAGTTGCAGATGAAAGTCTGTTATTTTGTTCTCCAAATGATTTCATCAAGAAACCAACTTTTGTTGTCCAAAAATCTTTTTCCGTTTCTCTTATCTTTGGCTTATATTAAGGACCTTGAAGGGATGCAAATTGCTTTTCCACGTATGAAGAAAGTCTATAACATAACTAAATGAACTAATTTGATAATGTGGTAGTGATTCAATAAATAGCCTAGATGACCGATATTATCATGTAATGTTTAAACAATTGCACATCATACCTTTGCCTCAAAATTAAAATCTAGAAGAATATTAGTAGCCATGTTGTCACGGTGAATGATTTTGGGATTACTTGAGAAGTAAATCCAATAAAGATGAACTGCGAATCTTATTAAATAAGGTTTAAAAAAGCATACTTAATGTCCTCATGAAGATATGCCAATCCTCTTGTAGAACCTAAAGCAATCTTTATCCTCGTAGGCCAAGCCATAGTTGGGCGATACATTCCTGCAATTCCAATTATAATAGCTATAATTTTCTCAATCAAATTTTGAGCTCCAAAATTACTAAGCATCCTATGTTGCCTTTGCATGTAACGTCCCGAAATTCAACCCACCTTCGTTATCAATGAAATTGATATCATTTCTCATTGCGTTTTAGTAAGTTTCACCCGGATCTGATCAATCTTGGGATACTGACCAATAGGGAAAGGCTAACTAGGAAAAACGGTACGTGGACCTAAGAACTCGACCGCGAATTGAGTTCGATTCCGAGATACGACGAGAGGATATTTTGTGCCAAGTGGGCCGGTCCAAGGAAAGTGACGGATTGAGTTCGACCGACAACGTGCGATCGAATAGCGGGTGATTCAGCACGACCGAGAGCACGCGCGACGAACAATCCCGAACTTGTTTCGAATAATCGCGACCCCCGGGACTAGCGATAAGTTCTCGTGTTCTCCGAAAATCGAGACCGCCACGACTCGAGTAGCCCTAGGTCGATACGCGTAACCCCCAAATAGCCGCCTGTTAGTGAGAGACACTAAAACTGCAAATTGAGTTGAATTGATCGTGGAATTGAATACGGACTTCGGCGTTGAATTTCGTGGGCGTGCGCGACTATTTTGCAAGGACGACGGTATTTTTATGTGGCCACTCATATATGAAACCAATAGAGTCGAAATTTGGAAATTTGACCCGGGACCGGAAAATTACCGTTTTGCCCTTGTGCCATAAGTTGGAATTCCGAATTTTGGGTTTAATTGGACATTATTTTGGAGTTTAAAATTTGGTCTCTTCAGCCCCAATAATTCAAATTGTTGAGGACACAAATGCCCCTCCACTAGTGAGCTTGATTGATTCTCAAACCCTTGATTAGGGGTAGTTTGGGCATTATGAGAAGTAGTTCACCAACTCCACTCACTCACTCACTCTATAAGCCTTCTAGCTTCTCTCTCTCTTCTTCATTTCTCCCATCTACAGCAGACCATTTCCTTTCCTCCACGCCATTTCCTCTTCTTCTTCTTCTTCTTGTTACGCGGGAGATTGCTGGAAACCGCCACCGCCGCCGCTCGCTGGAATTCGCCGGCCACGCGCCACCACCACCACCATCTTGTTCCACCCTCCAACTGCCCCTTTTTCCTCTCCCTTCAGCCACGCAACCCGTTTCTCCTCCCCCTTCGCCGTTTAGGTTCACCGCCGCAAGTCGTTGCCGCGCGCACCATCGGGAAGACCACCGTTGCTACCGCTGCCCCGCCACTGTCCAGCCACCATCGCAGCTTGTTCAACCTTGATTAGAGCTTGGGATTTCAAGTGAGTTTGTCCCTAAACCCTAGTTAGGCTAGATTGCATTTTCTAGATGGTTTTAGGGGTTAAATTAGGGTATTTTAGGGGTTAAATGGTGAGAATTGTTAGGGGCTGTTGTGGTGGATGAATCAAGGGCCTAAAATGATCATTTGATCGAGGTTTAGCGGTCCGCAATGTGCTGTGTGTTGGCTGGAAGCAGGGGATTGTGCGGACCCGAGTTTGGTCTAGTTTCGGTTCAAATGCGGAATGTAGTGCGCATCCTAAATTGACGCTCGTGGTGGCTGATTTTGTGGCACTCTTAATGACCAAGAATGATAAATTGATTGAGCTTTGTGGACTGTGGAGTGCTGTGATGAGGCAAAGTTTTGACGCCTTGATTTGGGCGAATTTGCGGTTTTGGCAAAGGAAAATTGAGGACCGAATGAGAGCTGATCTTGTGGCTATTTCGAGGTTTGGATTGGAGATTTTAGATGAGATTTGGAGGACTAGAATAGGTTGTGTAGAGGCTGGATAGATCGGGTTAGAATGGCACAAGTTTGAGGAAAGTTCGGGTTCAATCGTAGATTATAGTGAGTGCCTAAGTCAATCCCCGTGGTGGCTGATTTGAGCGATATTCTAGGGAGTCGAATGGAATGTTTTGAGGACATTTAGTGACCTAGAGAGGCTGATTGGGTGGCTGCCCATGTCGTGATTAATTAGGCCTTGTTCAGTTAATGCGTGATTTATTCGGGTAATGTTAAGTATGCCTCAATTTGCTTATGTAGTGGATGAATTGTGCACAACTTGTGGTTGATTGTGTGATGTCATGTCGTGTGCTTAGTGTGGCCTAATGATGAGGTGCTTGACATCCATGACTGTGCGTGATTATGTTGATTTAATGGCATGAGTTCGGGTGTCAATTATGTGTTGCGGCATGTGTCGAATTAATTGATCCATTGAGCTCGTTGTGGCACTAAATGAGTATATGTACCAAGCATTAGCATAGCACGTGCATCTTGTGAGTGTGCACGAGTGACATAAACGTGCGATTACCCAATCGCCTTAATGCGTTTTTACGCGGAGTTTAGATAATAATTGGTGAGTGAATGTGTGATCACATGAGACCCTGATGCGTTTTACGTGGAGTAGTGAGCCGTCCTGATGCATTTTACACAGGACGATGCCCGGATTACCGGAAGATGACTAGCCTGATGCGTTTTATGCGGGTTGAGTGTCATGAGCCTGATGCGTTTTACGCGGGCCGGAGATCGATCTCAACATAATAGACCTGATGCGTTTTACGCGGGTCGGTGAAATTGGAAATTGCAAGTATGCAGGAGTGCTAGTGTGTGACGTGCATCCATGTCGCATGAATATGAGTGTGAGCACAAGTATATACATTTCATGCATCGCGCTTGATCGATATACACATTTGTGGCGTGATCAGATTCCATGATATTATTACAGTTATGTGTTTCGTGCCTAACCTGCAGGGTCTTGTATTACTAGATTTGGGCCTGAGGGCCTAAGTCTCTTAGATTGATTTGTGAATTGTTTGACGTCTGTCAGGAGGTGCATGTTAACCTAACTTAGGTTTAGGGAACTTACTTGCTGAGATTTATTCTCACGGTTGTTAAAACCCACATTTTCAGACCCTCGACCTTGAGATGCCTCCGATATCAGTGCGTTTTGGGATTCCTCTTTGGATTGATGTGGAGGAGTCAGTGTACCCCGATGGAGGCGGAGATTTTTGGGTTAGATACCTTTCTACAGTTGTCGTCGAGGCGGGCGAGGATCCCCACGAGGCTCATAAGTATATAGCTTGGTATATTCGGGATCAGAAGGGGACCTACGGACCTTTCCGAACTTTTGAGGTTCCGCTGACGGATGCCGGGGATCTGGAACCCCAGTGTCCTGATGGAGAATTGGCGAGCCTCGATCGCATGTCGGAGGAAGGGAGTGCAGCTCCGGTGCCGATGGAGTCAGAGGACGAGGGGCCTGAGCCCATGGAGCAGGATGCGAAGCCGGAGGACGAGGCCGAGCCGATGGATTCCGAGGATGAGTCATTGGGGACCGAGTCCGAGCAAGATTCCTTGGACTCCAAGGTTGAGATGTCTGACAGCTCTTCCGAGTCATCGGGATCCGACTCGGACTGGGTCTCGTAGGTTAGTCTTAGTCCTAGATTCGAGGAGGCCAGTACCTTTTTGACTAGAGCCCTTTTAGTGTTAGTATCCCTAATCGCCCCGGGCCACCTACCCCTTTTTATCAGTAGTGGCCTTTAACCCACTTTTGATTTTTGAGCATGGGCTGTATATGAATATTGTATATATTTCCCGATGTCAATGCAAGTATATATTTGGTTATTGCTGGTTGTTGCGTGGCTATCCTTGGTTATGTAATTTAAATTTGTTCAGGTGTTGTATTACTTCAGCGTGTGCTTTAACCTCTGTGTTAGGCATTGGGTCGGCGATGCGTCCTAGGACGTCCCACTCGAATCGACCTTTGTGAGGGATGCAACATGCTGTAGGGTGTGGGGCGTGACATCCCCGTCCGATTTGGTATCAGAGCATGGCTAGCTCGATCCGATTTGATCGAAGCTTGGAATGATAAGGAGCAATGACCTTGGGTAGCCAGTAGGGTGACCTCGTGTGCTAAGTGTACCTCCTGACTGTCTGTATTTGGGTTGAGTGATTGTTGTAATTGACCCGTAAAGTGCAGGTGCGGCCGGACTTGAGGTGAGTACTCGAACTTCCTTGGTTGAGATGATGTACTGTTTGTGTAGAACCGCATGCTGATTGCTTGGTTGATATTGCGATTGAATTCCTTGCCTAGGACGTTAGACCGGTATAGCTCGGCTTAGGTCTCTAATCCCTGAGTAGGAATTATATCAGGTAGGCGAGCGTGTGTACTTGAAAGATGAGTAGCCAAGGAAGAGGTAGAGGCCGAGGTAGTGGTAGAGGTAGAGGCCGAGGTCACGAGCAGGACTGAGTAGCACCGCCAGTGGAAACTGCCGAGAGCTGGATAGTAGAAGGGATTATGAGAGCTCTTGGAGAAGCTAGAGTCCTAGGAGGTAGACTTAACCAGGAGAGAGATGCCACTATTGCTGCTGCGGTTGGGGCCGCTATTGTTGCGGCTAATGGAAATAACGGGAATAATGGAATTCGAGGGAACATTGAGAATCCAGTTCCGGGACCAGTGAATATAATTAGACCCATGTCTAAGTTGGTAGATCAATTTCTGAAGTTGAAGCCGCCAAAGTTTAATGGCAAAGGTGATCCCGAGATTGCACCCCGTTGGATTAAAGAACTGGAGAAGGCCTTTGACTTGTTAGGATGCACTGAGGTCGAAAAGGTAACATTGGTAGTATATCAGCTACAAGATAACGCCAATGACTGGTGGAAGGCCACTAAAGGGATAGTATTTCCCGAAGGGACTGTCCAGACTTGGGCCGTGTTTTCTAAGAGTTTCTTGGGCAAGTTCTTTTCTGAGAGCGCTAGGGAGAGAAAACTGGCTGAATTCATGAGATTCTGCCAAGGATTGATGACCGTAGATCAGTACGAGGCAGAGTTCGCAAAACTGTCGAGGTTTGCACCAATGATGGTAGAACACCCTGAGGACAAGGCACAGAGGTTTCGAGATGGACTGAAGGCCAACATTCGCAGCCAGCTGATACTAGTGAATCTGAAAACATACGAGGATTTGTATGAGAGGGCGCAGGCTATTGAGCGGGAGTAGGTGGATAGGGCGGCCGCATCTAGATCGCGGTTCGCCTCGGCTAGGGATAATCGCTGTTCAGGGAAGAAACCAATGGCGGGAAACAGGCGATTCGTCCCACCGATCAGGAAAAATATCGGAAAGCCAAATCATCAACAAAACAGATTTGGGGCTTGCTTTAAATGTGGAAGTATGGACCATCAGATCAGGAACTGTCCCCAGCAGCGCCCCGCAAGACCCCCGATGCAACAACAACCCCGAGTTGGAAATCAGATTGGGAATCCACCGCCGGCTAATGGGAATAGGCCGCCAGCACAAGGACGTGTGTATGTCATGACGCGAAGGGAAGTTGAGAATGCGTCAGGGGTGGTCACAGGTACGGTTTCTCTATGCAATCATGTAGCATATGCGTTATTTGATCCGGGAGCATCACATTCATTTGTATCTACTCAGTTTGTTGAATTGGCTGGATTACATCATGTTCTGTTAGAAGTGCAATTGTGTGTCACTACGCCCTTAATGGATAAGGTATGTATATCGTTAGAATGCCCAAATTGTGAGATAGTAATTGGTGGTGTAGAAAGCAGAATAGACCTAGCGGTTTGGCCAATGTATGATTTTGATTTGATTGTAGGCATGGACTGGCTAGTCAAGCAGAATGCCGTGATGGACTGCAGTAGCAGGGTGATTCAGTTTAGCCCCACTGGACACCATAGATTCGAGTTTATAGGAAGTCGAGGAGGGACCTCGATCCCTTGAGTTTCTTCAATAGAGGTAACTAAGTTGTTAGATGAGGGCTGTCAGGGTTATTTAGCAAGTGTGGTTGATTCGACGAAGGAAGAAGTGTGGTTGGAGGATATAACAGTGGTTTGCAATTTTCCCGATATCTTTTCTCAGGAATTTCCGTGATTGCCGCCAGAAAGAGAAGCAGAATTTGTCATCGAGTTGGCACCTGAGACTGAGCCAATCTTAAAGCTGCCTTATAGGATATCATTATCGGAGTTGAAAGAATTGAAGGTGCAGATGCATGAACTTCTGGACAAAGGTTTTATCCGACCGAGTGCGTCTCCATGGGGAGCGCCGGTATTATTCGTCAGGAAAAAGGATGGATCGTTGAGACTGTGTATTGATTATCGTCAGTTGAATCAAGTAACAATCAAGAATAAGTATCCTCTTCCAAGGATTGACGACCTGTTCGATCAATTGCAAGGAGTCTCGGTATTTTCCAAGATCGACCTGAGGATAGGGTATCATCAGTTAAGGATCTAAAAGGAGGATATCCCAAAGACTACATTTAGGATGAGATATGGACACTACGAATTCACAGTGATGCCGTTTGGACCGACGAATGCCCCTGCTGCCTTCAGGGACTTGATGAAGTGGGTATTCAAGGAATTCTTAGACCAGTTCGTCATAGTCTTCATCGACGATATTCTAGTGTATTCAAAGAGCTCTGAGGAACATGAGACACACTTGAAGAAGGTTCTATAAACATTAAGAGAGCACATGCTATATGCCAAGTTCAGTAAGTGTGAATTTTGGTTGAACCATGTAGCGTTTCTTGGACACATAATTTCCGGAGAAGGAATCTCCGTGGATCCGGCTAAGATCGAAGCAGTGATGGATTGGCCGAGACCGACGACAGTTACTGAGGTTCGAAGCTTCCTAGGATTGGCAGGTTACTATCGGCGATTTGTAGAGAGATTCTTGGCAATAGCCACTCCATTGACGAGGTTGATAAAGAAGGAGACTAAGTTCGATTGGACGGAAAAGTGCGAAGAGAGCTTTCAAGAGTTAAAGCAGCGACTAACGACTGCACCAGTGTTGACGATTCCTTCAAGACCGGGCGGGTATGAAGTTTATAGCGATGCTTTGCTTAAAGGATTGGGATGCGTACTAATGCAACATGGAAGGTGGTTGCCTATGCATCACGACAGTTAAGACCTCATGAGATGAATTACCCGACCCATGACTTAAAGCTGGCAGCAATTATTTTTGCGCTTAAAATTTGGAGGCACTACTTATGTAGAGAAAGGTTCCAGATCTACACGGACCACCAGAGCCTCAAGTATCTGTTTTCGTAGAAGGAATTAAACATGGGGCAGAGGCGTTGGATAGAACTGCTGAAAGACTATGACTGCGACATCTTGTACCATCCCGGAAAGGCCAACCGGGTAGCAGATGCCTTGAGCAGGAAGTCGAGTATCACGCATTTATTGATCAAAGAATGGACTCTACTGGAAGGAGCGTGAGATTCAGAATTCAAGTTTGAAATAAGACACCTCTCCAGCTTGATGACGACATTGAGAGTTGAACCAGAAGTGCAAACTAAGATTAAGGCGTTGCAGTCTACGGACCCTGAGATTCAGAAGATTCTAGAGATGGACAACGCTAAAAGAAAACCAGACTTCCAAGTATCCGAAGAGGGAATTCTGAAGTTTCGAGGGCGGTTGTGCGTGCTCGATGACTTGGGACTTAAGGAAGAGATTTTGTCGGAAGCCCACAGGAGCAATTATAGTATTCATCCAGGCAGCACGAAGATGTACCAGAACCTTCGACAACATTACTGGAGGAACGGGATGAAAGTAGATGTGGCCAAGCATGTGGCCAAGTGCCTGACGTGCCAACAAGTAAAGGTACAACATTGTAAGCCTGGTGGAATGTTGCAGCCGTTAGAAATTCCAGAATGGAAGTGGGAGCATATTATAATGGATTTTATGACGGGATTGCCAAGAAGTCAGAGGGGACATGACTCTATTTGGGTGATAGTAGATAAACTTACCAAATCAGCGCACTTCCTGGCAGTGCGAAAGGACCTTGAGCTAGAAAGGCTCGCAGAGCTATATGTCCAACAGATAGTTCGTCTTCATGGAGTATCGGTAACAATTACTTCAGATCGTGATCCCAGATTTACTGCAAATTTTTGGAAAAATCTACAATCGGCCTTGGGAACAAAACTGCAATTCAATATGGCCTATCATCCGCAGACAGATGGCCAATCTGAGAGGACCATTCAGACTTTAGAAGATATGCTAAGGGCTTGTGTATTAGATTTTCAGGGCAAATGGGAAGAGCAGTTGCACTTGGTAGAGTTTGCCTACAATAACAGTTTTCAACAGAGTATTGGGATGGCACCATTCGAGGCACTATATGGTAGAGCATGCAGAACTCCATTGTGTTGGGACGAAATCGAAGAAAGAAGTATAACAGGTCCAGAACTAGTACAGCAATCGGTGGAAACAGTCAAGATTATCCGAGAAAGGCTAAGGACAGCCCAGAGTCGTCAGAAAAGTTACGTAGACCGAAGGCTTAGACCGTTAGAGTTCCAGGTTGGCGATCACGTTTTTCTCAAAGTTTCACCGATGAGAGGACTGTCTCGATTTGGCAAGAAAGGAAAGATGAGTCCAAGGTACATAGGCCTGTTTGAGATTTTGGATAGGATTGGAACGTTGGCTTATCGTCTCGCCTTATCGCCGAATTTGTCGCAAGTTCATAACGTCTTCCACGTGTCGATGTTAAGGAAGTACGAACCGGATCCGACCCACGTGCTGAATCATGAGGTAATAGACGTGGACGACAGAGTAACGTATGTGGAGAAGCCAGTACGAGTTGAGGACAGGAAAGATCAGGTTTTGAGGAGCAAGACGATCCCACTGGTCAAGGTTGTTTGGAAACATCATGGGACGGAAGGCGCCACATGGGAAAGCGAGGAAGTGATGCGACGTCAGCACCCCCATTTATTTGAGTAGTAAGGTTAGAGTGCAAATTTCGAGAACGGAATTTTTGTAAGGGGGGAACAGTTGTAACGTCATGAAATTCGACCCACTTTCGTTATCAATGAAATTAATATCATTTCTCATTGCGTTTCAGTAAGTCTCGCCTGGATCTGATCAATCTTGGGATATTGACCAATAGGGAAAGGCTAATTAGGAAAAACGGTACGTGGACCCAAGAACTCAACTGCGAATTGAGTCCGATTCCGAGATACGACGAGAGGATATTTTGTGCTAAGTGGGCCGATCTAAGGAAAGTAACGGATTGAGTTCGACCGACGACGTGCAATCGGATAGCGGGTGATTCCGCACGACCGAGAGCGCGCGCGACGAACGATCCCGAACTTGTTTCGAACGATCGCGACCCCTGGGACTAGCAATAGGTTCTCGTGTTCTCCGAACATCGAGACGGCCACAACTCGAGTAGCTCTAAGTCAATACGCGTAACCCCTAAACAGCAGTCCCCTTAGTGTGAGACACTAAAATTGCAAATTGAGTTGAATCGATAAATTGATTGAGCTTTGTGGCACTCTTAGTGACCGAGAATGATAAATTGATTGAGCTTTGTGGACTGTGGAGTGCTGTGATGAGGCGAAGTTTCGACGCCTTGATTTGGGCGAATTTGCGGTTTTGGTGAAGGAAAATTGAGGATCGAATAAGGGTTGATCTTATGGCTATTTTGCGGTTTGGATTGGAGATTTTAGATGAGATTTGGAGGGCTAGAATAGGTTGTGTAGAGGCTGGACAGATCGGGTTAGAATAGCACAAGTTTGAGGAAAGTTCGGGTTCAATCGTAGATTTTAGTGAGTGCCTATGTCGATCCCCGTGGTGGCTGATTTGAGCGATATTCTGGGGAGTCAAATGGAATGTTTTGAGGACATTTAGTGACCTAGAGAGGCTGGTTGGGTGGCTGCCCATGTCTTGATTAATTAGGCCTTGTTCAGTTAATGCGTGATTTATTCGGGTAATGTTAAGTATGCCTCAATTTGCTTATGTAGTGGATGAATTGTGCACAACTTGTGGTTGATTGTGTGATGCCATGTCGTGTGCTTGGTGTGGCCTAATGATGAGGTGCTTGACATCCATGACTGTGCGTGATTATGTTGATTTAATGGCATGAGTTCGGGTGTCAATTATGTGTTGTAGCACGTGTCGAATTAATTGATCCATTGAGCTCGTTGTGGCACTAAATGAGTATATGTACCAAGCATTGGCATAGCATGTGCATCTTGTGAGTGTGCACGAGTGACATAAACGTGTGATCACCTAATCGCCCTGATGCGTTTTTACGCGGAGTTTAGATAATAATTGGTGAGTGAATATGTGATCACATGAGACTCTGATGCGTTTTATGCGGAGTAGTGAGCCGTCCTGATGCGTTTTACGCAGGACGATACCCGGATTACCGGAAGATGATCAGCCTGATGCGTTTTACGCGGGTTGAGTGTCATGAGCCTGATGCGTTTTACGCGAGCCGGAGATCGATCTCAACATAATAGACCTGATGTATTTTACGCGGGTCGGTGAAATTGAAAATTGCAAGTATGCAGGAGTGCTAGTGTGCGACGTGTATCCATGTCGCATGAATATGAGTGTGAGCACAAGCATATACATTTCATGCGTCGCGATTGATCGATATACACATTTGTGGCATGATCAGATTCCGTGATATTATTACAGTTATGTGTTTCGTGCCTAACCTGCAGGGTCTTATATTACTAGATTTGGGCCCGAGGACCTAAGTCTCTTAGATTGATATGTGAATTGTTTGGCGTCTGTCAGGAGGTGCATGTTAGCCTAGCTTAGGTTTAGGGAACTTATTCGCTGAGATTTATTTTCACGGTTGTTAAAACCCGCATTTTCAGACCCCCGACCTTGAGATGCCTCCGATACCAGTGCGTTTTGGGATTCCTCTTTGGATTGATGTGGAGGAGTCAGTGTACCCCGCTGGAGGCGGAGATTTTTGGGTTAGATACCTTTCTACAGTTGTCGTCGAGGCGGGCGAGGATCCCCACGAGGCTCATAAGTATATAGCCTGGTGTATTCGGGATCAGGAGGGGACCTACGGACCTTTCCGAACTTTTGAGGTTTCGCTGACGGATGCCGGGGATCTGGAACCCCAGTGTCCCGATGGGGAATTGGCAAGCCCTGATCGCATGTCGGAGGAAGGGAGTGCAGCTCCGGTGCCAATGGAGTCAGAAGACAAGGGGCCCGAGCCCATGGAGCAGGATGCGGAGCCGGAGGACGAGGCCAAGCCGATGGATTTCGAGGATGAGTCATTGGGGGCCGAGTCCGAGCAAGATTCCTTGGATTCCGAGGTTGAGATGTCTGACCGTTCTTCCGAGTCATTGGGATTCGACTTGGACTGGGTCCCATAGGTTAGTCTTAATCCTAGATTCGAGGGGGCCAGTACCTTTTTGACCAGAGCCCTTTTAGTGTTAGTATCTCTGATCGCCCCGGGCCACCTACCCCTTTTTGTCAGTAGTGGCCTTTGACCCGCTTTTGATTTTTGAGCGTGGGCTGTATATGAATATTGTATATGTTTCTCGATGTCAATGCAAGTATATATTTGGTTATTGTTGGTTGTTACGTGGCTATCCTTGGTTATGTAATTTAAATTTGTTCGGGTGTTGTATTGCTTTCGCGTGTGCTTTAATCTCTGTGTTGAGCGTTGGGTTAGCGACGCGTCCTGGGACGTTGCACTCGAATCGACCTTTATGAGGGATGTGGCGTGCCGTAGGGTGCGGGGCGTGACATTGCATATGTATCTTAGTGGAGATCAAGTTAGCTTATTATTATGACATTGCTATGAAAGTGTTAGTCGGCTGCAATGTCAGGGTTTGCTGTCCATTTCACCAAAATCACTTGAGATATTTCCCAATTTTTTTTCATTGTAGGGAAATTTTGCCGCTCACAAGGTAAAGGCTTGGCGGATGTTGTCATCACTGACAACAACATTTGGAAATAACAGTCACAATTTAATTTAATAAAAAAATGAAAATAAACAGAATCACAGCCTATTGCCATTTTGTTAGATAATCATCTTTGATATATGAATTCCTTATTCCAAAATGATAGGAGCCTATAAACAGGTCTCAATATTCCAAAAAACAAATTCAAAAAGGCATTAATTATAGAATATCAAAGTTGTATGGTAGGTAGAATCCATACATATCAAGAAAATTACAAATGCGAACTTGGAAAGAAGGTAACATATATACAGAGAGGAGTGATTGATATTTGAAACAACATTATAAGATGAAAGAATACATCTATTTCTCTAAATTCATACTCACCATGCAAATGAAATTCTAACGTACTATTTGGAACAAACTTGTATACAAGAATTCTCAGAGCACTAGAAATGTAGTAACCAACAAAGTTTACAAGGTGTCTATGATGGATATAGTCAATGATGTCTATCTCCACTAGAAATTCCCTCTCAAGGTGTCTACTTTCACCTTTTAATTGCTTGATTGCAACTACTTTCCCGATCGAAAGTAGTCACTTATGAACATACCCAAAGCCACCATGGCCAAGGAATTGTTGGCCCGTGACACTATACTCTACTAGGTGTTGATTTTTGTCAACCGGACGACGTTCAATTATCAATTGTAGAAGCATGACACCAAAAGAAAAGACATCCAATTACTCAGTGAGCTCTCCACTAAACGCATACTCTAGACCTAGGTAGCTGCATTCGGTACACTTACATAAGCAAAAGATGACAAAACCATTATATGCTCAAAGAAAATATAAATGAACCTAACTATCAATGATATGAAATTAGACAAATCGCATGCGTGAGAAATGGCTTATCCCAAAGTTCCCATTATTTAACCGGATACATGAATATTTGTATCAAAAGCAGACTTTTCAAGTCCGAAATCTGCAACATAGAGTCAGTATGTCAATCCACATCCAAATAGCATCAAACAACAAGATTAAATACTACATGAAAAATTTAATGCCAACGCCAAAAACGATTGCGTATGAAAAGTCTATTATTTCACTCTCCTAATGATTTCATCAAGAAACCAACTTTTGTAGCCCAAAGATCCTTTTCCTTTTCTTTAATCTTCGGCTTATACTGAGGACTTTGGAGGGATGCAAATTGCTTTTCAAGATATGAAGTAAATCAATAACTTAAGGAACTAATTTAATAATGTGGTAGTGATTCAATAAATAGTCTAGATGATCGATATTATCATGTAATGTTTAAACAATTGCACATCATACATTTGCCTCAAAATTGAAATCGAGAAGAATATTAGTAGCCTTGTTGTCATGGTGAATGATTTTGGGATTACCTAAGAAGTGAATCCAATAACTTGAAAAGTGAATCCAATAAAGATGAACCGTGAAATTTATTAGATAAGGTTTAAAAAGCATGCTTACAGTTCTCATGTAGATATGTCAATCTTCTTGCAGAACCTAAAACAATCTTTATTCTCATAGGCCAACACATAGTTGGGTGATCCTTTCCTATACTTCCAATTATAATAAATATAATGTTTTCAATTAGATTTTGAGCTCCAAAATAACTAAGCATCCTATGTTGCTTATGCATGCGTGTCTTAGTGGAGATCAAGTTAGCTTATTATTATGGAATTGCTATGAAAGTGTTAGTTGGCTGCAGTGTCGGGGTTTGTTATCCATTTCATCAAAATCACTTGAGAATTTTCCCCTTTTTTTCTCATGGTAGGGAATTTTTGCCGCTTATAGGGTAAAGGCTTGGCTGTTAACAATTGGAAATAACAATCACAATTTAATTTAATGGAGAATGAAATTAAATAGAATCCCTGTGTATTGCCAATTTGTTAAATAAACAACTTTGATATATGAATTCCTTATTCCAAAATGAAAGGAGCCTATAAACAGGTCCCACTATTCCAACAACACTTCGAAAAGGCATTAACCACACAATATCAAAGTTGCATGGTATCTAGAATCCTTACATATCAAGAAAATTACAAGTGTAAACTTGGAAAGAAGGGGTGATTGATATTTAAAACGACAATATCAGATGAAAGACATATCTATTTCTCTAAAGTCATACTCACCATGCAAATGAAATTCTAACGTGCTATTTGGAACAAACTCGTATACAAGAATTCTCAGAGCACCATAAATGCAGTAACCAACAAGGTTTACAAGGTGTCTATGATGGATGCAGTGAATGATGTCAATCTCCGCTTGAATTCCCTCTCTCCTTGTCCACTTCCACCTTTTAACTGCTTGATTGTAACTACTTTCCTGCTTGAAAGTAGTCCCTTGTGAACATACCAAAAACCACCTTGGCCAAGGGAAGTGCTAGCCCGTGACACTATACTCTACTAAGGGTCAATTTTTGTCAACCGGACAACGTTCAATTATCAACTCTAGAAGCACGACACCAAAAGAAGAAAGAAGGAATCACTCGATTTCATTTTCTTGAATGACACAATTACAATATATATTCCTATCAATCAGCCGTTGATTCAGTAGCACGAGCTGCAAGAAGGGCTTGGTGTTATTATGTTAATAAAAAGTGGTTTGGTGGTATGTTAAAGAACTCATTACCCAGGTCAGTAAGCATAAACAATGATTTCAATTTCCAAAGTTGGCTTAGATGCCTCACCATGAAGTTGTAACCCGGTCTCTTACCCAAGCACTTGATAATTAGTAATGCGGCCTCATCCTTTTTTGTATTGTCCTCAGCTGATACTCTAATAGTGGGAAAAGACATCCGATTTCTTAGTGAGCTCCCCACAAAACGCATACTTTGGAGCTAGGTAGCTGCATTCGATAGACTTACATAAGCAAAAGATGACAAAACCATTATATACTCAAAGAGGAAATAAATGAACTCAATGATCAGTGGTACAAAATTAGACAAATCTTATGCACGAGAAATGGCCTTACCCAAAAGTTTCCATTACTTAACTGGATACATGAGTATTGTATCAAAAGCAAACTGTGCAAGTCCAAAATCTGCAGCATAGAATCAATAAGTCATCTTGTATAATCTACATCCAAATAGCTTCAAACGACAAGATGAAATCCTGCATAAAAATTTTAATCCTGACTCCAAAAATGATTGTAGATGAAAAGTCTATTATTTCATTATCCTAATGATTTCATCAAGAAACCAACTTTTGTAGCCCAAAGATCTTTTGCCATATCTTTTATCTTCGGCTTATATTGAGGATCTTGGAGGGATGCAAATTGCTTTTCAAGATATGAAGTAAGTCAATAACTCAAGGAACTAACTTAATAATGTGGTAGTGAATTCAATAAGCCTAGATGATGATATGATTATGTAATGATTAAACAATTGCACATCATACTTTTGCCTCAAAATTGAAATCTAGAAGAATGTTAGAAGCCTTGATGTTACGATGAATGATTTTGGGATTACTTGAAAAGTGAATCCAATAAAGATGAACCGTGAAACTTATTAGATGAGGTTTAAAAAAGCATATTTATGGTCCTCATGCATAAATGTCAATCCCCTTGCGGAACTTGAAGGAATCTTTATTCTCATAGGCCAAGCCATAGTCGGGCGATCCTTTCCTGCATTTCCAATTATAATAAATATAATGTTTTCAATTAGATTTTGTGCTCCAAACTAACTAAGCATCCTATGTTGTCTATGCATGTGTATCTTAGTGGAGATCAAGTTAGCTGATTATTATGGAATTGCTATGAAAGTGTTAGCCTGCAATGTAAGGGTTTGTTGTCCATTTCACCAAAATCACTTGAGAATTTTCCCTTTTTTTTTTTTCTCATGATAGGGAATTTTTGCCGCTTACAGGGTAAAGGTTTGGCTATCAACAACATTTGGAAATAACAATCACAATTTAATTTAATGGAGAACGAAATTAAACAGAATCCTAGTGTATTGCCAGTTTGTTTGATATATTATTTCTTTATTCCAAAATGAAAGAAGCCTATATACAGGTCCCACTATTCTAACAACACTTTTTAAAGGCACTAACCAAAGTATATCAAAGCGGTATGATAGCTAGAATTCGTACATATCAAGAAAATTACAAGTGTGTGAATTTGGAAAGAAGAAGAGAGAAGAGAGAGAGAGAGAGAGAGAGAGAGAGAGAGAGAGAGAGAGAGAGAGAGAGAGAGAGAGAGAGAGAGAGAGAGAGAGAGAGAGAGAGAGAGAGAGAGAGGTGATTGATATTTGAAATGACATCATCACATGAAAGAGATACATCTAGTTCTCTAAAGTCATACTTACCAAGCAAAAGAAATTTTAATTTGTTATTTGGAACAAACTTGTATACAAGAATTCTCTGAGCACCAGAAATGCAATAACCAACACCATTTCTCTAAAGTCATACTCACCAAGCAAAAGAACTTTTAATTTGTTATTTGGAACAAACTTGTATACAAGAATTCTCTGAGCACCAGAAATGCAATAACCAACAAGGTTTACAAGGTGTCTACGATGGATGTGGTTAGTAATATCAACCTCTGCTTGAAATTCCCTTTGCCTTTGTCCATTTCCACTTTTTAACTGCTTGATTGCAACTACTTTCCCAGTCGAAATCACTCCATTATGAATATAGCCAAAACCACCTTGGCTAGGAAACTGTTGGCCTGTGACACTATCATTTACAAAGGGTCAATTTTTGTCAGCCGGACAACGTTCAATTATCAACTCTAGAAGCACGAAACCAAAAGAAAAGACATCCGATTTCTCAATGTGCTCTCCACTAAACACATACTCTGGAGCTAGGTAGCTGTATTCGGTAGACTGACATGAGCAAAAGATGGCAAAACTAATATATGCTCAAAGAGGAAAAAAAATAAACTCAATCACCAGTGGTACGAAATTAGAAAAATCATATTTACGAGAAATGGCCTTACCGAAAAGTTCCATGTACTCGATTGGATACATGAGTACCTGTATCAAAATCAAACTTTGCAAGTCCAAAATCTGCATCATATAATTAGTATGCCAACTTGTATAATCCACATCCAAATAGCTTCAAACGATAAAATTAAATCCTGCATGAAAAATTTAATCCTTATGCCAAAAATGATTGCGTACGAAAAGTTTATTATTTCGTTCTCCTAATGATTCCATCAAGAAACTAACTTTTGTAGCCTAAAGATCTTTTGCCGTTTCTCTTATCTTCGTCTTATACTGAGGACTTTCGAGGGATGCAAATTGCTTTTCAAGATATGAAGTAAATCAATAACTTAAGGAACTAACTAGATAATGTGGTATTGAATTCAGTAAATAGCCTAGATGATATTATCATATAATGATTAAACAATTGCACATTATACGTTTTCCTCAAAATTGAAGTCTAGAAGAATATAGAATCCTTGATGTCAGGGTGAATGAAATTCCCTGAATGAGTAGTCGAAATGTAGTAACCAACAATGGAAACGAAGTGTCTGTGATGGAAGCGGCTGATGATCTCGACCTCTTCTTGATATTCCCTCTCCCCTCGTCTATTTCCATCTTCTAATTGATTGATTGCAATTACTTTTCCGCTCAAAAGCGCTCCCCTAAGAACATAGCCAAAACCACCTTGGCCAAGTAGGTTGAAATTAGAGAAACCATCTATTGCTATTTTTAGCTCTTCATATGTAAATGTACTATGTGAAAGACCTAATGCCATGCTTCGATATGGTGCTGAAGGTCTTACTAAATCCATATATGTTGTTGAGAATTGTTCAGAAAAAGTCAGACCTTGTGTACTCAACAAAATTCATGGCAAAGGAGTAGGCTTTAGCCAATTTGTAACTTTGTCAATTGATGGAGCAAGTTGAAAAGGCCGAGCTCGGCCAGGAGAATGGTCATCTGCGTGGAATATAACATACTTTCAACTTGATAGCTTTAAGGCACAGAAAAATCATAATCCAAAAAGGAATTGGCATCAAATTTTCCTAGAACACATAGGTATTCGAGAGATTATTGTACTAAAGCAAGACATTTGAGTTATTGGAGAATGATAGGAAGCAACAAGTAAAGGCGTGTATGATAACTATTACGTTTATCTGTTTGTCTATTTTTTTGTTGTCAGGAAGAGATTTGAAATAGCAATCACGCAATTTCATTTTTCAATTTCTGGGATTTAATGAAGAAATAAGTATGGAACATAAATGTTTCTACTTCTTTATTTCTGAAATAGAAACGGAAATAAAAACTCTCCTTCCACCACCACCACCACCTTTTCTCTCTCCCCCAGCACCTCCTTCTCATCTTCCATCATCACTAATGCCACCACCTCCACCAGCCCCTCCCCCTCTTCCACCTCCCTCAACCTCCTTGAGCGCCACCTCACCTGCCAAGAACTTCTGGCAAGCCAACGAGGAGACCCGCCATCTTCTCATCACCCTAGCTAGCGACACTACCATTAAGCGCAGTTACATCTTCTTCTTCGAGGTCCAATTCATCTCTGTAGCCGACCTTAAGGCGATCAATGACCTATGGCGTCACCACAACAATGATCGCTTTGGATACAACAACCAGAAAAGGCCTTGGGACAAAGCCAAGAAGGATTTCATGAGGTTCTTCATCAAGGTTGAGTGGTTGAATAAGCCGGACACAGTGGTTGAGCAGTACAATTACAGTTCATTCCCAATTGAGTTCAAGAGGGAGCTAAAGGAGGACACTCATGAGGGTCACTTGCCACTCACCGATGCCCTAAGAGGAACTTAGTTGTTCAACAGCATCCTCACTCACCCTGTTTTCGCTGACATGGAAGATGAAGAAGCAGCGGAAGAAGAAGAGGCACAAGAACAAGATGATTCAGCAATTAAGAAGGGCGGGTTGTTGAAGGGGGTGAAGGACAAGAATGCCTCCTCAAAGCCACAACCCAAAAGGGTGTTCAAACAAGACTACAATAGAATTGTTCAACTATAGGCACTCTTTACTAAGAAATGTTATTGATATCATTTGCGGCAAGAATTGCTTCTTCATTTTGTGACACATGTCTTCATTAATAATTCAAAAGTAAGCACATATTGTAATTGCATATTGTGCTATCCATAATTGCATCCTTGATTAAGACAGGAGGGACTTTTCCCTATATAGAGATACGAAGTACCCATTTGTACCTACACAAAATGAGGTTACGGATGATACATCGACCGAGGAGGGAACCAAGATGATCATGCTTAGGAAAGGTATTTCCAATAAAATAACAAGGGATTATAATATGCTGGAGATTCCATGGATTTCTATCCTAGGAAATAAAAATTTATACCGTTATCAAATGAATTTCTGTTCCGCGAACAGAAATTTCGTGTTATTATCAAATGCGTTTCACTGCTCATAAACTCGTCTATGGAATATAAATAGAAAAATCTATTCGCTAGAAATTGTTCTCAAGAACACAATTATTATTATTTGCGATCTAAATAGCTTCAGCCTTCAGTTACTACATTCCTCAGTAATTGTTTGATGGGAAATGAGAGCTTTGTCTTTACATATAATAGTATTGTAAAAAGTACTGAGAAGGAAGCCAGAAAGCAGATTGAGAATGCCCGAATAGCCGCATGAAAGAAAATCCACACCTATTACCACAGACCTCCCCTGTATCTTCCAAGAAGCCAACTATTGCGATAAATGTATCGTTTGCCTCATTTACGAAGCTGTGAACTACATTGTGATGAAATGTTGTAAGCCTTTTGATGCACGCGCGGGATGGGCGGTTGATGTCTTGAGTAACGTCGAAAGAAGTACAGATAGATCAGAATGTATGGAATAGATGTCGATGGATAAATGAAAATGTAGAATAGAATACGATCACCACCAAGGCCTAAAGGATGAATGACCAGTCAAGGATAAAGATCGGTATTGACGAAGTTCACTAAGACTTAAAGGACGAACTACCAATCAAAGATAAATGATTTCAGATAAGAGAAGCTCATCACTAAGGCCTAAAGGATAAACCAGCCAAGCATAAAGGGCCTCTTGGTCCACCATCAAGAATAATCCACTTTTCAAGGTCTAAAGGAAAATCCACGAGGCAAGTGCTTCCTATTCTAATATGACATACATTAGATAATCCTAACATATACTTGCTAAATGACATGCGAGCAGTCACATAGCATATGTGATGACATAGAAGATGACATGGCACACGTTATGACATGGCATACATGACGTAGCATGATAACATGGCATACAATGACATACCATAATGACATGGCATGGATGATGCCATCTAAACAACATGACATGCGCATGACATTTTTGGTATTTTCATTAAAATTTGTAATAAAAAAATACTGAAAATAAATTACCTATATTAAGATATCATCTAATTCATATTAGGAATTAAACTAGGCCAAAAACTAATTTAAATTGGAATAGAATCCTAACTAAGTAATCCTATCTTAGCATGCAATTTATCGACAAAAACATGCTAAGGGCGCAAATGATAAATATTCTATTTCTAGAATAGATTTATGGCTAGAAATAGATTTTTCTATTTCTATTCATGTATGAGTTTATGAACAGAGATATGCGTTTGATAATGATATAAAATTTTTCTTCCAAGAGCAGAAATTCATTTGATAGGCCTTCTTAAATATCTCTCTTATGCTCTTTTCCATTCATCAGTGGTTGACGGTTAGCAGTGGGAGGCAGCAATTGGCAGGGGTTGGTGGTGGCCAACGGGAGGCGGCGGGTAGCAGGAGGCAGTGATAAGAAGAGTTTTTATTTCTCTTTTTGTTCTAGAAATAGTAAAGTATAAAATTTTTACTTCTCATTTATGTTCCAAAGATATGTTTGAACTTAAAATTTGTTCTAAAAATAGAAAAATAAAATTATGTTACCAATCGGATTTTGATTTCAAACATGTTCTTAAGAATAGAAAAATAGATCTTGCCAGAAATAAAATGATTATCATGCACGCCCTAAAGTTTATTCTAATTTATTGTGAAATATTATCTAAACATGCAATCTTGTTTAAAAATACTTCGTTATCTAAAAAAATCTACTCAAATCTTATTGACTATCTATTCTAATTATATCTAGTCTTTTTTTTGTTGTTGATATTTTCTAGATAAGAATCAATCGAATCAAACCAAGCACATCAACTAAAGATAACACCGAATTACTAGAGCACATCCAATCAATCCATATTTGGTAACAAAAATCGTAACAAAGAATTATAGATAGGATTAGCGGATTTTCCGTGTGATCAAGAATCATATCTCAGGATTAGAGATCGGATTTCCAACTTATGCACGCTGTTAATTTCCTAATTTAATTTATCCTAAAAATCTTGGAGATAGACAATATCACTTGAAAATAATGAAAATCAATCAAATTTGGTAACGAAAATCAATCAAATCGATATCGCACAAGATCGTTACGTAAATCAAAGATTCACTTTCCAAATTTGAACTTGACGGACGGACTCGAACGATGACCAGCGCGGTGGTGCTAGATCGGCGATGCTCATCTCGGAGGTGGCAGCTCACGGGGCCAGGGGGTGCTGCGGTGGTGACAGCCGCGGTTTGGCCGTGGATTTTCGATGGCCGGACCTGTGCGATTGGATGTGCGGTGTCATGAGATAGACGAGACGTGGAAGATAGTAAGCAAACCATCTACCTGTCATGAGTCCTCTATCGAATGCAATCACAGGTAGATGGTTTGACCGAGTGGGTTTCTACCTTCTACCGAATCATGGCCTCTGTCCCCAATTCTCCACTTATCTCCTAATGATTTTCATCAAAATTCCAGCAAGTGCTTCCTTTTCACATTTCCTGCGTGGGTCTACCTGCAAGAAACTCAAAGTACACGAATTTATACGACCAATTCATACCCTCCTTCTGAGTTTTTCCAATGACCGAGCCTCCCGTGATCGCCTTCGATTGGACACCGGGACCGGGCACGGCACCGAAACCTACAGGGACTGCGGTTACTAGCCACGTGCCGGAAGCGCATCTGAAACCGACTGGGTTACGCCTAGTGTCGCCGGGGCTCGCTGCTGAGGAGTGCCGCGGACGCTGGACAGGGCTGTTACGTGACGATGCAGGAGTGGAAGCGAGACGCAACGTGAGAGTTTGCAAAGCGTGGCGGAGCAAAGGGCAGTCACGGCGGTCTGGTAGGCAATGGAATATTGTCGGATGATCTCGACTCACACAGGCTTCAAACTTTTCAAGTATTGGCCGAATGAGACCCGAATTCCTCATGTGGCCGAATTCTCAAGATCTCCATGAAACTCTCTCCAAGTATGCTCTAACTATTCACATAAACCCGTCTACCGCTGGTCCAATTATTATGCAAACTATACGGGCTTAATTAATTACTAATACAAATGCTCATTATATTTATCTGCCAATTAATAATTATTTTTGCTCGGAATCAGGGTTTATCCCTAATTTTTTATGCAATGAATTACTAAATAGGATGCCAAAATTTAGGTGTCAACATTTATTAGGTGCGTTCTAAAGTTTATATATATATTTTTTGAAGTGTTGAGTACGGTATATTAAAAGTACCTTAGCCTTCTCCCCAATAACTTACTAACTCTTATATACATAACCTACTAATGTATCAAACTTACTGCAACTTTTATAATGAATTATCACCTTAATTTAAGTGACATACCATTTTTCTCCGATTAAGTTATCAACTAGTCTAATCTTAACGGTTCAAGTGACTTCCGTGGAAAAATTAGAGTTCTCAGTGAGTTCAATTCCAAGATTACTCGGACATTGACTCGAGTATTGCAAGACTTCAAACAAGAGGCCCCCACCAGAACCCGAGTGCTAAAAAGACTACCATGGTCCATTCCACTGACCGAGACTAAACATTCGCACTAATGCCGAATCTCTTTCCATTCGCCGTCGAAAGAAGCTTGTCCGCTGGATTCGAGCGTAATCTGAGATACCAAGTCACCACAGTCCACACAGTTTGAGGTGAGCAAATGAAATGCCTCAGATGCAATGTCAAAGATCATTTCGACAACGACCTGTATTTCTCATCTTGATCCGGTTCGCCATGGACCGGATGACCATGGTTGAATGGCCTAAGCCCCGAATTGAATAGAACCCACCAGATCAACAGTCAAGAGTTGATCAGTCTGTGGTGGACCAAATTTCGGTAAGAGTTTCCTTTCCGCAAGCAGAGTCAACTGCGTATTTCTCAAGAGCATCCGAACTTGCAGAACCAACGAGCATTTCTGCATTTGGTGCAGTCAATGCAAGGCCAAAACTCACGTACAGACCAAAGCGAGCTTTCTTACACTGACAACAAAATGAAGCTTGTCATCCTGTCCCTACCGAGCCTTGTTAAAAACTTTAAGAAAAAAAAAAAAGCAGCTTCTCCCTTCTATCCCTTCTCATTTAAGCCTCAGAGACTCAAACATTTCACAGCAAACCAGGTATTCATTTTCATGACTACGAGGTACCCGAAACATCATTCAGATAGCACTCCCACGAAATATGTCAAATGATGAGAAATCTAGTAAAGTTGTTCACATCATTCACCCACCTCGAGTCTAACACCAAATAACTTCGCTAAAAATAAAACTTTCTGTCCCACGAGCTGCTCAAATTAATCAAAAAGCGAAGAAGTCACTGCACAAGTTGCCACAGTGGCCAGGAATGGTGGGCACAGATGGTCAGGGGTCCAAGTTGCTGACCTCTAAAGACGAAAAAATATCGTAACACTGGATGAAAGGTATACACTATACACAAGCACTTCTCTGTACTGAACGGTTTGTCAGTGCAGCTTAATCATCAATTGTACCTCTGAGATTCTTACTCCATCGAGTATATACCCCCACATAGTAAGCAAAAAACAAAAAGAAGAGAAAAAAGAAGCCCCCAAACCAACCTCTCACTTGATCATTAGCCAAAAGGCCGAAAAAGGTATCCCAACCAACCTCGCGCAAATGTGAAATCAGATAAAGTGAAATAAATGTACCTTCCTTGACTAAAACAATTGGAGCAAGACTGATTACATGGTAGATGAAGGGGAAAAAGTGAAGAAAAGGTGAAACTTGCCACAGAGACATGCACGGCCCCAAGTAGTCCCTAGTACCTACAGCAGGCGACATTACAAGATTAGACAAAAAGAGTGCTAAATGCCAGTTCATCAAAATCACAAAAAAGAATGCTATATCCCCAAACAAAGCAAATCACAGCCTATTGAACATAATTAAATCAACAACAGAAACGTAAAGCAGACAATCAGCCCGAAAATCATGTAAGTAAACAGGCACAAAAGTAGTCTCTCGACCATGTCTGTGAGAGGGAAAAGTAAAAGTATTATTCAATAAAATTCAATATATACATCAAAATAAACCCTAAAGGTTCTAAAGACAACTTTACCCTTTATATCTAGAGACAACTTTACACTTTATACTTCTAATACTCCCCCTCAAGCTGGAGCAAAACAAAGAGTGAGAAGCCGCAAGACCTCAAATCATCGTGCTACCTTGCACGAGAGGGTCGCATGACTCACGCAAGCGAGTCGCCTGACTCATGCGAGGTGGGTCGTGCAGAGGTGAGTCGCGCGACCTCGTGCGAGAGAGGGAGAGAGAGGAGTCGTGTGCGAGAGATCGGTTCGGAGGCAAGCCACAGTGCCGGCGAGATGTTCCGGCAAGTGGTCGACGGCGGCAAGTGGCTGCTCCGTCGGCTAGGGTTAAGAACCTTGCTCTTATACCATGTAAGAGGGAAAAGTAAAAGTATTATTCAATAAAGTTCAATATATACATCAAAATAAACCCTAAAGGTTCTAAAGACAACTTTACCCTTTATACTTCTAACAAGGTCAAATTCAAAATCAGGCTAACAAACGATGCCCAAGCAGCCCCGATCTTGATATCAAAACTTCTCACATAAAATTACAGCCAACTTTCCTCACCACATAAGAACATCAACTCAAAGTAATTTGGTCATTACTTAATAGTTGCACAAGTGTCTCTACTCAAAACAAAGGTACAGATATAGGGCTCTGCTACCCATTAGCTTCAGCTGCAAATGATAGCATTAAACAAAGAAGACCATGGGTCCTTGTTTCCTTCTGCCTGATCTCAGACAACAGGTGATTTGACAGAAGTTGAGAATACTCTCATACTACAAATGTCTCCAGTGAAATAAGGGATAAACTTTCATTTAATCCAAAAGTAAAACTTGGCTTTGAAAGCACAATAAAACTCGTCTTTGTAACAATTGGCTACCAAACCCTAAAGGAAAAAGTTCCAAGCCTGAACAATTCCAATGCAAGATGCAAGCACCGTAAAGACAAATTCAATCAGTGCACCGTCCATCATAGCGAAAATCTATGGACCCAGAAATCTAAGCTTCTAACATTTTCTAGGGTTTATCAAAGGCTATCTCTTATATCACGGGAGACATTTGACTACCCAGATATCTATGTACCCAGAAATCTATGGACAAATTCAATCAGTTCATAAGAGTCTCCTGCAATAGGAAAGCCATTTAATCAAGTTCAGATGTGTTTATCAAAGGCTACAGGTGAGACAAAATCAAATTCTGGTAGGATGATTTGGTGAATTTGAGTTCCAATCCATCATGCCCTGTTTAAAATCAAATTCTTGGCTACAAAGCTAGCCTTTCATGCATTGTCAAGTAAAGGTAGCTATTCTCAACATCTAGTTACAAAAGCTAGTTCTTCTGGCAATAAATTTTCCTCTTTATGCTTATAAAGTTTCACGAGGAAAACGTCTTATGGACTGATAATCACGAACATCAATTCTAATTCAAACCATCATAAAAAATGCTATGGTGAAGGAAATAGAGACAGGTTGCAAAATATCTTAGGTATTATGGCTAATTAACAAAACTTCTTAATAGGAGAGATCAACCCTATACTTACATATGCCCAAATATAACTCCTTAATCTAGAAATCAAGCACAGCAAAAAGCTGAAGACTCTAGCAGAAAATGGTAATTTTTACACTCCCCTTCAATTCCAATGAAAGCCAAAACCTTGTCACTAGTACCATAAAGACACATACCTAACTTCTCGACAAATGATCAACTACGTGAAGTATAAACATCGGCAGCAGCAGATCAACAATGTCATTACACAAGAAATAGAGAATCTACCAACAAAGAGCAACTACACCATGACTAGACAAATAAAAAGGGCAAATGGTGGAAGAAAAAGTATTCAGCTTTCAGCTGAAAATATAAACACACCAAGCTGGTCACCACTACTAACATGAGATGCTAAAAGAAGTCGAAGAATTCTGTGAAAGAAGGAAGTCTCAGGACACAATCAAAGATGGATTTCACAGATTCCTTGGCAAGGACCATGATATATGTTAACTGAAAGAGTGGGAGGTTAAGAAATGAAATTACCAACAAACATCATGAGCGTTTTGGCCCCTCAGAATTGTCTTTTATCTCATCTGAATCTGAGTCACTGGCATTATAACCTAATAATATGACCAAAGTACCAAACAACAGCACCATAAGTAACCATCGATTGCATTGAAAACCAGGAAAGTATCATGTATAATCAGTGACTGCAAACAAAAATAGGTCTGAATCATACAAATGTGCATAATCAACCTGGACGCTTATCGCTAACTTTCCATACAGAAGAACGAACCCTTGATGCCCTGGTCATCCAAATTCTTCCCTAAACTCACAAAAAAAAAAATCAAAAGTTAGAATCACTCTTCATTACAAATACATAGATAGAAAAACAAAATAAACATAGAAATAAACATGCAAATCTGAACCTGGAAATACAATAAGAAAAGTGAAAAGCTACATTGTGCATCTCATAGAGCAGACATAATTACACTTAGCATCTGCATTTCCAAGAAAACTTTTCTTCTTTCACCCTCATATAATATTATTGATATTTGAAAACATCCTGAAGAATCAGATAAATATAGCGAATCACGGAAATAGTGTGTGGTGACAGTATGAGAGTAGAAAAATAGAGGAAGTGAGCATGTGCATCAGTTGGTTTCCAAAAATAAGAAATTGTCCTTGTCCAGAAGACAGATTTAGTTCTACAATTGTAACAGCACCATAAGGCCTTTTGCAGTTCCAGGGCTGAACTCGGGATTTGAAATGTCAGTCTCTACTACAGAAACAACATGCTGCAAAGTGAAACTTTTTTAAAACATGGATCAAAAGTGTAATTTTAAAAACCACGGACGAATGCGTAATTACATGAAATGAACAATTAACTTAATTTTGCAAGGTTCCCTTAAGACTGCGCAATCATAGACGTTCAGAACTTAAGACATTGTTCAGTCCAAGAGAGAGGGCCATGTCAGCCATCGCTGTTCGGCTTTCTTGCAACTTCAGGATTAAAAAAGACTCCTTTTGCATATAAATGGTAAATTTCTAGTTCTTGCTTTTCTCTTCCTCTCCTTTTGTTGTCCCCTGACTCCCTATAACATGTGTTTGAAGTTGTTTCGTTGAAATTATGATTAGCTTCATTCTAACATGAGTTTTGTTTTTCAGTAACCAAGACCAGTGATCAATGAGATTGACGATTTGAAATTCGAGCAATAGTAGACAAAAACAGCAAATTCCACATGTCCCTATCGAAATAAACACATCAGAAATCTGCCGAGCCAATCACAAACAGGAAAAATCAAGGGCAAACTTCAAATTCTCTCCTTTAATACCCTTGTGCAAAGCTCACGAAGCAAAACGCAGCTAAAAACCCCCTACAAGCAGCCTAATTTAAGAGCAAAAACCAATAAGCAAACCCTACAACACCACCGGCATAATTCCCTCAAGCAGAACAAGAACTAAACAACAAAATTCGATACCTTCTGAGCATCCCGGGGAATTCCATAGCCGCTGTAATACATCTGACCCACCAAGACCTGCATATTCACATCCCCGGCCTTTGCATCCTTAAGCGAGTCCTTGAACCACCGCTTCACGCAGTCGGACACCACCTCCGACAGGGGCACGCGCCCGCTGCCCTCCTTCTCGCCGCTGGCCTCCACCTCCATCGCCGCCCTCCGGCTCCCCGATCTCCGATCGCCGCCCGGCGCGGCCCTGGCCGACTTTAGGGTTCTGGCGGCGGACTGCGGCTGGACGACTCCCGCTAGCTGGCGCAACCTCGTCGCAGAGGGGAGGGATTTCCCCATAAAAACTCTTAGGAGGGGGAACCCATCACGCAATTTCTTAAAAAGAAAGAGAAACGATAAACTACAACGAGAAGATTTGACTCCTCTGTGATGTATCTGTATCGCATCAATCTCACCTGTTTCAGCGGCGTTATCGAGGGTCGACGAGCTTGACCTTCGTCGTCGCCGCCGTCGCCGTCGTCTTCTTCCTGCGGCGGTGCTATGCGGACAGCGCGCTCGTTTCGAGCTTTTTAAGGACACTGTCGCAGGTCGGAGGAGGGCAGCGACGAGAGCCGAAAAATGTAAGAATTAAGAAGGGTTTACGGGTGGAGCGGAATCAGCGAAGCAGGAGATTCTTATCTTATTAAAAAAATGACATTAAATGGAGCCGTGCTATTTAAAATCCTAAATTGATCACCGCCACAAATTTACCCGATAATTATTTTGATCCCGTAAGATATCTCAAACCAATACGTCATGATAAATTTACCCTAATATAATTTTTGTCTCGCAAAAAATCTCAAACCAAAACCCCATTATCGAACTCAACCTCCAAACTGATTCCTGTTTCACAAAAAAATCCACAAATTTGGTACTCCCGACCCATATCTATCCTCCTTAAGATGTTTATGTGTCAACGCAAGTGGATTTTCCACATCGGATGTGTCGCTCTCCCCGTCGGATTCTTCTTACAGTCATTTGCCACATGCATGACATGTATGCACTTTAGCAAAAATATTGAATGGAATGCTAACATATGGTAAATTTAGGTCAGGATTCCAATTTGGGTTTTTTTATGAGACGAAAATTAGTTTATGGTTGATTAGTAATTTGACATTTTTTTTTAATTTGCTATAAGCTTGTCATAGGGTACAGGTTTATGTTTTTTTTCACAATGAAAAATAATTTAGGATAAATTTGTTATTGGGTACCGGTTTTGGATATTTAATGGTATTAATCTTACCTTAAAAAGATTGTCGCACCATAAATTTATGTATTTTCATGGTCAAAAATAAAATCCTAGAAGCAATTAATTTGGATCATAACTATCTAAATTGTAAAATATAGTTTAAGGTGATGCATTTACTAGTAATATTTTCTAACACTGGTGCAAGGATGTGGATCTTAAAAGGATAGAGGATTTTACAACCGTTTGAAATTTCCATGTTTTAAATTCGTGAAAAAACTCTCCTGAGTGAGTCAACTATAAATTTTGACCTTCTAATTTCCAGGAGAGACATCAAATTGAGGAAAGCCATGAATTGCAATCATTTACTTTACTCAAATTTAGGGGTGATCGGTTCCTGGTCCAATCTGAAACTGAGAACCTAGTCCAGTTTCCAAAATTATGAACCTAACCAGACCAATTAGTCCTAGAACTGGAAATCGGACCGGACCGAGTCCGATCTAATGGAACCATTCACTTTTTTTTCACTACTTATACTCATTACATAATTTTTAGGAGAAAGTAACCTCAAAGTTTTAAAGTGGAGGATTAATCTTCACAAGGGAACAAAACCTCATACTAATTTCCCCAAATGAATTCTACTTTTGCTCTATACAACTCAATAAAAAAAATAAAAAATATATATGTAGTTAGTTCGGTTCAATCTGGCTCCTTTTGGAACTGGGAACCGGAATGACATTTCCGAGAGCCGGACCGTTGATCTGGTTTGGTTTGGTCTGATCCGGATAATTTTCAGTTTGAGCGGTTCATTTTACGTACCCCTTCTTAAATTAGGACTGTCATTGTTTTAGAGTTGATAATTTGACTTATTAACAAATTAAGTTACTTCAGTTGTCTAATCGATTTGATTTCATGCGTGGTCCAATACATCTTTGACATGTCTTAATTAAATAATTAAAAAATGAGCTTTGCTTAGCGTGTTTATGCATTTCCTTTTAGACTTTGCTTATTCCGGCTGTAATGTCAAAATCATATTCCAAATATTTTAGCCAAAGATCAATGGTTAACTTCGAAGAATCACTATTTTTACAGTTAATACCATCAAAATTCCAATATTGATGTACATGTATCACATTTATCCCAAATTAATTTCCGTATTGCAAAAAATCTCAAACAGGTATATCCGTATCACATTTATCCAAACTAATTTATGTGTTTCGACATAAAAAAAACTAATTTATGTGTCACATAAAATCTCAAACTAGTGCACCTATACCACATTTTATCCAAATTTATATTTACGTCACAAAAAAATCTCAAACCACCAAAATCATAGATTGGGAAATCTTCTAAGATTGCTCTAAGAGCTTCCTTAAGTTTCGAAAATCTGCTAAAATCTCTAATTTTTTGTAACAAGAAAATTAGTTTGGGCTAAAAGTGAGATGGATATACCAGTTTTGATTTTTTTTTTACACATAAATTAATTTGGGATAAATATGTTAAGCGTGCATCGGCTTGAGAATTTTTGTATTAGTTTGGGATAAATAGGACACACGTATACTAATTTGGAATTATTGGTATTATTGGACGTCTGGAATTCCTGTTCTTGGAAAAAACATGTTAGTCATCATCTGGGTCACTAGAGTAGTGGATGTCGCTGGTCTCCAGAATGGTTTGGATGGCACAGATGATTCTTTTTAGAAGGTTCGTCAATTGATTTAAGATCATCTTCCCATAGAGGAACTCCTATCTTCATTCCAAGGGTCTGCAGCATGTGTATACCTTTCTTCTTGGCTCAAGGGCAATTATTTGCAAAGTGGCCTTTGCGTCCCCTTATGAAAGTTGCAATTATTATGAAAATTGCAAGAATTAATACGAGTTCACGATTAGGTTATTAAAATATAGATTAGAGATAAGAGAAATGTATTAGATATTGATTGCATGTAGAGAGTTGACTGTTAGGTCTCAAGTGCCAAAAGTAGTTCTATATATATCCTTAGTTAATCTTCGTTCAATCAACCCTGTCATCAAGGCTCACCCGGACTTACCATCTCCAGACGAAATGAGAGACCATACCCTAAATTACCCAGAAGGAATTTAACTGGATAGTTCCCATGATTGAGTTTGAGAATCTAATGGCAATGTCATTCGGGTCCCGTTAGGCAGGAAGAGCAGTTACGTGGTTGCTAAAGAGTTTTGGAAGTTTTGAAGAAACTCGGGTTTGTTTTTTCAAAACAGGGATGGAGTCGTAACCAATCAATTTAAAAAGTATAGGTTGATTGGAAACCTAAATGCACATGTAAAAGGATTGCCCATTTATGAAAACCAAGCTTGCGGTCCGAAGATTAGGTTACGTGTAGGGACAGGTCAGGTCAGCATCCTCACAATTAGGAGTGTCAATGGATTGGGATGGGTCGGGTTTTTATGATACCCGACCGGACCCAAACATTGGACATATGTGTTCGACCCGACCCGAGACAAGACCCGAACAAGATAAAGCTACATGATCAGGCCGGGTCATGTCGGGTCGGGTCGAGCTGGGTTTTGTGTTTCAAACAATGAATTCAGAGATAGAGATAGAGAGAGAGACGCCATTGATGCGGATCCCGAATTCATCATCTTCTCAATAGCGCCCTGTGCACCACCGCCCCGGCCTCAACGATTCAACTGCCGCCGCGGCATCGCCGCCTTTTGCGCCCATCGTCCCGGCATCGTTGCTACCACAGCAAGAGGACTCCGCATCGTCAACGAGCCCCCCGCCGCCGCCACAAGCATGCTCGAGTTTGGAATGGAGGGTGTCGGCTTCGGCCTCGTTGTCCTGGGTAAGGCCTTGCCAAATGCGGTTCTTCGACAACAGGGACTTCACTTGCTCTCAGAGAAGGTGATTCAATTGCCCCATCTTCGCGATCTCTTGGTCTTTTTCCTTGATTTTCTGGTCAGCCCCTTCATCTGTAAAGAAGTCAAGAACAAAGTTGTTAGGGTTTTACTTTTGGAAATCCTAGAACCAAGTCATGAACCCTATTGGTCCATCAAAAACTTGTCGAAACAACATAAACTGACGACGACGACAAGAAAAGGTAAAATTTGAAAAAGGAAAGGAGGAAAGAAGGTCGTTACATACATGTTGGGAAATCAAAGGGTCGATCTCCGACTCGTGCCCTCGAGATAGCGACGCCTTGGTCATCTTGCGAGGATCGTGAGTTGCTGAAAAGCGATCGCCGCTCAAGAAGTCATCACTGATGGCATCTTTGGACCGCTTGCGATGGTGGTTCCCAGGGACAAAGACAGCGATGGCGGCGTTGTTGTCGTCGATCGATGATTTCGCCGCGCAAAACTCAGCGATGATGCGGTATTTCTAGAGGTGGTGGCGTGACGGCCGCGAAATCTAATCAAGCGGCGTGGTCTCCGGCAGATGGATGAAATCCTCTGCCACCTGATAGGGTAGAAATAGGTCGTCTCATTGATGAGCTTGAGGATGCCGCGGCCGTCAATCTCGGCGACACCGCTGAGGGTGATGTTGCTGGCAGCAGCGGCGCGGCGGAACCCGAGGAAGAAGAAGTTGGTGGTAGGGTCCTGGGAGGATGAGGGATCTTAAGGGTTTTGGTTATTGTTTGAGTTGGGCTTGGGTTGGGCTTGGGTATCGAAGCCCAATAGATCCAAACAATACCTAATTATTTTTATTGTTATCCAAACAAGTTGAGACCCAACCCGACCCAAAAAGAAAATTTCGTGTTTGGATTGAATTGGGTCGGGTCGGATCGGGTCATGTTTGAACGGGTTCTTTTGACACCCCTAC
The DNA here is from genome assembly GCA_024500025.1 of Syzygium aromaticum. Classification (NCBI taxonomy): domain Eukaryota; kingdom Viridiplantae; phylum Streptophyta; class Magnoliopsida; order Myrtales; family Myrtaceae; genus Syzygium; species Syzygium aromaticum. The sequence continues at coordinate 5,323,413 of CM044885.1, read as the reverse complement.
TCACAATGCCCTTTCGGTATCACACTTTTTAATTAAATCCTTCGAATGCCATTATCAAATAATTTCGTAAACTTATTAATGCAATTCTAACTTATCCGATGACGTAATCATGAAAATTCCTTCATTGTTTTACATCCCGGCATGACTTCCCATACCATATGTGTATTAGTGTCATGGAAGCATGCAAGGAGTTATAAAAATACGCGTTGAGTCCCCATTCATTACGTGTATGCTTATGCAATGGACTAAAGACGCGTACTGAGACAGTGCTTGCTTTAGTTTTAAAATAACGTAATTTCGAAAGTTATTCTAAAAAATCATTACATGCGTGGGGCCTTGGCTCTCTAGCCTTCGGGTTTCCCCGAACCGATTCTGTAGAGCATTTCAACCCATGAGTTGGCTTTCCTGCAATGTGTTTTCTGAAGCAAATAATTAAAGAAGCAAAACAACAACCTCAATAAATTATCATATGGATGTCCTGTAAAATATGTTACTCAAACTTTAGCCGCACCAAAATCAATATTATGTTTTTCCACTAGATGGTAGCTCTGGATTTATTTTTGAAAGGGTGTCTAGTTCCTATTACATTGATCCATATATATATATATATATATATTCTGAAAAATTTTTATATACTCCTTATGATATTTATAAAACTCCTAAGTTCTATGAAAGAATTTTGGAAGAAACCCAATCTGTTACCTTCAGACATTTTTCTGATAAAGGGCATGTGAATTACTCCACAGCCAAAATTCACAGGATCATTCACCCTTCGCAGTGGCAACCCAGTCCACTATCCTTGAATAAATTTAAAGTCAAAACGAATGAAGCCTTTCCTTACAGACCTTCCTATTCATATTTTGACTATCAACAAGCTTGGTGGAATACTTTCTGGAGAAAGAATGCCAATAACACCCATACTTGATTATTCTTTTTTGAAAATTTTGATATTAAAACCGCCCCATACTGGTTTTTACGGTGGTGAGAATTTCTAGGACTAATTGATGAACTCATTCACTCAAAAATCCAATCTAGTTATGAGCTTTTCTTAGAAATTTCCACCATCTTCCACATGAGAAAAACTTCTCCAAACTTATGCTCTTTTTCTACTACTTTAGAGTATATTGGGTTCTTGGTTGGTATTTTGATTACAAAAAATCCCTCGATACTGGCATCGCCTTACTCATCAGGAGATTTAAAGTAAAATGGTGGGATGGCTTTAAATTTTTTGATAGGGTTTCTACCAAAGTTGTAACCAAATGGCTTAATGAAAGACATCCGATGTCTCCTCCCCCTCCTGGGGAAATCACTCAATTTTTACATGATAAAGGGTTTGTCCTTTCTAGGTTAGCATCTGCTCAATTGTAGCAACAGCTAACAGAATTACTTAAACAAATCCTTTCTGATATTGAAGAAACCGGTTCTTCCCATTTCCACCATGATGGGAATTCAAATGAAGATGACTGTTACGGAATCCTACCTAGGATCCCATGGGGAGATGTAGCAGACCAAGAAGAGGAAGAAGAGGACGAATCTGTTGAAGATCTGTCCAAACCATGATAGAAGGCGCCGAAAGACTCCCATCTTTCTATATCGTCATTATGAAAACCTGTGTACCATGCTTTTCTTTTCTTTTCATAATTTTGTCTGCTCACTGTTTACTGTAACACTATGTACTTACCGCTACAGTATCACCCTTGAACAATTTCTACAGGAACCCATATGCTTATATAAGAAAACCTCACCTCTCAGAAAGGGAATCGATCAGTCCATAGATCAAAAACACACCAACCATTTCTCTCCAACCTTTCTTCATCCCGAAATCCCCTCTTCAGATCACCAACCTCAAACCATTTCAATGCCGCTTCAATAAGTAAGTTCATCTTACATATTTCTCAGTTTCATACCTTTTCCTAGATCTTAGTTTCCTTTAGAGAAGTATAGTCGGCAAACATTTACTAGTACTATTCTCGGGAAATACAAAGTTTCATCTGGAACTTCATAAGATCTATCACCTTCTATACCCTTATGATTCCTGCAACACTTTAGATTCCAGATCTTGTCTATGATCTGAGGATCCTAAAGTTTCATTTTGCCCTTATACTTCTATTTCGGTTGTAATCTTCAATACTATTATTGTAATCTTTAATATTGCTTATACGGTAATCTTCTTTTCATATCTCGCATTTAAATTACTGCATTTACATTTACATATTCCACAATCGGCAGGTCGAACCGCTTGTGGATGGTCTGTAATTTTATTTAAGAGCAAATTTCCGCAATTGTTATATATCTTTACTTCTTTTTATTGTTTTGCCCCCATATATTGCTTACCACCTATATGGTTGGTTTAGAGATACTTATTGTAATATTTCTCATTCTATATCTTGCTCACGGTATCTTTATTATTTATCATGCTCGTAATTTTAATTAATTTTATTTATTTAATAATTTTCTGTGCAGAAATCTGCACTTTTATATTAGAATATATCTTTGCTTCAGCTTTAGCCTTAAATAATAGAGATTTCCATAGAATTCCATACCTTTTTAATCAATATATTGAATATTTTCACCATTTAGAAACTGATTTATTAAGAACATACTTTTTTGTTCTTCTTTACTTTTATTTACACATCCCAATACATAATACTAAATAGACAAGCCGATATTCTTTTATACTAGTTTTCTTCTTAATTTATAATCCCAGATCCTGGGCCACTTATGGTATCAGAGCCAAGGGGTTGATAAAGATATTCTTTATAAATTCATCCGCAGTAAAGACGATTTCCTTCGTGGTGTCTTTTTGTGTGATATCTGAATGTGTTCCAAGCAGTAAAGTCCAGTGGGGTAGTAAGACCGTTGGTAAGCATCGCCGATATCTATTGAAAAGAAAAAAGTAGTCTTTTTGCAATGAATTTGTTAAGAAGATCTGAGTCTTCTTCTAGTTCTTTATCACAAATGTCCTTTGATCAAGGATCAATAAATAGAGAAGAAATTAATATAGAAGATTTCAATAAATCTATTGAAAATTGGTTTATTCCAAAAGTTAAACTTGACAAAATTTATGAACATTCCAAGTTTAAGCTCTTTGGACACATTGACTATGTCATTGTTACTAAAGAAAGGGATGTCCCGCTTTCTAATTCTTTTGTTTCAATACAACTTTTGAACAAAGATTCTATAAATAAACATTCCCAAAAATGGAATTACATGCATATAGGTTTAATCCAAGTAGGTGCAAAACCTCTTACCAAAGAAGGTTTAGACACCTCTTTACTTCTTGTTTTAAGAGATGCTAGACTTTTAAAATACGATGAATCCATTCTCGGAGCTGTTGAAACAAGTCTTTGCAGTGGACCAATTCATTTTGATAGTCATCCTGGTCTTACTGTCTCCCTTAAAGATAAAAATATTTTGAAATGTTTGACTCTTCAGATAATAACTCATAATTATTCAATAGCTGAAGGATCTATTCCCGTAGCTCTCATATACAGGGTTTATTACAAAGTCATGAACTCTGTATTTGGCAGCGAAGCTTTCAAATTGAATTCTAATAGAGAAACTCTACTTTTGCAAATAGATATTTCTAAGGCCAATGTTACGATTCCAAGAACTATTCCTTGGAATCAAATAACCCTTCCTGATCAATGGGAATTAGAAAACAGAATTCCCCAGCAAATTGTCCAAAATTCTGAACCTACAAATATCATCCAACATCCTGAAGGAAAAGTAATAATCCAATTTTTCAGAAGGTTTGTTAATATTCCCAGAAGATCTTGTGATATTAGATCTATTTCTTCTTGGCACTCTACTTCCTCCCGAAGATCAGTTGATAATATTCCCAATATTCCCTTCAATAATACTCATAATATTCCTTTTCACCCAGAGGAAGCATTTGCAAGTGCTCCTCCTCCTCCTCCTCCTCCTCCAAACATCAGTGGTATAGATAACATGTCAGGAATTTCCAGACCAGTTTATCAAAATACTTATGATTTCCCAGATCCAACTCCTTCCGAAATGGAAGATCCAGAAATCAATGTTTTAGAAATAGCTTTTGAACCTGACAAAATACTTTTAAATAAAGAATTTAATTCTTTTGAAAACAAGCAAATTAGAGAATGGTTTTTTGAAAATTTCCAAAGCCAAGCTCTTAATATCAAAAGGGAATATTATGAGTACATGTACCAACATGAAATTCAAGTATTTTTCTTTGATTGGTTTGAAAATATATTCCTAAAAGAAAAACAGATTTTTGTTCTAGATCAATTTTATAAATGAAAACTAGATAATGGTCACATCATTGAGTCTAATCATCCTCCTCTTCGAAAAATTAAAATTGAACACATAGAGGTTGAAATAATAGCCTCTCCTTTTAAAACTGCTTCCGAAATAGATAGTATAGGCATCAAGAAGATTGTTGAATAAAACGACTTTTCTAACCAACATCTTCATACCATAGGAAAGCAGCTAGACCGAATAGAAATTTCAGTCCAAAATAATGTTTCATCTTCTTCAATATCTATTCAAAAAAGAGAATTAAAACCTCCACTCTTTAGGAATTTTGAAATTCCAAAGAACCCCAGTCTTGATTTTGCTAAGGCCCTTGAGGATCATAGAAAACTTCTCAAAGGAAAAGAAACTTTAATTCCTAAAAATCCTATAATTTTAGATACTCCTTTGATACAAAACCTGAGTGTCAAAGACACTCCTGATTGAATTGAATCTTTCGATCATCTTATCATTTTAGATAAATCTGACACTGAGTCCATTCCTAAGGTAAATCGCATTACTTGGAAAGACCGTCAAAAGCTTTATTATTCTAGAGCTACTCCTCCAGATATTCTCACAGAAGAAACTTTTTCTAGAACCCAGAATAAATACTCTTCTGATGCTATCTATGAATGGAACATAGATGGTGTTTCTGAGCAAAATCTAATAAATATTTTGACTCAAATGGTTATGCTTACAAACACTTATAAAACCACTCCTGATACTTCTAATCATTCAATTGCATATTTTTTAATAGCCGGTTTTACAGGCTAGCTCAAAGGATGATGGGATAACTACCTGAATGAAGAGCAAAGGTCTCAAATTCTAAATGCTTACAAACTCGACCCTTTTGGTCAAAATATTCTTGATGATGATAACCAACCCATTCAAGATGCTATTAATACTTTGATATTCTCCATATCTCAACATTTTCTAGGAGACTCTTATCATATTCTTAATAAAAATCAAGATCTTTTGTCAAATATGAAGTGTCGTTCCCTAGGAGAATTCAGAGAATACAAAGAAATATTTTTGCAAAGAGTTCTTCAAAGAACAGATTGCAATCAATCTTTTTGGAAAGAAAAATTTCTTGCTGGTTTACCAAAACTTATAGGAGAACAAGTTCGAAGTAAAATAAGAGAAGAATATGGAAATCAAATTCCATATGACCATCTTTCTTATGGAAAATTAATCTCTTATATTTACAAAATTGGAACACAGTTGTGTACCAATATTTGTCTTCAGAAACAGATCAAAAAGGAACAAAAACTCACTAAAAAAGGATTAGGAGAATTTTGTTCCCAATATGATCCGTCTTTTGAATCCTTTCATAAAAGAAAATGTTCCGGTGATTGCTCTTCTAAAAAGAAAGAGAAAAAGAAATTTTATAAGAAACCTTATAAGAAAAAATCTTATAAGAACTCTTTTGAAAAGAAAGAAAAGGATAATTTTGAAAAATCCAAAAAATTAAAGAAAAAGGATTTTAGAAATATTACTTGTTATAACTGTGGTAAGAAAAGCCATACTTCTCGTTTTTACAAAGTTAGTAAAAAAATTAATGAATTAGATTTAGATGAAGAAACTTTACACCAACTCAACCAATTAATGGTTGAAACTGACAGTAGTTCTTCTGATGAATCTGGTTTTGAAAAAGGCTTACATATTTGTGATTTAGAAACTTCTTCATCATCCACTTCAGAAAAGTGAAAATGAAGATGAAACCCAGTTTGAACTAAATGTTTTATCAAAAGAAGAAGAAATTCTTTTGCAAATCTTTGACCAAATTTCTGATCTCGAAACAAAAATAAAATATTTGAATAATTTCCAAAATTCAAAACTAGTTTCTAAATCCACTTTTCAAACCGATAATCCTTATAATATTTCCACTATATTAGGAAAAGCCAAAAAGACAAGTTTTAAACCTATTTCTATAAGTGATCTCACTCAAGAGATCAATAAACAAAAACAAGATATATAGGAGCTTAAAGCTATCCAGATTATGATGCAAAAGGACATTTTTTATATCAAATCAAAAAATTCAAAAGGAAAACAAAAGGAAGAAGATTTTGAAGAAAATATTTCATAAACTTCTTCTCCCTCAAATGCAAACTTTCTTTTAACACTTTCTGAAATAATCACAAAAAAATGGATTATTAATGTTTTTATAAGAGTGCAAAATCAGTTTGTTTTAAATACTACAGCTCTTTTTTATACAGGAGCAGACCTTAATTGTATCAAAGAATGTCTCATTCTAACCAAATATTTTGAAAAAACTTCCTAATCTCTCAGAATTGCATCTAGAGATAAATTGAATATTAATTTCAAAATTCCTGAGGTAGAAGTTATCAATGACCAAGTCTCTTTCAAAACTCCTTTTCTACTCGTAAAAGATATGAGACAAAGTGTCATTCTAGGATCTCCTTTTATTAATTTACTTTTTGCCTTTCAAAGTTACTGAAAAGAGAATCGAAACAAAAACCTTAGGAAAAAGGATATGTTTTGATTTCATTTCTAAACCTCAAATCAGAAACTTGAACTCCCTTCAAGATCATTCAATTTCTGAAATTAATTATATCATCCAAGACAAGGAAACTCATCTTCAATTTTTAAAAGAAGATCTTGAATATAAAAGAATTGACAAAAATCTCTCTGAACCAAGTCTTCAGAAAAAGATTTCTCTTCTTGAAAATTAAATAAAAAATTCTATATGTTCTAATATTCCTAATGCTTTCTGGTCTCGTAAAAGTCATATTGTAGATTTAACTTATGAGCCAGGGTTTTCTGAAAAGGATATTCCTACTAAAGCTAGGCCTTCTCAAATGAATCATAAGGTTCTCAATTTCTACCAAAAAGAAATACAAGAACTTCTTGAGAAGAAGCTTATTAGGAAAATCCAGTCTCCTTGGAGTTACTCTGCTTTCTATGTCAATAAAAATGCTGAACTAGAAAGAGGAGTTCCAAGATTAGTTATTAATTATAAACTTTTGAATACTGCTTTAAAATGGATTAGATATCCAATTCCTAATAAAAAATATTTATTAAATAGATTTTGTGATGCAAAAATCTTTTCAAAATTTGATATGAAATCAGGCTTTTGGCAAATTCAAATTAACGAAAAAGACAGATACAAAATAGCGTTTACTGTTCCTTTTGGCCAATACGAGTGGAATGTCATGCCTTTTGGTTTAATATATATATATATATGGAAGAGTAGAATAAAATAAGGAAGATGTATATAATTTTTAAACAATGTTTAGGCATAGAAAGTAATCTATATATTGAGATATTCTTATATTTATATCAAATAAATTTCTAAATCTACTTATAGAGAAAATAAATTATAATATAAAAGTGATTAGTTCTACACAAAAAATAATGAGATAAATAAAATTAAATAAAAGAGCGAGCATTATAAATCGTAAAGAGACCATAAACAATATATAAAATTAGACGTAGTATCACTAAACTAACCATGTAGGTGGTATTGGTAAATAGTAATTAAAAGGGCAAAACGGTAAGAAGAAATAATGATATATAATGAATGCAGTAAATTGCTTTAAAGTAAAGTACAGACTAGCCACAGGCGGTTTGACCTACCAATTGTGGAGTATGTAAATGTAAATAAAAGAAAGAAATTAAAGAGAGATAACCGTTATCTAAACAAGATGGAAAAATTACAATAACAGTATTGAAATATTACAACTGAAATGTAGATATTGAAATATAAGTGCGAAAGTAAATAAAAGTCTTAGTATTCTCATATCATGAGCAAGATCTGGAATATAAGATGATTTAGGAATGTTATAGAATCTCCAAGAAGTATTGAGACTTAGGTAGCGAATGATAACCATTCTGTTCCGAAATGAGTTCCTGAACCAAAAATAAATTTTTCTATTTCTGGTTCCTGAATGAGTTTCTGAGAAAAAAAACCCGTTTGATAACGACAAAAAATTTCTATTTTTAGAACAGAAATCCGTTTAATAACAGCACAAAATTTATATTTCCTGAAACAAAAACCCGTTTGATGAACAACAGAAAATTCTATTTCCAGGAACAGAAATCCATTTTTTTAGAAATGAATTAAAAATAATAAAAAATTCGAAAAATTCATAAAAATCTTTTAAAAAATTCAAAAAATCCCAAAAAATTGAAAAATTTCAGAAAAAATCATCAAAATGTCGAGAAAATAAAAAAAAAATTCAAATTTCGGGAAAATAGGAAATTTGTTGAATTTTTTCAAAAAAAATCAAGAAATCAAAAATTTCAAAACTTCACAAAATTGCTTAGAATACCTGTGGCCACTCACTTTGAGCGAAATTTAAATTTTTTTAGGTACCCAAAAAAAATCAAAAAATAAAAAATTTCAAAACTTCACAGAATAGTTTAGAATACATGTGGCCATCCACTTTGAGTGAAATTTAAATTTTTTTAGGTGCAAAAAAAGTAAAAAATAAAAAATTTCAAAACTTCACAGAATAACATAGAATACATGTGGCCATCCACTTTAAGTGCAATTTAAATTTTTTTAGGTGAAAAAAACATAAAAAATCAAAAATTTCAAAACTTTACATAATGACTTAGAATACCTCTAGCCATGCACTTTGAATAAAATTTAATTTTTTTAGATGTCCAAATAGTATTTTTGATTTTTTTTTTATTTTTTTGGTTCCTAAAGAAAATTAATTTTCACTCAAAGTGGATGACCACATGTATTCTAAGCCACTCTGTGAAGTTTTGAAATTTTTGATTGTTTGCTTTTTTTTTCGGCACCTAAAAAAAATAAAATTTCGCTTAAAGTGGGTGGCCACAAGTATTTAAGCCATTCTGTGAAGTTTTGAAAATTTTTCTTTTTTGCTTATTTTTATTTTTTTTTCGACACCTAAAAAAAATTAAATTTCACTCAAAGTGGGTGGCCATAGGTATTCTAAGCAATTATGTGAAGTTTTTTATTTTTTATTTTTTTATTTTTTTTGGCACCTAAAAAAATTTAAATTTCGCTCAAAGTGGATGGCCACAGATATTCTAAGCCATTTTGTAAAGTTTTGAAATTTTTTCTTTTTATATTTTTTTCGGCACCTAAAAAATTAAAATTTCACTCAAAGTGGGTGGCCACAGGTATTTTAAGCCATTCTGTAAAGTTTTGAAATTTTTACTTTTTTGCTTATTTTTATTTTTTTTGGCATATAAAAAAATTAAATTTCACTCACTCAAAGTGGGTGGCCAGAGGTATTTTAAGCTATTCTGTGAAGATTTGAAATTATTTATTTTTTTTTATTTTTTAAGCAACTAAAAAAATTTAAATTTCACTCAAAGTGGATGGCCATAAGTATTCTAAGACATTCTGTGAAATTTTGAAGTTTTTGATTTTTTACTTTTTTTATTTTTTTCGGAATCTAAAAAAATAAAATTTCGCTTAAATTGGGTGGCCACATGTATTTTAAGATATTATGTGAAGTTTTTAAATTTTAGATTTTTTGATTATTTTTTATTTTTTTTTGGCATCTAAAAAAATTAAATTTTGCTCAAAGTGGGTGGCCATAGGTTTTCTAAGTCATTTTGTGAAATTTTGAAATTTTTATTTTTATTTATTTATTTTTATTTTTTTCGGCACATAAAAAAATTTAAATTTCAGTGAAAGTGGGTAGCCACAGATTCTAAACCATTTTGTTAAGTTTTGAAATTTTTGATTTTTGATTTTTTTTTCTCACCTCAAAGATCGTGACTTCCATATGAATATATGTGTGTTGAAGAAAATGAATTCCTCAGAAATGATTCTCACTTTTGTTCCAGAAATGAAAAATCAACTTTTTTTTTGTTCTCATTTCTGGTTTCAGAATCAGTTTTGGAAACAAACTTATCCCGAAAATAGAAAAATGAAATTGCGTTACCAAACGGGTTTCTGATCCAAAACTGATTATGGGAACAAAAAACCAGTTCTGGACAGAACCAGAATGGCTTTCATGCAGCACCTTACTGTTCATGTAAGAGATATAAAAAGATTATGAGATGAGTGATATCTTATTCCTTCAAGAAAGGATTAGAGAGATCTGGAAAAACTAGAGAGGTTTTTGAGATATATGGAATTCTGAGGAGGTGCCCTCTCTTTGGAGAATGAGATTGAATATATAGGTAAGCTAGAAAATAGTTCACAGGTGATACTGTAGCAAATAGTAGTAAGTGTATAGTGTTATAGTGAATAGACATAATCATAAAATTTATGAAAAGTAAAAGACAGACAGACTCATTTCTTGTAGCAAATTATGAAAGTGGCAAGAGTCATTTGGCGCCTTTTGTTTCAGAATCTTGAGAGATCTTCAAGTGGCTCTTCTTCTTCTTCCTCTTCTTCATCTTTTACATCTGCCCACGGAATGGCTGGTATTCCTAGGATGCCATAACAATTATCCTCATCGGAATTACTGCTGTGGTGAGAATGAGAAGAACCTGTTTCTTCAATTTGTGAGAGTGCTTGTTTTAGTTGTCACGCCCCGAACATCAGCGAGCTTGCGACACTCCTTCAATGGCTGTATCGAACACGATGTCCCAGGATGCGTCGTCGGCCCAAACAAAACAGGCGAAAACAAACGCAAGCGGCAGCGGAAATTAAATAACCTAGATAATAAATAATGACAAAGGGTAGTACTTGAAGAAAATCAATAAGCGCATTTCAAATACTTGGCACAAGCTTACAACCTTCATTTACATCACAACCATCCAGGCCATTAACTTCAAACCACGTTCATCAAAAGGGGTGGTGGTTGTCAAACTTATCTCTTCTACAAAATAGGGCGCTCAAAAGACAGGATAACTTGACCCATTCTTGATCCTCGAGGTACTCTAGCGACGTCTTCAAATCAATCACGGATGCGGATCTAAAATTATTTGCACTACAGCAATGAGAATAAATCTCAATAAGCAGACAACCTATACTCCACCTTGGCCAATGCATACCCAGACGTGTCTAACATGTAATCCACTAGTCAACACAATCAATTTTCACACAACATACTTACCTCATCTTGAACTACGTGTCAACTTTGCATATTAGTCAATTCATCATAAAGCAATAATAATTCAAGAGCATAACTTCGCTACTCAAATGCCATAACCACGTATATTCAATCGATTCAATCACACTCAATTCACATTCATGGCCAAGCGGCTTTCCACGACCTTGGTCAACACCCTACAGGTCAGCCATCCGATCAATCTGGGCTCCGTTCCTCACCAGACCTTTCATACTTTCCTATGACCCATGTCAACATACCTCAGGTCAGCCCTCCAATCAATCTGGGCTCCGTCCCTCACTGGACATTTCACACTTTCACATGACCCGCGTAAATACGTCTCAAGTCAGCCCTCTGATCAATTCGGGCTCGATCCCGTGTAACCGCGCCTTAGGACATTTCTTTCTTTTCCATGACCAGCGTAAACACCCCTCAGGTCTAACTTTCCTTTCACAGACCACCGTCAACACGTCTTAAGTCCGTTCTCACAGGCACACAAACCACACAATTCAATCAATTTCCAATGACCGCCGTCAACACGTCCCATGTCCAACTTTCCTTTCACAAACCACTGTCAACACGTCTTAAGTTCGTTCTTACATGCACATAAGCCATACAATTCAATTAATTTCTATGACCGCCGTCAACACGTCCCAGGTCTAACTTTCATTTCACGAACCACCGTCATCACGTTCCAAGTCCGTTCTCACATGCACACAAGCTACACAATTCAATCAATTTCCAATAACCGTCATCAACACGTCCTAGGTCTAACTTCCCTTTCACGAACCACCGTCAATACGTCTCAAGTTCGTTCTCACATGCACACATGCCACACAATTCAAATCACGAGCTCATCGCACTAGCCCACTAATGCAACATTCAAGTAAGCCATATTCAAACATCAATTTCATCCACAAACGCCACAATAATCCGGTCATGGCACTCACATAAATCCACCACTAATTATGCCACATAATCATCACAACTTAATCCACCAGTTGACCACATTCATATATTGACTCTAATCCATGCTTAACCCCTAAATCGGTACTAATCACACTCTAAACAAAGTCTAAAAATGCCCATTATACTAAGTAGAATTTAAGAAGTCACTTACCTAAATTTGTCTCGGAAAAATCCACACATGCCCAAAATGGCCCGAGTGAACAGTAACGGGCTCAGCACGGACGAGGGCGCAATGGGGGAAATGGCTGGCAAACTGGGCACAACCCTCGGCATGGCGCTTGGCCACGGCCGGGCGAGTGGCCGAGCGGGTTGGGCGATGAACAGGCGAGCGACCGAGCGGACGAGCAAGCGGTTGAGCTGGACAAGTGGGCGGCCGAGCGGACGAGCAGGCAGCCGAGCGGACGAGCTGGATGAGCTGGCGGCCGGCTGGACGAGCGGGTGGCCGAGCGAACGAGCGAGCGGCCGAGCGAACGAGCGAGCGGCCTAGTAGGATGAGTGGGTGGCCGGCTGGGACGGGGGAGGCGTTGGGCAGCGGGCAAGCGACCGAGTCACACGGGCAACGAGTTTGGCCACGGCTTGGGCAGTCCGGCCATAACTGGGCAAGTTGGCCTGGCGGGCTGGCTGGGCGGCACGGCGAGCGGCGACGACGACGACGACATCAATGGAGACGACGGCGAGTAGCTGCGACAACAACGCGATGGCGACGGCACGGATGGGGAGGGGGAGAAGGCTAAGGCTAGGGCGGTGGTGGCGAGAGAGAGGGAGAGTTGGGGTTGAGGAGGGTGAGCCGGCAGCAGTCAGGGCGACATGGCGCGACGGTTGGCGCGGCGGTGGCATCAGGCGAGCCGCCGGACGAGCTGGTTGGCAGCTCGGCAGAGCCTGGCCGTGGCTAACACAGCGGAGAGTTGTTGCTCGCGTACAGCATAGACAGGCTGGCAACAGGTGGTCACTGGGGACGGCGGCGGTGTGGCTCAATTGGGGCGATGACGGCGCGAGGCGGACGGCGAGGGGCTGTCAGCGGTGACTGGTCAGGTGAGCAGCAAGCAGGAAGCAGGAGCAGTCGGGCGAAGCAAGAAGAAAGGAAGAAGAAGAAGAGAAGAGGAAGAAAGAAAGAAGAAAAGAAAGAATGGAAGAGAGGGAAAGGGGGAGGGGTAGGTCTGCATGGCAAGGGGGAATGTGCGCGAGGGGATGTGTGCAGGCACGGCATAGAGAGAGAGAATCAACGTAATTGATCGCGATCCAACGGCCCATGTTCAAACCCCAAAACGATCTAACGGCTCATGAAAACTCTAATTATAAATTAGGAGAAATGGCCAAAAGATAATCAAATAAAATACACTAAGATGGAGGTCTACTAGTCCAAATCTGCACCCGATCACAATTTTACATATCCCGGGCAATAACGAGGCTAGCCACAATAATATCGACACCGTCTAATTAAATTCATCACGAAACTTCCAGAAATTCGACACCAAAGTTTGGGTTATAAATAACGGCCAAATTTGATCGAGTTTGATTCTAGCGAAATCTCTAATTTTAAAAAAAATAACCCAATAGTGATCAGTTTTGGACAAGATTTTATTATAAGTGCACTGATGAAATGCCCGTTTTATAAATCTAAAAAATGGGCCGAAATTCGGAATGTCACAACTCTTCCCATTTACAAAAATTTCGTTTTCGAAATGTACAATCCAACCCAACTATTCGAACAAATGGGGGTATTGGTGTCGCATCAACTCTTCGTTTTCCCATGTCACACCTTCGGTTCCATGATGCTCCAAATCACCTTGACCATCAGAATTATCTTGTTCCGCAGCATTTGTTCCATTCTGTCCTCGATCCTTACTGACTTTTCCATGTACGATACTCTGTCGTCCATATCTATTTCTTCGTAATTTAGCACGTGGGTCGGATCCGGTTCATACTTCCTTAGCATAGACATGTGGAACACATTGTGCACTTAAGACAAATTTGGCGGTAGCGCAAGACGATAGGCCAAGGCACCAATTCTCTCTAAGATTTTGAACGGATCTGCATACCTTGGGCTCAACTTTCCTTTCTTGCCGAACCGTGACAATCCTTTCATAGGTGATATTTTGAGGAAAACGTGGTCCCCTACTTGAAATTTCAAAGGCCTACGTTTCCGGTCCGCATAATTCTTTTGACTGCTCTAAGAGGTCTTAAGCCTGTCCTGAATCACCTTGACTGTTTCAACTGACTGCTAAACCAACTTGAGACTTGTGATGCTTCTCTCACCAACTTCATCTCAACAAACCGGTGTTCTGCAAGCTCTACCATACAATGCCTCAAATAGTGCCATTCTGATACTCTGCTGATAACTATTGTTGTAGGCAAACTCAACCAAATGTAATTGTTCCTCTTAACTACCTTTAAAATCCAATACACATGCCCACAACATATCTTCTAGAGTCTAAATTGTCTTTTCAGACTGGCCATCCGTTTGGGAATGATAGGGCGCGCTAAACTGTAACTTCGTTCCTAATGCCATATGAAGATTTTTCCAGAAAGCGGCAGTAAACTTAGGATCACGATCTGAATTGATCATCACTGGCACTCCATGAAGATGCACTATTTGCCGCATGTATATCTCGGCATACCTTTCCAAGGCGAAGTCCTTTTGCATCGGCAGAAAATATGCTGACTTTGTCAATTGGTCGACTACCACCCAAATCGAATCATGACCCCTCTGACTCCTTGGTAATCTCATTACAAAGTCCATCGTGATGTGTTCCCACTTCCATTCAGGGATTTCTAATGGCAGCAACATTCCACCCAGCTTGCAATGTTGCGCTTTCACTTGCTGACATGTTAAATACTTGGCCACGTGTTTAATTACATCCACTTTCATGTCGTTCTACCAATAATATTGTCGCAAGTTCTGATACATCTTCGTACTATCCCGGTAAATACTATAATTACTATTGTGTGCTTTAGACAAAATCTCTTCCTTAAGTTCTACATCATTGGGTACACACAATCGTCCATGGAACTTCAGAATTCCATTCTCAGATACCTGAAAGTCCAATTTCCTTTTTTTGACATCCATACTCACAATCTTCTGAATCTCCAGGTCCATCGATTGTAAAGCCTTAATCTTAGTCTGGATTTCCGGTTCA
Source organism: Syzygium aromaticum (assembly GCA_024500025.1). Classification (NCBI taxonomy): domain Eukaryota; kingdom Viridiplantae; phylum Streptophyta; class Magnoliopsida; order Myrtales; family Myrtaceae; genus Syzygium; species Syzygium aromaticum. The sequence continues at coordinate 5,308,034 of CM044885.1, read as the reverse complement.
ATCCTTAATACTGCAAGCAGGCTCGATACAAGACTCACTTCAAACTTAAATTCCGAATCTCGAACTCCCTCCAACAGAGTCCATTCCTTGACCATCATATGTGCGATGCTCAATTTCCGGCTCAGTGCATCTGCTACTTTATTAGCTTTTTCGGGATAATACATAATATCGCAGTCATAGTCCTTAAGAAGTTCCATCCAACGACGTTGTCTCATGTTCAATTCTTTTTGAGAGAATAAGTACCTTAAACTTTGATGGTTCGTATAAATCTAAAATTTCTCCTCACACAAGTAGTGTTTCCAAATCTTAAAGGCGAAGATAATCGCGGCCAATTCCAAGTTATGCGTCGGATAATTCTGCTCATGTGATCTCAATTGTCGCGACGCGTATGCCATTACTCTTCCGTGTTGCATTAGCATGCATCTCAATCCTCTTAGCGACGCATCACTGTAAATCTCATATCCTCCCGGACCTGACAGGATTGTCAACACTGGCGCGGTCGTTAACCTCTGTTTTAGCTCATGGAAACTCCTTTTGCACTTATCCGTCCATTCAAACCTCGTTTTTTTCTTTAGTAATAGCATCAATGGCGTCGCTAATGCTGAAAATCTCTCTACGAGGTATCTATAATAACCCGCTAGACTCAAAAAGCTCTGAACCTCGATCACTGTTGTTGGCCTCAACCAATTCGTGACGGCCTCAATCTTTGTCGAGTCCATTGCAATTTCTTCTTTGGATATTACATGTCCTAAGAACACCACTCGATAAAGCCAGAATTCATACTTACTAAATTTAGCGTAGAGTACATGTTCTCCTAAAGTCCATAGAACTCTTTCTAAGTGTAACTCGTGCTCGGCGGAACTCTTTGAATACACCATGATATCATCTTTGAATATGATCACAAACTAATCCAGAAATTCCTTGAATACCCGATTCATTGAATCCATAAAGGCTGCAAGGGTGTTAATCAGTCCAAATGGCATCACCGTAAACTCATAGTGTCCATACCTCGTCCTAAATGCCAACTTTAGCACGTCTTTCTTTTTGATCCTCAATTGGTGATAGCTAGTCCTCAAATTGATCTTAGAAAACACTACGCCCCTTGTAACTGATTAAACAGGTCATCAATTCTTAGCAACGGGTGCTTATTCTTAATAGTCACTTGGTTTAGTTGTCTGTAGTCAATGCATAACCTTAAAGATCTATCATTTTTCCTCACGAATAACACTAGCGCTCCCCATGGAGACGCACTTGAGTAAATGAAGCCTTTATCCAACAACTCTTGCATTTTGGACCTTTAACTCCTTCAACTCGGATAGTGACATCCTATAAGGTGCTTTCGAGATCGGTTCCGTCTCTGGGGTTAACTTAATCATGAACTCCACTTCTCTATCAAGTGGCAATCCTGGCAATTCTTGGGGAAAGACATCGGGGAAATTGCACACCACGGCTATATCTTCTAGCATCGGCTCTTCAGCCGTCGAATCAATTATATTTGCCAGAAATCCTTGGCACCCTTTATCTTGTAGCTTTGTTACCTGGATCGACAAAATCGAAGGGATCAAGGTTCCTTCTCGGTTTACTACAAACTTGAATCTAGGATGTCCAATTAGATTAAATTGTATTACCTTACTACTACAATCCATAACAGCTCTCTATTTGACTAGTCAGTTCATACCAACAATCACGTCAAAGTAAAACATAGCTAAAACCACCAAATCTATCCTTTCTGCCTTATCGCCAATCACTATCTTACAATCAGGATATCCAAATGCAATCGGCACTTTATCATTCAGCGGAGTAGTCACACACAGCATAATGTCAAGCAGTTTTGGCTCAATCCCAGATAATTCAACAAATTGCTCAAATATAAAGGAATGCGACACCCTTGGATCAAATAAAGTATATGTAGCATGATCACATAGAGAGCCCGTACCTGTGACCACGCCTGATGCGTCCTCAGCCTCCCTTCTTGCCATTGCATACGCTCGTCCTTGGGTCGGCGGCCTACTCTGATTGACCGGCTGAATGGCACCAAATTGATTTCCATTCTGGGACGGCGGTGGTAGTAGTGCAGACGACCTAGCCTGCCTATTGTTGGGGCAGTCCTTCATCTAATAGCCCCTTCCACCACATATAAAACATTGCTCCACCCCTAATTGGGTAAGGTCCATTCCCGTGTCTTCCTCCTTATAGCTTACATGGAGCGTTCTGGTAACGGTTTGGTTTCCCGATATTTCTCCAAACGGGAGGGACAAAACGACTATTTTTTGCCACGGGTCTTTTCCCAAATTGACGGTTGTCCCTAACCAGGGCACACCGCGATCCAGAAGCGACAGCCCGATCCGTTTGATCTCACTCAATTGCCTAAGTCCTTTCATAAATCTCATTATATCCCCTCAAATTCAATGAGATCATCTGACTGCGAAGGTTCAGCTTCAACCCATCCTGGAACCTCATAGCTTTGTCCATTTGGTCCTCTATCATTTTAGGGGCAAATTTGGACAGCCTCGGCTGTTCTTAGGTATTTTTCGAGAAATACTTGCCATTGAAGGCCTAGGTAAAAACAACTCAATTCGGGGCAGTACTAGCGGGGAACACTTGACCTTTGGTGGCTCTCTACCAATTGCTTGCATTTTCCCGAAGCTAGTAGATTGCTGGGGTTACTTTCTCCTCTTCAGTGCATTCTAGCACCTCAAAAGCTTTCTCTAGCTCTTCTACCCATCTTGATGTAATCTTAGAATTGCCTCTCCCATCAAATTTCGACAGTTTCAACCTTAGAAGCTGTTCGACTAGCTTGTACATTAGCCTGATCGCATTTACTCGCACTGGACCAAGATTTTAACCAATCACATTATTCCACTGATCTCCATTATTCTCATAATCTCGCTGACAGCTACAGTGACGATAGTAGCACTTCTTTCCTCCGTTTGTTTACCCGATAATAATCTTGCTTCCTTAAGCGCCTTCCAGATTTCATCTACCCTGGGATCCTCCATAACTCTAGCTTGCGGGGCTACATGACCTCGACCTCTACTACTCATCTTACAGGTTCTCACAAAAGCTCACTTGCTATAATTCCACGCCGGAATTAGAAACCTAGGCCAACTATACCAGTTTAAAGCCCTAGGCGGTGAATCACAACAATAATTCACTAAGCGGGCAGCCAATCACAACCAACAAAGTTCGTGCACTTACCTTAGGTCCTAACGCACCTGCACCTTATATATTATTGCATAAAATCATTCAGCAATCACAATCACGCAGTCTAGAGCACGTATGATACACGAGTCTCCCTAATTAGCTATCCCAAAGGTCATCGCTCCTTATCACTCCAGGTTTCGACCGACTTGGATCGAACTAACCTTGCTCTGATACCAAATCAACGGAAATGTCACACCCCAAACACCAATGGGCTCGCGACACCCCTTCGATGGCTGTATTGAGTGCGATGTTTTAGGACGCGTCGCCGGCCCAAACGAAACATATGAAGACAAACACAAGCGGTAGCGGAAATTAAATAACCAAGACAATAAATAATGACAAAGGGTAGTACTTAAAGAAAATCAATAAACGCATTTCAAATACTTGGCACAGGCTTACAACCTTCATTTACACCACAACCATTCAGGCCACTAACTTCAAACCACGTTCATCAAAAGAAGCGGTGGTTGTCAAACTTATCTCCTTTATAAAACGGGGTGCTCAAAAGACAAGGTAACTTGACCCATTCTCGATCCCCAAGGTACTCTGACGACGTCTCTAAATCAATCACGGATGCAGATCTGAAATTGTTTGTACTACAGTAATGAGAAAATAAATCTCAATAAGTAAACAACCTATACCTTATTTAGGCTAATGCGTACCTAGACGAGTCTAACATGCAATCCACTAGCCAACACAATCAATTTTCACACAACATACTTACCTCGTCTCGAACTATGTGCCAACTTTACATGTTAGTCAATTCACCATAAAGCAATAATAATTCAAGAACATAACATCACCACTCAAACACTATAACCACGTATATTCAATCAATTCAATCACACTCAATTCGTATTCGTGGCCGAGCCACTTTTCACGACCCGGGTCAATACCCCACAGGTTAGCCCTTTAATCAATCCGGGCTCCGTCCCTCATTGGACCTTTCACATTTTCTTATGACTCGCATCAACACGCCTCAAGTCAGCCTTGCGATCAATCCAAGCTTCGTTTGTCACGCCCCAAACCCTAATGGGCTCGCAACACTCCTTTGATGGCCGTATTGATCGCAACATCCCAGGACGCGTCGCCAACCCAAACAAAACACCCAAAGTCGTACTTAAGCGGAAGCGAAATTTAAACAACCCAGACAATAAAATAATAACCAAAGGGTAGCACTACATCATTCACAAATACACAATACCAAAAGGGAACAGTGGTTGGGTAGCCTACTACATTATACAAGAGAGGGGCATCCAAAGATGAGACGAAGCATTAAATGCCCAATGTCACTCCCGGTCTCTAAACCGCACGTAACGACTATCCGTCACTCCGAACCTGAAAATGTTTAACAGTGGGGGATGAGATAAATCTCAATAAGTGGACAACCTGTACCCCATATAGGCCAATGCGTACTCAGATGAGTCTAACATGCAATCCACGAGCCAACACAATAAATTTTCACACAACATACTTACCTCATCTCGAACTACATGCCAACTCTGCATATTAGTCAATTCACCATAAAGTAATAATAATTCAAATATAACATTGCCACTTAAACGCCATAACCACGTATATTTAATCAATTCAATCACACTCAGTTCGCATTTATGGCCGAGCAACTTTCCACGACCCGAGTCAACACCCCATAGGTCAGCCCTCCGATCAAGCTAGGCTTCGTCCCTCACTGGACATTTCACACTTTTCCATGACTCACGTCAACACACCTCAGGTCAACCCGCCGATCAATCTGGGCTCCGTCCCTCACTGGACATTTCATACTTTCACACGACCCGCGTAAACATACCTCAAGTCAGCCCTTCGATCAATCCGGGTTCGGTTCTGCGTAACCACGTCTTAGGACATTTCTTTCTTTCCCATGACCTGCGTAAACATGCCTCAGGTCTAACTTTCTTTTCACAGACTACCGTCAACACGTCTCAAGTCCGTTCTCACATGCACACATGCCACACAATTCAATCAATTTCCAATTACCGCCGTCAACACGTCCCAAGTCTAACTTTCCTTTCATGGACCATTATCAACACGTCTCAAGTCCATTTTCATAGGCACACAAGCCACACAATTTAATCAATTTCCAATGACCGCCGTCAACACGTCTCAGGTCTAATTTTCCTTTCACGAACCACTGTCAATATGTCTCAAGTCCGTTCTCACATGCACACAAGCCAGACAATTCAATTCACGAGCTCATCGCATTAGCCCACCAATCCAACATTCAAGTTCACCCAATCAAATGTCAATTTCCTTCACAAACGCCACGACAATTTGATTATCACACCCACATAAATCAACCGCAATTTAAGCCTCACAATCATCACAATTTAATCTAACAATCACGCACATACAAATATTGCCCATAATCCACGTTTAGCCCTTAAATCGGTACTAATCACACCCTAAAAAGTTTAAAAATACTTATTATACTAAGCAGGGTTTATGAAGTCACCTAAGCTTAGCCCAAGAAAAATCCACATGGGCTCAAAATGGCACAGGCGAGAGCGCGGGGCTCGACCATGGGCAGGGGCACTCGACGTGATGCTCGGCCGTGGCTGGGCACAAGGCCCGAGCAATTCGGCCACGGCCGGGTGAGTGGCTTAAGCGACGGGCAGTAGTTAGGCAATGGACTAGGTTGTCCGACTACTGCTGGGCAGTGGCTTGGCTAGGCACCAGCCTAGCTATTCGACCACGGCTAGGCAGCGGCCTGGGCTATCCAACCACGATTTGGTAGAGGCCTGAGCTGTTTAGTTGGCAAACTAGACTGGTCGACTGGGACGGGCAAGATGCGGCGGTGACGGCGACGGTGCGGAAGGAAAGGCGGAGGTCAGCCGGGATGGTGGTGACAAGAGAGGGAAAGCTAGGGGTTGAGGGGGGCGTCGGCAGCGATTGGGGAGATACGGCGCGGCGGCTGGCAGGGTGACAGCGTTAGGCGAGCGGCTAGACGAGCTGGCCGGCGGCTCGGTGGAGTCCAGCCGCTGTAAACGTAGTGATGAGCTGTAGCTCGCGTGCAGCATGGGCAAGCTAGCGACAAGCGATTGCGGGCGACGATGGCGGCGCGGCTCGGTCTAGGTGACAGCGGGGTGAAGTGAATTGCGAGGGTAGTTGGTGGTGACTGGTCGGGCAAGTGGAAGCAGAAGCAGGAGCAGTCAGGCGGAGGAGGAAACCAGAGAAGAAGAAGAAGAGAGGAAGAAGAAGAAGAAAAAGGAAGAAAGAAAGAGAGAGGGATGGGACTGTCAGGGAGGGAGGGGACGTGTGCATGGGGGGAACGTACGTGACAGGTGGGGCGAGAGAGAGAGACACACACACATACACAAAAGTCAAACACTCAAGTGCTAATCTAACGGGCCACGTTCAAACCCAAAATCGATCTAACGGTCCACGAAATAGTTTAAACATATTATGAGGGAGGTCTACTAGTCCAAATCCGTACCTAGTCAACTTTTCACGTGTCCCGAGCAATATCAAGGATGGCCACAATAATATCGACACTGTCCAATTAAATTCATCCTGGAACTCCGAGAAATTCGACACCAAAGTTGGGGCTCTAAATAATGGTCAAATTCGATCAAATGCAATTTTAGTAAAATCTCAAATTTAAAAATAACTAGAGTGTGATCAGTTTTGGACGAGATTTTACTATAAGCATACTGACGAAATATACGTTTTATAAATCCCAAAAATAGGTCGAAATTTGGAATGTTACACCATCCATTACTGGACATTTCACATGTTCACATAACCCGTGTAAACACGCCTCAGGTCAGCCCTCCGATCAATCCGGGCTTGGTCCCGCATAACCACGCCTCGGGACATTTCTTTCTTTCCCATGACCCCTGTAAACATGCATCAAGTCTAACTTTTCTTTCACGAACCACCGTAAACACGTCTCAAGTCCGTTTTCACAGGTACACAAACTACACAATTCAATAAATTTCCAATGACTGTCGTCAACACGTCTCAGGTCTAACTTTTCTTTCACGGATCACCGTCAACACGTCTTAAGCCTATTCTCATATGCACACAAATCATACAATTTAATCAATTTCCAATGACCGCCGTCAACACGTCTCGGGTTTAACTTTCCATTCACGGATCACCGTCAACACGTCTCAAGTTCGATCTCACATGCACACATGCCACACAATTTAAGTCACGAGCTCATTGCATTAACCCACCAATCCAACATCAAGTCGGCCACATTCAAATATCAATTTTATCCACAAACGCCACGATAATCCGGTTATCATACTCACATAAATCCACTACTAATAATGCTACATAATCATCACAACTTAATCCACCAATTGACCACATTCACATATTGACTTTAATCCACGCTTAGCCTCTAAATCGGTACTAATCATACCCTAAACAAGTCTAAAAATACCCATTATACTAAGTACGGTTTAGGAAATCACTTACCTAAATTTGGCTCGGAAAAAATCCACACGGCCCCAAAATGGCCCTGGTGAACAGTAATGGGTTCGGCACAGGCAAGGGCGCGATGGGCAAAATGGCCGGCAAACTTGATACATCCTTCGGCACAGCGCTCGGCCATGGTCGGGTGAGTGGCGGAGTGGGCTGGGCGACGGATTGGCGAGTGGCTGAGCTGGACAAGCGAATGGTCGGGCTAGACGGGTGAGCAGTTAAGCGGATGAGCGAGCGACCGAGCTGGACAAGCGAGTGGCCAGCTGGACGGCCGAGCGATCGAGCAGACGATCGAGCGGCCGAGCTAGACGAGCGGGCAGCCAATTGGATGAGCGGGCGGTCGGGCTGGACGGGCGAGCGACCTAGCAGATGAGCGGGCGGCTAAGCTAGACGAGTGGGCGGTCGGCTGGACGAGTGAGCGGACGAGCGAGCGGCCAAGATGGATGAGCGAGCAGCCGGTTGGACGAGCGAGCGGTGGCTGGGACGAGCGAGGCTTTGGGCAATGGGCTCAGCCACGGCTGGGTGAGCTGGCCTGGTCGGCTGGCTAGGCAACATGGCAAGCGGCGGCGATGACGACGACAATGACGGTGATGGCAGCGAGCAGTTGCGATGGCCACGGCACGGAAGGGGAAGGGGAGAAGGCTGGGGTAGTGGTAGCGAGAGAGAGAGGGAGGGTTGGGGCTGAGGGGGGTGAGCTGGCGGCGGCCGGGGCAACATGGCACGACAGTTGGTAAGGCGGCGGCGTTAAGCGAGCCGCCAGACGAGCTGGCTGGCGGCTCGACAGAGCTTGGCCATGGCGAACATAGTGGCGAGCTGCTGCTCGCGTGTAGTGTAAGTAGGCCGGTGATAGGTGGTCACGGGTGATGGTGGCGACGCGACTCGATCGAGGTGACGGCAGACGGCAGCGCGACGCGGAAGGCAAGGGGCTATTGGCGATGACTGGTCGGGTGAGCAGTAAGCAGGAAGCAGGAGTAGTCGGGCAAAGCAAGAAGAAAGGAATAAGAAGAAGTGAAGAGGAAGAAAGAGAAAAGAAAAGAAAGAAAGAAAGAAAGAGAGAGAAGGGGGAAGGGGTAGGTCTGCATGGCAAGGGGGAATGTGCGCGAGGGGATGTGTGCAGGTACAGTAGAGGGAGAGAGAGAGAGAAAATAAAGTTAACGTAATCGATCGCGATCCAACGGCCCACGTTCAAATCTGAAAACGTTCTAATGGCTCACGACAACCCTAATTATACATTAGGAAAAATGGCCAAAATGTAATCAAATAAAACACACTAAAAGGGAGGTCTACTAATCCAAATCCGTATTCGGTCACAATTTCACTTTTCACATATCCCAGACAATATCGAGGCTAGCCACAATAATATCGACACCGTCTAATTAAATTTATCACGAAACTCCTAGAAATTTGACACCAGAGTTCGGGCTATAAATAATGGCCAAATTCAATCGAGTACAATTCTAGAGAAATCTCTGACTTAAAAAGAAATACCCTAAGAGTGATTAGTTCCGGGCGAGATTTTATCATAAGTGCACTAACGAAATACCCGTTTTATAAATCCCAAAAATTGGCCAAAATTCTGAATGTCACATTAGCATTCTTGCTAATTGCTTATGGGACTTGGCATATGCTAATTTGGATAAAACAAACCATTTATCATGGAGAAAGGGGGTGATATCATCAGAAGTGATTAGTGTGGAACCCCTAGAAATTAGTCATTCTGATACGGCTTGCTTGGTGATTCTATCAAAGAATTTAAAACCATTCCACCATTTGACTTTAAATTGTCTTATGAGAATGGGAATGCCGGTTTCAATGGCTTTTCAATAATTAAAATGCCATCTAAGGACCCAAGATATTCCGAAATAATAGAAAAAGAGCATCGGTTTGAGAAAGTTTTTCTCATTTGGAAGTGGAGTAAATTTTTCTAGAAGAATTCATAACTGAGCTGGATTTTTGGGTAGATTATTTCATCAATGGGTCCCAAATGTTCCCACCACCTAATGAACCAATACGAAACTGATTTGATATCAAAATCTTTGAAGAAAAATAGCCAAGTATGAGAGTTATTGGCATTTTGTTTCTAAAAAGTGTTCCACCAAGCTTGTTGATTGTCAAAATATGAGAAAGATTATCTATATGGCAAAGATTCAGACATCTTGATATCCGATTTCTTCAAAGCCAAAGGATTGGGTTTCCACTGGAAATGGTGAATGACCTTATGAATTTTGGCAGTGGAATAATTGATGTGGCCTTTATCAGAGAAGTGACGGAAGGTTACAGATTTTGTTTCTGTCAAAATCTTTTGAGTAGCTATGGAAGAAGGATCAGGACTTACCATTGCCATGGAAGGTTGGGACTGTTTATTGAAGGCCTGTTGAAGAAGTTGTAGAGCTTCTTCATGGGATAATTTTGTAATATCAAAACGAGTACCTAGTTCTTGTTTGGCTTGGTTAGAAATGGTGGTGATATTCAATGATGGTTGAGTTGCTTGAAGCCAACTCCTGATATTGGTTAGTTTCACCGAAGGTTTTTGCTTTGAGGATGGTTCGGCAACTTCTTTGCCTTTGTCTCTCCTAGTGGGCTTGTTGGGAGGTTTGGGAGGCATTTGCCCTGTAAAAATTCTCTTGTAAGAAAATCTAAGAGAGAATTTGAAGAACCATTTATAAATTCCATATCAAAATCAAAAACAGATAAAATTGCTTGCCATCTAGCAAAAATTTGTTTAGAAGCAATATTTTAAACATCTTTTTGCAAAACATCTTTTGCAAATTTGCAATCAATTCTTAGTAAAAACTTTTGATTTAAAGGATCTTCTTGAAACTTAGAAATAGAAAGGACAATAGCAAGAATTTCCTTTTTAATAGTAAAGTAATTATTTTGGCAATCATTCCAATATTTGGAGACAAATTGAATAGTTTGTTCTTTATTATCTTTGGATTGTTTAAAAATTCCTCCATAACCAATGTCGGAAGCATTAGTTTCAACAATTTTAAAAGTAAAACAATCAGCAAGATGTAAACAAGGAATTTCCTTAACAGTTCGTTTGATTTGTTTCACAATGTTAGTGTCAACCTGAGTCCATGGTGGAGGATCTTTTTTGAGCTTCTGGTGGAATGGTTTGCAAATTATGTTGATACGAGGAAAAGCTTCAATAATGTAATTTAGACTTCCAAGAAATCTTTGCAATTGATTTTTGTCTCTGATTTCATCAGAAAATTTTGCAGAAAATATTATCGATCTTTCAATGGGTATGATAGTTCCTAGACGAATGTAATGTCCTAGAAAATGTATCTTTATTTTGAAAAGGGATATTTTAGTAGGTGAAACTACTAAATCATTTTTTTTTCACAATATTGATAAAATGACTGATATGTTTAAAATATTTTTCTATGGATGTAGAAAATATCAAAACATCATCTATGTAAACTATAATGTAATCAGAACAAGAATTAAAAATATCGTTCATTATTCTTTGAAATTCAGAAGGGGCATTTTTTAATTCAAAAAGCATGGCATTCCATTCATATTAGCCAAAAGAAACAGTAAAAGCTATTTTGAATTTATCATTTTCGCTAATTTGAATCTGCCGAGAGCTTGATTTCATATCAAATTTTGAAAATATTTTTGCATCATGAAGTCTATTTAATAAATCATTTTTATTTGGTATCGGATATCTTATCCATTTTAAAGCTGTATTTAAAGATTTATAATTTATTATCAATCTTGGAACTCCTCTTTTTAGTTCAACATTTTTATTGACATAGAAAGCTGAGCAACTCTAAGGAGATTGGCTTTTCCTAATAAACTTCTTCTCAAGAAGTTCTTGTATTTCTTTTTGACAGAAGTTTAGAACTTCGTGATTCATTTGAGAATGTCTAGTTTTAGTAGGAATGTCTTTTTCTGAAAATCCCGGTTCATAAGGTAAATCAACTATATGGTATTTTCGAGACCAAAAACCATTGGGAATATTTGAATATATGGAATCTTTGATTTGATTTTCAAGATTGAAAATCTTTTTCTGAAGACTAGTTTCAGAGAGGTTTTTGTCAATCTTTTTATATTCAAGGTCTTCTTTAGGAAATTGAAGATGAGTTTCTTTATCTTGAATAATACAATTAATTTCAGAAATAGAATGTTTTCGAAGAATATTTAAATTTTTGGTTTGGGGTTTTCAAATGAAATCAAAACATATCATTTTGCCTAAAGTTTCAGTTTCAATTCCTTTTTCAGAAACTTTAAAAGGTTGAATTAAATTAATAAAAGGTAATCCCAGAATAACATTTTGTTTGATAATTTTAACAAGAAGAAAAGGAGTTTTATAAGAAATTTGGTCTTTTACAACTTTTGCTTCGAGAATTTTAAAGCTTATTTAGCTTATTCCTAGATGCTGATTTGAGGGACTAGGAAATTTTCTCAAAATATTTGGTTGGTATAAGGCCTTTTCTTATATAATTGAGTTCTGTACCCGTGTAAAAAAAGACTGTTGTTTTCAAAATAAATTCACTATGGACTTTTGTAGTAATATTGATAATCCATTTTTTGGTTGCTATTTCAAAAAGCATCAAAAGGAAGTTTTTATCATAAGGAGAAGGGAGCTCATAATTTTTATTTTCCTCAAAATCTTTCAAAATCTTCTTCCTTTTGTTTTCCTTTTAGAGTCTTCATTTTAATATCCGAAATTTGTCGTTGCATAATTATTTGGGCAACTTTGAGATTCTGAATTTCTTGTTTTTGTTTGTTGATTTCGTGATTAAGATCACTTATAGAAATGGGTTTAAAACTTGCCTTCTTTTCTTTACCAAGTATGGTAGAAATATTATAGGGATTATTAGAATGGAAAACTGGCTTAGGTTTTTGGAAATTATTTAAATATTTTATTTTAGTTTCTGGATTAGTGATCTCATCAAAAGTTTGTAAAAAAATTTCTTCTTCTTTTGTTAAAACATTTATTTTAAAATTGGTAACATCTTCATCTTCACTTTCTGAAGTCGAGGATGAAGAGGTCTCTAAATCACAAATCTGCAAACCTTTTTCAAAATTAGATTCATCAGAAAAACTGCTATCAGTTTCAACCATTATTTGGTTGAGCTGATTGATAGTTTCTTTGTCTAAATCTAACTCATTAACCTTTTTGCTAATCTTACAAAATCTAGAAGAGTGGCCTTTCTTACTACAATTATAGCATGTAATGTTTTTAAAATTCCTTTTCAGTTTCTTGGTTTTATCAAAACTTTCATTCTCTTTTTTCATAGAAAATCTTTTATTAAACTTCTTCTTATAAGGTTTTTTATAAGGTTTCTTTTGATCAATATTTTCCTGAACATTTAGATTTTTCCATTGATTCAAAAGATGGATCATATTGTGACATTCTGAAATCTGACTCACTTGAGATTTATGAAATGAATGATTTTATGGATATGCTTATAGTTAGATCTCGCTTGGAACTGATAACTCTTGAGATACTGATCGATAGGGAATGGCTAATTAGGGGTTTAAATTCGCGCGACCAAAGAAACTCGATCGTGAACTGACCTTCGACCATGAAAATTGTCGAGGTGACATTTTGAGCCAATGTAGGCTAATCCAAAGATAGTTAGGAATCAATTCGCCTCTGTCATATTAGTAGATCGTAGGTGATTCCGCCTGATCACGAGATGAACTGACGAATGACTCTAAACCTTTACCAAATGATCGCGCCCGTCGGAACTAGCAATCGATCCTCTCAATTAAGTGACAATTGAGGTCGTTACAACTCGAGTGAACTTAAACGTGTCTTGATTTAGTATCGGCCACGGGTCAAATGTGTGAATTTCCTCAAAAGCCACCCGTTAGTTCGAGATATACTCAAGTTACGTTAATTAAATTTAATCGTTAATTAGAGACAAAGTTTGGGTCTCGGAAATTATGATTGTCACAATAGGATAGTTGGATGATGTTGTTATTGGCTTAATCAGTTTTAGATTTGCTCGGATTTTTCAGAGATTTGAATTCTAGCGAGAAATGGAAAATGATCGTTTTACCCCTGGGATTTTGTTAAAGCCAAGTATAATGTGAGAGGGGCATTTTGATCATTTCACACTAGCTTTAAAAATAGAAATTTTTGGACAATTGTGCCTTTAGGAATTTTGTGAAATTCCAATTCTCCTTATGAATATTTTTGACAAGGATTAATCTGGACTGTCGATCTTAGGATAAGATTGAATCTTCGCCGTTGATTGGAAATTAGAGAGAGGGGTATAATGGTCATTTTGCATGGAGATTAGACACCAATTATTGACCATTTTACCTATTTAATTCTATTTTCTCTCTCCCCCTCTCATTTCTCACTCTCTCGGCACTCTCCCTCGCTCTCCCTCTTGGTCGACTCCTCCCCCATCCACCGTGACCGTGGCCAGCCTCCTAGGCTGGTTGCCGCCGCCGTCCACCCACCAAGCCGAATCGCTGTCGTCGTGGCCACTCGCCACCACCACACCTCACCGCCTCTCTCTCTCTCTCTCTCTCTCTCTCTCTCTCTCTCTCTCTCTCTCTCTCTCTCTCTCTCTCTCTCCTATTTTTCCTTTACCGAAACCACCACCATCACCCTTATTCGGTCCTGTCCAGCCGCGAAAGGCCAGCTGCCATCCAGCCACCACCGTCCCCCGAGCCGTTCACCATTGTCGTTCGCCGCTGTGTGACCGCTGGCCAGCTGCCCCTCCCCTTCAGCCGAGCTAGCCTAGATTTCTAAGTAAGTAGCCTCCTAAACCTTACTTAGGATATTAGGTATTGATGGACTTGATTAGGGGCTGAATCGAGTTGATTAATGTCGGTTTAGGAGTTATTTAGGGGCTGTTTAGGGATTAACATGGTGGACTGATTCGGGGACTGGAATTGGCTAAATTGTGGATGAATTTGTGATGTTTCGGGACTGACTTGATGCTGAGTTGAGTGTTGGAAATCATGGATTGAAATGACAAGCATATGGTTCAATTTATGGACTAATTGTGTCGGTTTGGTGTGTTGAGATGTGGCTGGTTTGTGGTGTTTGTTATGGCTTGAAATAAGCATGGAAATGTTAAATTTATGCTCATGATCGTAGCTGTGATTGTGGGCCCAGGGCCCGATGGTGGCCTTGTATGCTCGTTAGTTTGTGAAATAATTGATTGAAATGTGAACTGTTGTATGTGTGCATGAGCTGAATTAAATTGATCATTGATTGGCCATGATTGGGTTTTAATTGAGCATGTGAAAGGCATGAGATGTAACGTCCCGAAATTCGACCTACTTTCGTTATCAATGAAATTGATATCTTTTCTCATTGCGTTTCAGTAAGTCTCACTTGGATCTGATCAATCTCGATATATTGATCGATAGGGAAAGGCTAACTAGGAAAAACGGTACGTGGACCCAAGAACTCGACTGCGAATTGAGTCCGATTCCAAAATACGATGAGGGAATATTTTGTGCCAAGTGGGCCGGTCCAAGGAAAGTGACGGATTGAGTTCGACCGACGACATGCGATCGGATAGTGGGTGATTCCGCACGACTGAGAGCACGCGCGGCGAACTATCCTAAACTTGTTTCGAACGATCGTGACCTCCGAGACTAGCGATAGATCCTCGTGTTCTCTGGGAAATCGACATCGTCACGGCTCGAGTGCCCTAGGTCGATACGCGTAACTCCTAAACAGCCGTCCGTTAGTGAGATATGCTAAAACTGCAAATTGAGTTGAATTGATCGTGGAATTAAGTACGGATTTCGACGTTGAATTTCGTGGGCGTATGCGACTATTTTGCAAGGACGACGTCATTTTTATGTGGCCACTCATATATGGAATCAATAGAGTCGAAATTTGAAAATTTGACCCGAGACTGGAAAATTACCGTTTTGCCCTTGTACCCCTAAGTTGGAATTCCGAATTTTGGAGTTAATTAGAGATTATTTTAAGGCTTTATATTATGTTGTTTCAGCCCAATAATGCTGGAATTTATTATCTAAAATGCCCCCAAGAGTTTTGCCAAGATTAAACCCCAACCTTTGGATTAGGGGCAAAATTGGTAATTAGAGAATTTGGTCAACCACCCCACTATCACACACTCTCTATACACTCTCTGACCTCTCTCTCTCTTCTCATTCTCTCCCCCAAAGCCACCGGCCACTCCCCTTTCTCTCCTCTCTCGCAAGCTCTTCTCTCTCCCGGCCTCACGCCACCGCTGTCGTCGCTTGCTGGGAAGCAGCCGCCACCGCCGCTGGTGCTGCCGTCCCCTTGCCTCACCCCACCATCACCATCTCGACCCTCTCTCTCCTCCCCCTCACCGTGTCTCACTCTCTCCCTCTCTTCCCCGGTCGCGCAAGGAACCGTTGGAGCCGTCGCACACCACCACTGTTCCGGCGTGGACCCGCCGCTGCCCAACTATTTCCGCCACTTGTTCAGCCCTGTTGGAAGCTTGGGATCAGGTAAGTTTGTCCCTAAACCCTAGTTAGGCTAAAGTGCATTTCTAGATGGTTTTAGGGGTTAAATGAGGATATTTTAGGGGTTAAATGGTAGAGGTTGTTAGGGGCTGTTGTGGTGGATGAATCGAGGGCCTAGAATGATCATTTGATCGAGATTTAGCGGCCCATATTGTGCTGTGCGTTGGCTGGAAGCAGGGGATTGAGTGGACCCAAGTTTGGTCTAGTTTCGGTTCAAATGCGAAATGTAGTGTGCGTCCGAGATGATGCTCATGGTGGCTGATTTTGTGGCACATTTGGTGACTGAGAGTGGTAATGTGATTGAGGTTTAGTGTGCTGTGGAGTGTCGTGAGGAGGCAAAGCTTCAACACCATGATTTGGGCGAAATTGCGGTTTTGGCAATGGAAAATTGTGGACCGAATGGTGGCTGTTCTTGTGACTATTTCACGGCTTGGTTTAGAGATTTTAGATGAGATTTGGAGGCCTAGAATAGGTTGTGTAGTGGCTGGACATATCAGATTAGAATGGCACAAGTTTGGGGTAAGTTCGGGTTCAATCGTGGATTTTAGTGCCTGCCTAAGTCGATCCTCGTGGTGGCTGATTTGAGTGATATTTTGGGGAGCCAAATGGAATGTTTTGAGGACATTTATTGTCACGCCCTGCACCCTACGGCATGCCACATCCCTTGCAAAGGTCAAATCAAGTGTGACGTCCCAGGACGCGTCGCCAACCAATGTCCAACACAGAGATTAAAGCACATGCGGAAGCAATACACCACCCGATCAAATTTAAACCACATAACCACGGATAGCCACACGACAACCAACAAGAACAAATATACACTTGCATTGACGTCGGGAAACATATACAATATTCATATACAGCCCACGCTCAAAAATCAAAAGCGAGTCAATAGCCACTACTGACAAAAAGGGGTAAGTGGCCCGGGGCGATCAGTGATACTACACTAAAAGGGCTTTGGTCAAAAAGGTATTGGCCCTCTCGGATCTAGGACTAAGACTAACCTACGGGACCCAGTCCGAGTCGGATCCCGATGACTCGAAAGAGCTGTCAGACATCTCAACCTCGGAGTCCAAGGAATCCTGCTCGGACTCGGCCCCCAATGACTCCTCCTCGGAATCCATCGGCTCGGCCTCATCCTCCGGCTCCGCATCCTGCTCCATGGGCTCGGGCCCTTCGTCCTCTGACTCCATCGGCATCGGAGCTGCACTCCCTTCCTTCGACATGCGATTGGGGCTCGCCAATTCCCTATCGGGATACTGGGGTTCCAGATCCCGGGCATCTGTCAGCGGAACCTCAAAAGTTCGGAAAGGTCCATAGGTCCCCTCCTGATCCCGAATACACCAAGCTATATACTTATGAGCCTCGTGGGGATCTTCGCCCGCCTCGACCCAAACCGTAGAGAGGTATCTAACCCAAAAATCTCCGCCCCCAGCGGGGTGCACTGACTCCTCCACATCGATCCAGAGAGGAATCCCAAAATGAACTGGTATCGGAGGCATCTCAAGGTCGGGGGTTTGAAAATGTGGGTTTTAACAACCGTGAGAATAAATCTCAGCGAGTAAGTTCCCTAAACCTAAACTAGGCTAACATGCACCTCCTGACGAGCACTAAACAACCACACAAGTTGAAACATAAATGATTTAGGCCCTTGGGCCCAAATCTGAACCTTGCTTGACCCTGCATGTTAGGCATTTGATAATTAATCACAATCACGCCACAGAATTCAATCAGGACACATAAGCACGTAACACAACATCATAACGCATGTCATGCATATGCTCGTGCTCGCACTCATGCTCATGCCTCATCGATGCATCGCCGCACACTTGCAGCCTAGCACTCTTGCCATTTATCAATTTCTCCTCCGATCCGCGTTAAACGCATTAGGTCCAACCCGCGTAAAACGCATCAGGTCTATCACTTCGAGATCGATCTCTGGCCCGCGTTAGACGCATCAGGCTCATGACACATAACCCGCATAAAACGCATCAGGCTGGTCATCTTCCGGTAAACCGGGCATCGTCCTGCGTAACACGCCTCAGGACGGGTTCACTACCCCGCGTAAAATGCATCGGGGCTTATTGTGATCACACATTCACAGTCACCAATTTTTTTATCTGAACCCCGCGTAAAATGCATCAGGGCTTTTTAGGTGATTATAATGCACATGTCACTCGAGCACACTTGAAAATGCACATGTCGTGCCAATGCGTGATATGCGTACTCATGGCTATACCGTTCACATTTGGGCATTCACTTCCACCTTGCATATTCAATCTCATGAGTCAACATGCCCCATCAGACAATCAATTCAAAACAGCCATAACATAAACTTGACACACGATCCATGCACATATTCACATAACCGGGTCAACAAGAATTTGTGCATTTGAGACTCACCAAGCTATTCCATTCTTAATCCCGCTAGACATGCGACACGGCATCACAAAACCAACCACAAACAAAGGCCAATAAGCCAGTCAATCAATCAGTGTGATCATTCCCGGTAATTGCACGATTAAACTCCAAATAGATCGCTCATTGTCCAATTCAATCCGTTATGGACACCCACTATACCGCTAATTCTAGGCCAATAAATGTCTTTAAAATGCCCCATTAAACTCCCTAAAACATCATTCTAATTAGCCACCACAAAAACCAAATGAGGCACGCACTAAAATCTATATTTAAAGCCCAAACTTACTCCAAACTTATGCCACTCCGAACCAATCTGTCCAGCCCTCTCACGGTACTTCACGGGTCACTAAATCTCAATTAAATTATCGCACTAAGCCCGTAAAACAGCCACCAAGACAGCCACCATTCGGTCTCCCAATTTCATCCGCTAAGTCCACAATTCCGTCCAAATCGCGGCACCTATGCCTCGCCACATCACAGCACATTATAGTTCACCAAACCTTGATTAAATCGTCACTCTCGATCACCTAATACGCCACAAAATCAGTACGAAAACAACCACCATTTAGTTCACAAATTTCACTCGCTAAAACTATAATTTTTGTCCAAATCACAACTCCCATGATCAGCCACCATGCAGCACGCTATGGACCGCCAAACCTCAGTCAAATTATCATTCTAGGTCACCAAATGTGCCACAAAATCAGTCCCTAACAGCCTCCACAAGCTAACCCCTAAATTACCCTAATTTAATCCCTAAAACCATCTAGAAAGTGCAATCGAGCCTAACTAGGGTTTAGGGACAAACTCACCTG
Organism: Syzygium aromaticum; assembly: GCA_024500025.1. Taxonomy (NCBI): domain Eukaryota; kingdom Viridiplantae; phylum Streptophyta; class Magnoliopsida; order Myrtales; family Myrtaceae; genus Syzygium; species Syzygium aromaticum. The sequence goes on along the minus strand of CM044885.1, from coordinate 5,288,694 downwards.
GATTTTGGGCTTCCAACAGGGTTGAGCAAGTGGCGGGGATGGCCGGGCAAGGGCAGAACCGCGTCGGAATAGAGGCGGCAAGCGGCGGCTCCGGTGAGTCCTCTTGCGCGACTGAGGGGGAGAGAGAGAGAGAGAGAGGGGAGAGAGTTAGACACGGTGAGGGGGAGGAGAGAGAGGGTCAGGACGGTGACGGTGGGGTGAGGCAAGGGGACGGCAGCACCAGCGGCGACAGCGGCGGCTGCTTCCCGGCGAGCAACAGCGGCAGCGGCGTGAGGCCGGGAAAGAGGGAAGCTTGCAGGAGAGGAGAGGAAGGGGAGTGGCCGGTGCCTTTGGGGGAGAGAATGAGAAGAGAGAGAGAGATTAGAGAGTGTGTAGAGAGTGTGTGATAGTGGGGTGGTTGACCAACTTCTCTAAATACCAATCTTGCCCCTAAATCAATGGTTGAGGTTTAAACTTGGAAGAACTCTCGGGGGCAATTTGGTCCTTAAATTTCAACATTATTGGGCTGAAACAAACCAATACAAAACCTTAAAATAATCCCCAATTAACTCTAAAACTTCGGAATTCCAACTTAGGACACAAGGGCAAAACGGTAATTTTCCGGTCCTGGGTCAAATCTCCAAATTTTGACTCTATGAATCCCATATATGAGTGGCCACATAAAAATGACGTCATCCTTGTGAAATAGTCGCGCACGCCCACGAAATTCAACGCCGAAGTCTGTACTCAATTCCATGATCGATTTAACTCAATTTGCAGTTTTAGCGTCTCTCATTAACGGGCGGCTGTTTAGGGGTTACGCGTATCGACCTAGAGCACTCAAGCCGTGACGATGTCGATTTCCCAAAGAGCACGAGGATCTATTGCTAGTCCCGAGGGTCGCGGTAGTTCGAAACGAGTTTGGGATCGTTCGTCGCGCACGCTCTCTCGGTCGTACGGAATCACCCACTATCCGATCGCACGTTGTCGGTCGAACTCAATTCGTCACTTTCCTTGAACCGGTCCACTTGGCACAAAATATTCTCTCGTCATATCTTGGAATCGGACTCAATTCACGGTCGAGTTCTTGGGTCCACATACCGTTTTTTCCTAGTTAGCCTTTTCCTATTGGTTAGTATCCCGAGATTGATCAGATCCAAGCGAGACTTACTGAAACGCAATGAGAAATAATATCAATTTCATTGGTAACGAAAGTGGGTCGAATTTCGAGACGTTACATTTATTGACCTAGAGAGGCTCGATTGGTGGCTGTCCATGTCGAGATTAATTAGGCCTTGTTCAATTAATGCGTGATTTATTCGTGAAATGCTAAGTATGCCTTGATTTGCTTATGTAGTGGCTGAATTGTGCACAATTTATGATTGATTATGTGATGCCATGTTTTGTGCTTGGTGTGGCCAAATGATGAGATGCTTGGCGGGCTATGAGCGTGCGTGACCATGTTGATTTAATGGCATGAGTTCGGGTGCCAATTATGTGTTGCGGCATGTGTCGAATTAATTGATCCATTGAGCACGTTATGGCACTAATTGAGCATATTGCGATATTTATTAAGTGGGTAGTCAAGTGAAATTGAATGCTCAATGTAGAAATCTGGGTGCTCGAATGTGATTGTTATGGCAATGAGCATATATACCAAGCATTGGCATAGCACGTGCATTTTGTGAGTGTGCACGAGTGACATGAGCGTGTGATCACTTAATAGCCCTGATGCGTTTTACGCGGGGTTCAAATAATAACTGGTGAGTGAATGTGTGATCACATGAGACCCTGATGTGTGTTACGCGGGGTAGTGAACCGTTCTGATGCGTTTTACGCGGGACGATGCCCGGATTACCGGAAGATGACCAGCCTAATGTGTTTTATGCGGATTGAGTGTCATGAGCCTGATGTGTTTTACGCGGGCCGGAGATCGATCTCAACATAATAGACCCGATGCGTTTTACGCGGGTCAGTGAAATTGGAAATTGCAAGTGTGCAGGAGTGCAAGTGTGCGACGTGCATCAATAACGCATGAAATTGAGTATGAGCACGAGCATATGCATTTTGTGCGTCACGACTGATCATTATGCGCATATGTGACATGACTGGATTTTGTGGCATTATTGTAGTTGTGGATAATGTGCCTAACCTGCAGGGTCTTGTAATATTAGATTTGGGCTTGAGGGTCTGAATTGTTTAAGATTAATATGTGTGTTGTTTGGTTTCCGTCGGGAGGTGCATGTTAGCCTAGCTTAGGTTTAGGGAACCTACTCGCTGAGATTTATTTTCATGGTTGTTTAAACCCACATTTTCAGACCCCCGATCTTGAGCTGCCTCCGATACCAGTTCATTTTGGGATTCCTCTTTGGATAGATGTGGATGAGTCAGTATACCCCACTGGGGGCGGGAATTTTTGGGTTAGATACCTTTTTACAGTCTGAGTCAAGGCAGGCGAGGATCCCCACCAGGCTCACAAGTATATAGCTTGGTGTATCCGGGACCAGAAGGGGACCTACGGACCTTTCCGAACTTTTGAGGTTTCGCTGACAGATGCCGGGGATCTGGAACCCCAATGTCCCGATAAGGAATTGGCGAGCCCCGACCACATGCCGAAGGATGGGAGCGCAGATCCGGTGCCGATGGAGTCAGAGGATGAGGGGCCCGAGCCCATGGAGCAGGATGCGGAGCCGGAGGATGAGGCCGAGCTGATGGATTCCGAGGAGGAGTCATTGGGGGCCGAGTCCGAGCAGGATTCCCTGGACTCCGAGGTTGAGATGTCTAATAGCTCTTCCGAGTCATCGGGATCCGACTCGGATTGGGTCTTGTAGGTTAGTCTTAGCCCTAGTTCCGAGAGGGCCAATACCTTTTTGACCAGAGCCCTTTTTGTGTTAGTATCCCTAACCTTCCCAGGCCACTTACCCCTTTTTGTCAACAGTGGCCATTGACTCGCTTTTGATTTTTGAGTGCAGGCGATAATTGGATACTATATATGATTCCCAGTTTTAATGCAAGTGTATATTTGTTCATGTTAGTTATTGTGTAGCTATCCGTGGTTATATGGTTTAAATTTTGTTCGGGTTATATTGCTTCTGCGTGTACTTTAATCTCTACTTTGGGCGTTGGGTCAGCGACGCGTCCTGGGACGTCATACTCGAATCGACCTTTGTGAGGGATGTGACGTACTGTAGGGTGCGGGGCGTGACATGAGGTTTGATGCGTGTTTGGGCCGAATTTGATCGGCTGGTAATTTGATTTGTTGGTGTGTAAATCGAGCGAGTGAATGAATGAGAAATTGAGTGAAATGTCATGTGCAAGGTCACGAAAATCCCTGAGGCAGTACCATAACGTGGGGAATTGTGCTGTCTTGAGGAGGTACTTTTACGCGGGACAATACCCGATATTACCAGAAGATTGCCAACCTGAGGCGTATACTTCAACGCGAGTTATGCCGTAGGTGGTAGATGTTGAGCCTAAGACGGAACCATTACGCGGGTTAAGAAGTGTTGTGAATATGACATGGTCGCAGTGGACCTAAGGTGGTACTATTACGCGGGTCACTAGCGAGTCGAGTGAAAAATAGTATAATGAGGCATGAACGAGTGTGTGGAACGTGGAACTGGAAAGGCCATGTATTCGATTTGTGTTTCGAGCATGAAATTAAATTAGAATGTGCATGTGGTTGGAAATTGTATATTTGAGACTAACTTATAGATTACGTGTATCAAGAGCCCAGGTAAGTGCAATTGTGTGCTTGTGATGTGCCTAATTGAGTGTTATGGTGTTTGAACTTGTCAGGAGGTACGTGTTAGCCTAAGTGAGGTTTAGGGTGTTACTTGCTGAGACGTGTTCTCATGGTTGTTTCAACCAAACAATTTTAGAACCCCGGCCTGAGCCATGAACCTTCCGCCGCAGCGTTTTGGGATTCCGATGCACATCAACCATAATGTTATAGAGTACCCAATAGACGATAATTTGACCTGGATCAAGTATACTATAATAATCTAGGTAGACATATGGCAATTTCTTTGGCAGACCCAAACCTATACCGCCTGGATATTTAGGGACGGGATAGATGAGTTTGGCCTCGTTCGTGATTTTGATGTTCCGTTTGATGGAGTAGGGGACTAGGATCCGTCAGCCATACCCCCTTCTGACGGTGAGATGACTAGCCTCAAAGCTAGTCTAGCACAGTCCGGACATCAGCCTGCACCTGCAGTACCTGAACCTTCAGTGGCTGAGCCTAATCCGGAGCCGGAGGAATCACAGGCAAAGTATGATCCTATAGAAGTGGATCTAGGTGTAATGCCATAGGAGGAACCCAGAGAAGAAGACCTCAAAGAAGAGCCAGAAGAGGAGTCTAATGAGGAGGAGCAGATTAAGGTTTCACTAGAGTTGGGTAATGAGGATAACCCGATTAAGATCGATGCTGATTTAGAGCCCTCCGAGGAGCAGGTGGTTCAGCAGGATTCAGACTCGAGTTCTGGAGAGTCGGACTCAGAGTGGACGCCATCCAAATGGCATAGGGCTAGTTTTAGGGGTTAAGTAAATCTTTTGAAGTGTTTCATTTTTGGAGTGGGGCATACCCAGGCTATTGATCCTTTTTTATATTGGTGGTGTACAGTTTAGAAGTTCGGTGCGCAAGTATATTATATGGTTGGTAAATGGTGGATGTTGTTTAAGTTTGAATCGTCAATTGATGTATGTTCTCCCTTTTACCCCTAGCTAATTTGGTTTGGGTGTTTATGACTTTCACTGGTGCTTTATATCTCTGATGTGCTAATTTGGGTCGGCGACTTCTTAGGACATCGCGATATTCGACCATAGAGGTATGTCATGAGCTCGATGGAGTTTGGGGCGTAACACATACTAGGCACAAAAATCTCCTAATCCTTTGTTAGAAAGTTTTTGTTCCTTTTTTATCCACTTTTGAAGACGAATATTGGTGCATAATTGTGTTCCTATTTTATAAACACAAGAGGTTAGTTCACCATAAGAAAGATGGTCATATGGAATTTGGTTTCTACATTTTTCTCTTATCTTATTGTGAACTTGCTCTCATATGAGTTTTGGTAAACCAATAAGAAATTTTTCTTTCCAAAAGGGTTGGTTACAATTTGCTCTTTGGAAGACTCTCTGTAAAAATATTTCTTTATATTCTTTAAATTCTCCTAAAGATCTACATTTCATATTAGATAAAAGGTCTTGTTTTTTATCAAGAATATGAGAAGAATCTCCTAGAAAATGTTGGGATATAGAGAATATCAAAGTATCAACAACATCTTGAATGGGCTAGTCATTTTCATCAACTATTCTTTGGCCAAAAGGGTCAAGTTTACAAGCATTTAAAATTTGGGATCTTTGCTCATCATTTAGGTAGTTATCCCACAATTCTTTGAGCTGGTTAGTAAAACTGGCTATTAAAAGATAAGCTATAGAATGGTCAAAAGTGTCAAGAATGGTTTTATAAGTATTAGCAAGTATAACCATTTGAGTTAAAACATTTATGAGGTTTTGTTCAGAAGCACCATCTATATTCTATTCAAAAATTGCATTAGAAGAATATTTGTTTTGGGTTTTTGAAAAGGCTTCCTCTATGAGAATGTCAAGAGGAGTAGCATGAGAGTAATATAATTTTTGGGAATCTTTCCAAGCGATACGATTTATTTCTAGAATTGATTCAGTATTAGATTTATCCAAAAGATTGATCTGATCGGAAGGTTCAATATGATTATGAGTGTTTTTGACACTCAGGTTTTGTATGAAAGGAGTGTCTAGAATCAAAGGGTTTTTAGGATTTAAAACTGCTTTTCCTTTAAGGAGTTTCCTCCTGTCTTCGAGAGTTTTAGCAAATTTAAGACTGAGATTTTTTGGAATTTCAAAATTCTTAAAGAGTGGTGGTTTTAAATCTTTTTTAGAAGTTAATTTTGAAGAGGATGAAAAGTTATTTTGGACAGAAATTTCTATTCGGTCTAATTGTTTTCCTATAGTATGAAGATGTTAGTTTGAAAAATTATTTTGTTCAACAATTTTTTTGATTCCTATGCCATCTATTTCAGAAGCTACTTTGAAAGGAGAAGGTATTATTTCAATTTCTCGGTGTTCAAATTTAATTTTTCTAAGAGGAGGATGATTAGACTCGATGACTTGGTCATCCTCTAATTTCCATTTGTAAAATTGGTTTAGAACAAAAATCTGCTTTTCTTTTAGAAATATATTTTCAAACCAATCAAAGAAGAATACTTGGACTTCATGTTGGTACATGTAATCATAATATTCTTTTTTGATTTTGGGAGCTTGTTTTTGAAAATTTTCAAAGAACCATTCTTTGATTTGTTTGTTTTCAAAAGAATTGAATTCTTGATTTAAAATGATTTTATTTGGTTCAAAAACTAATTCTAAAACGTTGATTTCAAGATCTTCCATTTCAGAAGGAGTTGGATCAGGGAAATCAGGAGTATGTTGATAAACTGGTCTGGAAATTTCTAACCTGCTATCTATATCACTGATATTTGGAAGATAAGGAGCACTTGGAGATGCTTTCTCAAGATTGTTCAAAGGAATGATAGGAACAATATCTATAGATCTTCGAGAAGAAGTGGAATGCCAAGAAGGAATTGATATGATGTCACAAGATCTTATGGGAATATTAACAGATCTTCCGGAAAATTGGATAGTTACTCTTCCTTTAGGGTGTTGAATAATATTAGTAGGATCATAATTTTGAATAATTTGCTAGGGAATTCGGTTTTCTAATTCTCGTTGATCAGGAAGGGTTATTTGATTCCAAGGAATGGTCTTGGGAATGGAAATATTTGCTTTAGAAATATCCATCTATAAAAGAAGAGTTTCCCTATTGGAATTTAGTTTAAAATCTTTACTACCAAAGGCAAAATTCATTACTTTGTAATAAACTCTGTAAATAAGAGTTATGAGGATAGAACCTTCAGCTATAGAATTAATTATGAGTTTTTATTTAAAGAGTAAAGAATTTTAAAATATTTTTATCTTTGAGAGAAATGGTATATATATATATGGAAGGTTTTTAGGTGGGTTCACACTTCACATAATGTCAAACATTAACCTCATGATAAGAGTTCGAGTACAAAGTAGATGGATAAGCTACAGACAGTTCTGTTTTTGAACATGTCCCTGTGGGCTCTTGTACGACTTTATCACCCCTCCAAAGTGGCCTTAATTCGTTGGGACTAAAGAAAAGGTAGTTGCAAAGTTGAGACTAATGTTTAATTTCACTAATTGTTCTTCTACGAATAGGAAGGAGAATGTTCAAGCGTGCATGTTTAGAGCTCAAAGGAGTAGTAGATCAACTAATTGGTCTATAATTCAATATAGCTTAGACTTTCAACTTTTGAGTCAACGTGAGTTCAAAAAAATATATTCATGGACTCGAATTTGAAAGGGATAATGATACAAACAGTCCATATACTTTGGCCAAATGTGCAATGTGGTCTCTAAACTTTTAATTTGTTTAGTGTAGTCCTTGAACTTTACCCTAATGATCAATATGGTCTATGAATTTTTAATTTGTTCAATATGGTCCATGGACTTTTGCTATATGTTCAATTTAGTCCATGAACTATATGAAAATATTTAATGTAATCCCTGAACTTGAATTAATAGAAGGACTATATTAAACATTTTTATATACTTCAAGGACTAAATTAAATATATATCGAAAGTTTAGAGATCGGATTGCATAAATTAAAAGTTCAGGGACCACATTGCATATTGGGTTAAAGTTCATGGACCATATTGAGCAAATTAAAAGTTCATGGACCAAATTACATATTGGGCTTCATGAACTATTTGTGTCAATTTTCCAATTTGAAAAACCCCAAGTGTGTATTGGTATTTGGGCTTGGTAGGAAATCTCATTAATCATTACAATTACTAAATTTGCTATCATGGTTTCGGCAGGGAGGAGACCATGGGAGAAGGCATATGTGAACATATGTCACCGAAAAGTCGATAGTGTACCTTCTAAATATGAATGGATTAGCAGTGATCAATTCTCGGGCAATTCGATTCTCTAGGAATCGAGAATTGGACAGACCAATTGTTAGTTTATGGAATCGAGAATTGGATTGGTGCCCATTGGAATCAATGGCATATTTATTTTTTTATTTGTCATTGTTCTCGATAATCAATGTGTTTCTATAATCAGTGAGTTATGTGTAACATTATAGGTTTCACAGAGATTTTTCTAATTTGTGGCAAAATTTTGTTGGAATGAGCAACTACTATTGTGTTTTGATTTGTTATTGTCATTTTGCTCACGTGCATGAGTAAACATAGCTGCTTCAACTTTGAAGGGCATTCATTTGTGAAATGGGAGATAGATTGGGGTTTTTTTATTATATTTTAAGAAATAAAAAATTAAAAAAATCGATCCAATTTGAGTGGTCTGGATGGGCGATTTCACACGTAGAACTAGGAACCAAACTAGTACCTCTGGAAATCACTTAGAACTGGCTAGTTAGGTCCAACCCGGGCAGTTTCTTTTGCTCACGCCTAGAATGGATCGATAAGTGAATTGCCAAAGGCTTTGAAAGGTCCTTTGTTACTTTTGAACAAGAAAGTAAATGACAAGAAAATTAAAGGTATGAAGATTGGAGGCAATCACGGCCAAAGTACAAGAAAGATAAATTGCATGAAGTAAAGATAAAGATAAAAATGTTGAATGAATTTTGTGAACGATTGAAGGGGCTATACAAAGAGTACACTTAGGATATTTATAACCCATAATCAATGGTTGCAAGCACCTACTACATGACGGTTACATCAACTTCACTACTCAATGATTATATCAACTTCACTACTCAACAATTACATTGACGGTTTTATCGACTTCGCTACCTTGATGGTTATTGATAGTTACATCGACTCCTTTGTTACAACACTTAGCCGCTGCATGTTGACGTTTCTGTCGATAAGAATTGGGTCTTCTTGTCGACTGACTACATTTTCCTCACTAATTATTCCCAACACTTGGCCATTTTCTGCTTCCGTCGTCATGCTAGTAAGCCCATGTTGACCAAATTGTCGACTACAACACTTGAAACATTTTTTGGTGTCAACAGGATGAGTCGACATTTGTTGGAGATTTGCGTTGAGATTTGTTGGTGCGGCAAAATACTTGGATTAAGAAGGAATATTGAGTGTAGTTGGCTGATAGGGGAGAAGAATGGCGAATGCACATGTGTGGTGTGAAAATCTGGACGTCAGATGTTTGGTTGATTATTTGATATACCTAGTTGGTCCATTACTCGATAGATTAGGTTTTTTAAGCGAAGGTTGCCCAATTAGGTCTATTGTAGCTCAAGTTTTGGGCTTCCTCTTGGATCTACCCATAATGAAGGTATTGGACTTCTATTAAACTTCTCCAAACTAAAATGAGGTAGAATTGATTTTCAGACACGCAATATAAATTCAACATCTTCATATGAAGATATTATCAATAGAGAGCCTAAGTCTGAACCCATTAATATATTCAATTGAATTCACATTCACTCAAAGACTTAAACCAATGAATCATAAACTAATTATAATATATTAACTATGTCATACTACACAAATCCTCCAATGTTGGACCTTTTCTACTGCATTTATATATGCTAGGATGCTTAAGTGACTTATTTTCATACCAATTGAATTTCATGTAATGTTTAAGGATTAAAATATTATAACAAAATCCTAACATTCACATACATTGTAATTCTCGACTGTTCCTGTCTTCTGGTTGTTGTCAAACTTGGAGGTTATTTTCAATTTATTTAGCTTGGAAGCGGTTAATTGAGTGTCAAATATTAGGTTCAAAAGTGCCAAATCCCATATTGAGTCGCAAGTCTCATACTTAAAATAACCCCTTAGATCAATGTTGGCCATTGAGAAAATTGTAATTGCTTGCTCGTACTGTTCATTGTACTGTACAAATATTTATACAAGGTATTGCTTAATGGAAAAGGAAAAGAAAGAATATTTAAATATTAAACCACGCGTTCATATAATGACTTAAACTTTTAAATATGACATGATATCAGAATATCAGATCCTGAGTTCGAATTTATCTAGGCTCTTATTTGCCTCCCCAGTGAGATATTTCCACATTTAGTGCTTAGAAAAAAGACCAGATTAAGCGTAAGAAGAGTGATAGAGCAGTTAAATATTAAATCACTCATTCATCTAACAGTTGACAATAGTCTGCAAAATCTCACACCCTAATACGGATCCTTATCCATGCAAGTGATCCGGATATTTTGCACCCATCTACAATTAATTAGTTGAACCAAATATTCGGACATGGACATGTTCAATCGTGAAAATATCAGAACTTATAATCAATCATCGAACTACCAAAAGTATGAGTCACTTGCACGCAATATTTCGTTACAATACTATCAAAACCACGTATCTCACGTCAACCTCCGTTCAATTACAATGTTCTTCTACCTTTTGACTTTCAAAAGAATGGGTAGAGGATCGATGAAAAGTGACTTGATCAAAAGTTGTGAAAGCGCTTGATCATAACACAAGTAGAAAATTCAATTGCGTTTGTGATAGACTGATAGTATGAACGTGGAACGATCCACGAAGGATCAATCGTGTAAATCCAAGGTTTAATGGTTCTGGATATTGACCCGCACCTCACTGCTCCTTTGGGTCTCCCACTCGGTCATTATTTAAGGCCGATCCAGATATTCATGCGATATAAATTTTTCTATTTTATAATATATAAGCATATTATAATATAGTTTATTGAATATCTCGTAGACTATAATAAGACAATAAGACAAAGACTTCTTGATGGTGTCCCAATCAATAAATTACGTGGACTTGAACATATAGTGTGAAAACTCGAAAGGAAGGAATTGACCAATTAATTGACTGGATTTGAAATTGTAAAATTATTATTTTGTATTTAAAAATTAGGTACATTGGGTGAACAAGTTTCGACTTGGAACTTCGGTCGTCTTCTACAGGTGTGAATACATATTTTATAACGCATAGTATATGTTCTATTGAATCATCAATATTGGTAGATGTGAATTCTAGGTGTCGTTCCAGTGTCAACTTATTCGACTCATTCTTATCCGCCCTTAACCACCCATTTAGTAGACCGCAGTATATCGATATCGATTGCCTCTTTGATCATGATCGGGAAGCCTATCATGGCGATTGCTCCTATCAGGACAATGACTATAACCGCATTGTGTTTATCTTTACTTACACTTTACATTTCCTATTTTCAAAACACAGGCATCAGCATCTAATTTGTCATTCGCCACCACGGACCATATCTCAAAGTCTAACCAAGGTCGCCAATAGGGGAAAAAAGGGGAATTTATTTTTTTGGTAATTAAACCTATTGTTATGTTTTTAAGAATAGATTGAGCAAAATATTTGACAACGTTAGTGGTGTGTTTTATGGACGCGAGATTTTCCAACCTCGACTACCTCACATTAGAAAAGAAAGTTACTCCTGTCATCGCACGATAGGTTCTCTTGAAAAATTCAATCGAATGCAATGTCCATTAGGAGAACAAAATGTCAATTTGAAGGATTTTGATAAAAGGGTCATGTTTTCCTCTATCTGACGGAAGAAAACTTTAACCGATCTCTTGATTGTTGAGTTACCAATAAGGACGTCATCCATCTTTATATTTAACCAAGCTTGTACGTGTTATCCATAACTTGTGGCTCGCCGACCAGAGATGCAGTTGGAAATGGAGGAAAATATAACTCTATGTTAAAAAGTATCCCTAGGGCACTTGTTAAGTAATAAAATAAGAATTGTTACAATTGTCAATATAAAGTAATCCTCACGGTATGCACAATCGCTACTTCAAGAATCAAATACATCTCACGCTAATATGACCCTAAAAAGAAACATTTATATTACTGCTGATTTATAGCTAAACTTTAAAAAAGTAAGAAATAGAAGCACCAGTTGTTGTCGTATTTTTTGAGTACCGTTGATTTAGACTTATAAAAAGTGACAACAACCTTTTTACCTTTCCCCCAAACTATAAGATGTCTTTCAAATTCTCAAGAATTACGAAAAAAAACCTAAACATCAATATGCAATGTCAGTATTTATATATTGTGAAAATTTCAAGAATTTTAAAATATAATTAAAGTATGTGCGCTGCAAACTGATATTAGGTTTAGTGTTTTAACAAAAGAGAAGAAATAAAAAGTAAAAGTCACTCTAGAAACACCATCAATTTATGTAATTCAATCATGAATATGTTTTGGCCAATCGGGCTTCGAACTTTATATTCTTTTGTTTTTTTTTTTTTTTTGGTAAGGTTTATATTCTTTTGTTTGTATTGCTCCTTCCATTAAAATAGTAAATGAAAAAGCTGACATTACCATTAAATTATTGTTAACCGCCACTGTCATTAGCATTCACATGGTATAAAAATGGAACTTCATGAAATAAACCAAGATAATTTTCAAAATCTATATAATAGAAATTTGGAAATAAGAACAGAGAAGCGAGGAGAGAAGCTATTGTCACAACACGGACATGGCGTGGACACCCAAGCGATGTCAATTGAGCGGTGGATGCTCAAATAGAACGCGATACGATGCTTCTGGAGAACTAGAGATTGTCATTCTTCATTTTAGAGGCGTTGTTTGAGCTCATATTCAGATCGCACTAAAATTGCAAACCAAGGTTGCTTGAGTGCCGTCGTGTTTTCATCACCACTTCAAGGAGAGGGCTGCAACCCCACCAAAGACCTGGCGAGGGCGGTCGTCGCCATCAAAGAGGCAAGGGCCACGATTGACCTCGTCTTTACTAGCGAGGATCGCTGGACACTTATTGGTGGCTAGATGGCTAGGTGGCTTCGCCACAGCTGCTTGGGCCTCGTCCGTTTCCCGTGGTGTCCCCAATCATCTGCCCTCCACCACTTAGCTATATCAATATCTTTTCTTATTCTATATCGGTGTGGTGTTAACATAGATGTCCATGCACGATGTGGTCCATGGGGAATAATTGTTCGGAGCTGGGGCCACTGGATCTGGTGCATGACAATTGTAGATCTTGTGGACACGCATAAAACACACAAAATCAACAGTTGCGAGCTACCTAATCCAGTGACCTGTGTAGAAAAGAAATTCTCTTGGTTTGGACGCTAATTTATCTGTCAATGTACACTTCGCAATAATCTTAATTATCTGCCTCGTGGAGCATCATGTCCTAGAAATGGGTACGGATAATCCGACCACATTTGTTTCTCTTTCCGGTTAAAATAACTATAAATATATTTTTGAAACACAAGCCCACGAGTGTGTGTGTATCGATGTTGTGTACTTGTATCTATCTATATATATATATATATATATATATATATATATAGGTCACTGCTGGTACCTGTAGGATGCCAGCTAAGTTTAGTTTGGTAATGACAGCTTTTGGATAATAAAGATATATAAAAAGATCCAGTAACACTTGCAATTTCTATGCAGCAACAACCCACCAAGATTCAGACTTTGCCATTAAGACTTTGACTACGGTTCATACATAGTTCCTCAATTCCATGGACATTGTTTGTTCTCTCTCTCAGACACACACACATATATGAATATGAAGGAAAACTATGAAATAATTTCGAAGTTCAAACCATGTTCAAACTGACAAGTCAATCGCAAGTATTAATCCTTAGATGATGATCTGATGATCATCACGTGCTTTCCATTCATCCGCGATGGGCTCATTCGACAGTCAGTCAAAAAGTGGACAGTCACGCTCCAATAATCCATTGGATTTATGAGGTTCCAGTGAGAAGGCAGATCTTTATACAATCGAAACTGGTTTATGTGCTCAAATGGGATTTTAGATGATGCGTTTGGCAGACGCGGGTCGTGTGATAGAACAGTTCTGTTCAGATGGTCCCCTTTTCAATCTTCAAAAAGGGTCCTTGACGCGCAAGCAGAGGGCTAAAAAGTAGAGGTCAGCTTCGTGGAAGACGCCGCGAAAAAAGAGAAGAAGCAAAGTCAGCTCACGCCTGCGCCTCCTATAAATCCTCCCGTTTCTCCCATCAAACATTGAAATATCTTCATTGGAGCTCTCTCTCTCTCTCTCTCTCTCTCTCTCCACCATGACTGCTCAAGTTTTGCCCGAAATGGTTGTCCAGGATATCAGTCTGAAGCTGGGAAATGAAAATACTACTCCTTGCCCTAGAAGGTAAGAAAGAGGTCATCAGTGCATCATTTCGTACAATATTCTGGCAAGAATGCACTAGCTCGGATTGATTTTCACAAACTATGTGCTTACCGTGCATGGTAATATACTGCACATATCATCTTTTGAATGCAGAGTGCATAAGAGCAACCTTCCATTGCTATAGTCCCAACCGGTTGTATTGAATGCAGCACTTTTCTCATGTAGGTTGGAAGGGAAAATAGCAATTGTAACCGGCGGAGCAAAAGGAATTGGAGAGGCCACGGTTCGACTATTTGCAAGGCATGGGGCGAAGGTCGTCATCGCAGATATCGAGTATCTTCTTGGGACCGCACTCGCCAACTCGCTATCTCCTTCTGTTACCTACGTCCACTGCGACGTTAGCTCGGAAGAGGATGTCGAGAACTTGGTGAGCTCCACGGTCTCCCGCTATGGACGCCTCGACGTCATGTTCAACAATGCCGGGTTGCTTGGGAACCAGTCGAAGCACAAGAGCATCATGGATTTTGACGTGGGGGAGTTTGAACGCGTGATGAGCGTTAACGTGAAAGGCTCGGCGCTCGGGATAAAGCACGCAGCCCGTGTCATGTTGCCAAGGAGGAGCGGGTGCATAATCTCCATGGCGAGTGTGGCCGGGGTAATGGGAGGGCTCGGCCCTCACGCTTACACGGCTTCAAAGCATGCCATCGTGGGGCTCACCAAGAACGCGGCTTGCGAGCTCGGCAGGTATGGGATCAGGGTCAACTGCATATCACCGTTCGGCGTGGCAACGTCAATGCTCGTTGACGCATGGAGGAGCGGTTATGAGGAGGAAGATGAGGGCATCAGTTTTGGGGTGCCTAGTGAGAGAGAGGTGGAGAAGATGGAGGAGTTTGTGAGAGGACTGGCCAACTTGAAAGGAGGAACACTGAGGGCTAAGGACATTGCTGAGGCTGGTCTGTATCTTGCAAGTGATGAGTCCAAGTATGTTAGCGGGCACAACCTTGTTGTGGATGGTGGGATAACAACCTCAAGAAATTGTGTTGGCCTGTAGAAAGTATCTCTTCCTCTTCAGGGTTCTCTGCTTGCTATGGAGGTTTCTCAGTGTTCGCTTGTTTTTTTTATAAATAGCTAGTAGCATTCTTTTAATTGGCTCACAAAGGGAGATCTATTTACAATTATGTCTCTTGCATGTCTTTCTTATATGTATATTAATGAATTATGATTTGCAAAAATCAACATCATTTGGATTGAATATTTTATTTTGTAATGTCGTAACAAGTCATTGCATCAGCAGACGTAACCTGTAATGATTACTGTCATATATGATATAAAAAGAATTACCATTCTTCCAATTTATTTATGGCTATGAACAGAGATCTTACTACAATCATATATAGAATTTTGTTGTTGATTCGCTGCCTAAGTTGATGATCCACTTCGAGGTCCACCTCTCATGTATTTTGACCAGTGAACACAAACTTTCAAATCTATGTAGTCTCTTGTGGAAATGCTGACTCCAGTCAATTCATGTCATAAGGTCAAAGGGTTGTATTTGAATCCCATTAAAAAGGGGAAAAGTAGTAAGTCAAATTTGGACCGGCACGCTAGTTGTACTCAACAAAATAGTTCCATTCAAATAATGTAAGGACAAGAAAGTGAAAGTCGGTGTATTGTTTAGTTACCAATATTCTCTCTCTCTCTCTGTACTCAACAAAATAGTTCCATTCAAATAATGTAAGGACAAGAAAGTGAAAGTCGGTGTATTGTTTTGTTACCAATATTCTCTCTCTCTCTCTCTCTCTCTCTCTCTCTCTCTCTCTCTCTCTCTCTCTCTCCATCACCTAATAAAATGAAGTAATGCAAGCACATCAAATTCAAAGTTATTAGGGGAGCCTAAGAAATTGAGAGTAGCGCGACGTTTCCAGTTGAGTAAATGAAACCCTAGCTCATGGACAAAGTTCATGAAGCAAGAATTTTTATCTATTGACACATAAACTTAAGTACAAGTACTTAGTGGGATTATCGATTACTCGTTCTTTCGCATATGGCAATGTGATTACCAAGAAAAAGTTTCATGGCATTATCTCTAAGCATATGAATCTACCTGAAAAGCCATTTAATGAGCTCTAAAAGAATACCTAAAGAATTTACCAGTCCCAATGAATTTTTTTAAGGACCCTTGAGACTATGGTGATTCTAATATCAGACTCATAAATATGGATAATTGGCTACAATGAAGCCTCATATTAAGATCAGAAGCTAGCATACAAGACAGGTCGCAACCAGATTTTAAATCTCATATATCTCCGGTTTCTCGATAAAAGAGATATTGTCAATTTTCTCAATATGTGAATGATTTTCTCATTAAGTTACTTTCAAAATGAGTACAGAACTTGGCAAGAAACCACCGGAAAAATTGATTTTTATTGATGTTAAGACTAATCTCAAGAGTCACTCGTCTAAGAAAAACAGCCCATACGTTTGTCAGCCTTACATGTATCTAAATCTAGTCCTGCAATCTTTTTGCATTTTTCCGAACTTTGGAAAGTCCCACTATCCAAACTTTACAGGATAAACAATGAGGGAGGCCATTCCTTGGTCCAGCTTTATGCTTTGAGAAATGAATATTCAAAGAAAGAGAAGAGAAAAAGGTGAAAATGGGAGACGTGCGTCCCCGCTGTCCTCAGATGTTACCCTCCTGAAATCCTTGAATTGACCTGTGATTATGAGCTGAGTATGTATGTATAGATGGTTGGAACCAGAACAACACATTTATAAGTTAATTTAGTTCAAGAAAAATTCGCCCCAGACAGGCGTGGAAAGAAGCCAAAAGGAGACCGAATTTTAAGGACCAAGAGTCACCACTGACTTTGGCAAGTTTCAAACATTTCCAAGTGCTTTCTTTTGCCAATTTCTTTAAATTCTTTTATGGGTCTTATTAATTGGTGTCATCATGGCACTAGGTAAATCAATTTGATGATAAATAACATTTATCGAGATTATTTGAAGATACGTATTCTAGTGAAGTTACTTACTTTGAGTGGACAACTTTATATTTTTAAGGGTTAAATATCCCCAAAAATCCTAAACCTATGCATCCGTGCAATATTAATTTCAAACTAATTTTTATATCACATGAAATTTCAAATCAATACACCTGTACCACATTTACCAAAAACTAATTTTAGGGTCATGAAAAATTTCAAATTAGTGCATTTGTGCCATATTTATCCCTAATTTTGCCTTGAGATTTTGGTAGATTTGTCAATAGTGTACTAGTTTGGAATTTTTAATGACATGAAAATTAGATTTGGGATAAATGTGGCACAAGTATACCAATTTGAAATTAGTGTTGGTATTAGCCCTATTTTTAAAGCATATAATAGGGTTTGAAAAAATCTTGAAATTACCCTTTAACACGGCTCTCACAGTATTTATATCAAGTCTTTGCTTCGGATACTTTGATGAACTTCCACACTGAAAGATTCAATGTTTAGTCAATGTTTCATATTGATTTAGGCTGCCTCATTCTTCAAGAAGATGTGTTCTTTTTTATTTGGGATAAGTACATTGAAAGTCCTAAAACTTGCATTGAAAGTACAAAAACTGTAATCAAGTCTTAAAACTTGATTAATTGTCAAATCAAATCCTTTCGTTAATTATACTTTTTGAAAGTTTTAGGACTCAATGACAAGTGTTAGAATTTGATTACACTTAATAACACTTTCGTGATAAGTTTAAGGACTTTGATTGTACTTTTTGAAAGTTTTATGACTCAATTGTACTTTTGTGACAAATTTTAGAATTTGCAACACATTTACTCTTTTTTATTTTATTTTATTTTCTTTGGCAGTCAAAGGTTTCGGTGGTGTGTAATTGAGAGTTGATATGTGTGTGTGTGTGTGTGTGTGTGTGTGTGTGTGTGTATATATGCATGCTTGGCTAAGGCAACTTAATCATGTCTTAAATCTTAAATTACACAGATGTACGACTTATCATGAGAGCGCGCCATGCACAATATTCCCTTTGCTGAATAGAGGAAAAAGTGGATGCAGGGACCGGGGCGGACTTACCAATTTGGGCTAAGCCCACCATTCTAAAAGGAGTACAGATTTTTCAGTTTTTGGGCTTGGGAGACCACGCCAGCCAGGGCAATATCTCCAGTCTTACAGGACTTTTCCATTTGGAACATTTTTCAAATGAAATGTTATTTTTATAATATGCATAGCACCTCGTGCGATTACATGAATTATAAAGGTTATTACAATGTACCCTCTCTATCATATGGGTTCATTTTTGCTTGTGTCTTTATGATCACATAGCCTTCTACTTGTTTTTTTTTTTTTTTGGATATGTACACTAGAAGTCCTAAAATTTGTAATGAAAGTGCAATTTAGTCCTACAACTTACAAAAAGTGCAATCAAGTCATAAAACTTATCAAATTAGTACAATCAAGTCCTTATGGTTAATTCTGTCCAATTTGGCTAACGAAAAATGTTCATGTGGCTTTTTTTTAAGTTTTCTCTCTCCTACATCGCAATGACATGGCTATATCATAAAACATAAAGCTAAAACAATGTTGTTTTGGTACAAATATGATTTTTAATATAATTTATTCAAATTAAATTTTAAAAATAAGCTAAATTTAAATAAATAAATAAATAAATAAGAAAGAGAAAGGTGAAAACAAGTGGGAAGGGCTACAGCCATTGCCAGGACGGCTGACGAGGATGGGTGATAGCCGGCGACCCTTGCCGACCCTTACCTAATCTGGGCCTGTGGTCAGCGACCTTGCTTGATCTAGGCCTACGGTCAGCGAGGGTTGTTGGCCAGTGGCTGGGGCCTAACAACCCTTGTCGACCCATGGCTAGCCATCCCCCACCATGGTGGCGGTGAGGGCCTATAGCCATTTTGAGTTCCTTCCTCCTTTTTTTTTCAAATTTAAATTATTTTTTAAACATAATTAAATAATATTTATATTAAAAAATCATATTTAGATCAAAACGACGTCATTTTAGCTTTATCCTTTTTGTTTAAGCCACAATAGCGCCACGTGAGAGAGAGAAAACAATAAAAAAAAACACTATGT
>CM044885.1:4988496-5269234 GCA_024500025.1 Syzygium aromaticum | reverse complement strand
AAAAACACTATGTCGGCATTTTTTGTTAGCCAAATTGGACGGAGTTAATAAAAAGACTTGATTGCATCAATTTGATTATTTTTATGACTTCATTACACTTTTTGTAAGTTTTAGGATTCATTGCACTTTCGTGACAAATTTTAAAACTTTCAGTGTAAATATTCCTATTTTTGTTTTTGTCAAGATAATAATAATATACGAAACATCAACTACCACTTTCTCGTGCACGGGAGAAATTGTTCTCCTAAGCATCGGGTGCACATCGCACTCAAATTTGCTAATTGCATGATAAAGCCATGCTCTCATGTCACGTTGTACTTATGCGATAGTCTCTCGCAACAACTTGAGTTGGACGATGCCAATGAAAGAGGAGGGAACTCCTACATATGCACGAGCTCCTCAAATAACAACCGTACCTTTCCGTTCAATCTAACGCCGGAGATTCCGTCTCCCCAATGGCCCGACCTACCCCATAAATCACAGAAGACTCGACATAGTGTTCAAGAGTGCACATAAGAACCCAAAATTCTTGAAAGTGTCGCGACGCTAGGCTTGGATCACCTTGGCCACTTTCTTGGTGAATCATACCTTAGAGAGCGTCCGGTGCGTTGTTCCAAGACATGGATATGCTCGTGTGTCAGAACTCAGAGAGAAGCACACAGAAGATCCCTATGAGACTGTCGATCCATTGTCTCCAAGGGAATCGGGGCAAAACGGCAATGCGTGGATTCTCGCGGAGCAAAATCCAAAGTGCCCACATTAGTATGCTCTCTTCTTGCACCCCCAACCAGCAACCCAGCATGGGCTTCTAGCTTCTTCATCTAGGGTTTCAAAAACGCCATTCATATCCTATTGTAATAAATAATCTGGATTTCATCCGATACTTT
Organism: Syzygium aromaticum; assembly: GCA_024500025.1. Lineage (NCBI taxonomy): Eukaryota > Viridiplantae > Streptophyta > Magnoliopsida > Myrtales > Myrtaceae > Syzygium > Syzygium aromaticum. The sequence continues at coordinate 5,268,347 of CM044885.1, read as the reverse complement.
TCATGTAATAGAAATTTGCTCAAGATTTTCTTGTAATATTCCTCATTTTGGCTTTATATTCTAGACTGGTTACCGTCTCTTTGTTGGCTAAGGCAGTCACATCAGCTTGTCTCGTGCCTGAGATCTGGAGTAGCCATCTTGTTAAAACGGTGGATCTCATAGGACCGCTCTCGTTTACAACAGGAAAATATTTTTTTAGCTGAGGGATTCAAAATTATTATGAAAAAATAATACCTTTGTTTCCTTCTTGTAAAGAGAGTTCACTCAGTCAGGCACCCCCCGTTCTTAAGAATTTTGCTTCTGCAACAGTTTCGGAGGTCACTCGATGTCTGTCCTCCGTGACCAGTCTCACTGATTGAGAGGACCAACTTTATATTAAATTTGTTTACAAATTACTTTCTCCACGAGGAAAGGTCCATTTTGTATAGGACGACGCCAAATCATTTGGCATTGAACTACAATTCTATTCATCATCTCGTGTATAATGCTGTTATCGAGAGTATGCGTTGATAGTGTCCTTCATTGCGGCTTGCCGTTGCATTGCCACTCACTATTGCAATTGCGGTTGAGGTCAGGACATCAGATCGAAGGTCGCTACCTGCAAGCAACCCGTGAACTCGGTAGCTATGCCCTTTTTGCACCCTGGTCTATGAATTTCTTGAGACATTTTCTCCGTTACGTACATGGGATTTCGTCATTGGGACCAATGTCGTTTTGATTTCAATAGGTATATTTAATCATCGCATGTAAGAGACTAGGAGACATGGATCGAGTCTTGAGATAAAATAAGAGGACGAATGATTCTTTATCCCACATAAGAGGAAACAGACATGTCTTTCTAGCAGTGGATGGCAATTAAACAACGTTTTTGCATGTGCAGGTTCTTGCTAGTCGTGCTGCGTAAAGACCTACGCTAATTGTAGACTGATCATGGAAATCAAAACGAAACCCTAGACAAACTCTCCTTCGTACGATTTGAAAGCTTATCCATAAGATTGAAATTAATCGATCGGCCAATGGTGGTCCTTCGTGTAATTTCCATCATTTTGTTTACTTGTGAGCCCTGTAGGATGTTTCCTTCAGACTAAGATTCACAGTCCGACACATGCATGATTTTAACATTCACATAATTGACACTTCATTGACTACAACTCTTTCCACTTTCCTTCAACTTTGACAAGGGCGGCCTTGATTTTCTTATCAAACATATTGAACGCACGGACACACGCACCAACCCCAAATTTTCATTCCCAACCACCTGGATGCATGCACAACCCTCCTCATATTGCGAGCAAAAGTGCAGGCAACGACCGGTTGAAGCGGTCCCTCAGCTGGCTCTGCCACAGCGTATGACTCACCCGCGCCACCTCCCAGCTCGGCGACGACACCTCTCTCACGGTGAGCCATGTGTTGAAATACTCCCTGAACTGCATGATCAGCCCGTTCTTCAGCGTCCAAGCATGGACCCAATATGCCTGCGGCCCTTCCCAACCCTCCGCGATCACGCAGTCGTCACCTATAGCTGTTATGCTACATGGATGGAATGTAAACGCCGAGTGGTCCGATTCCCCAGTGAGCACCCGCATCATGTGCTGGCAGCCAGGCGGCCCATGGAACCACCATTCGAGATCGCTAGCCAGGAGCTTGGCCACCTTGTCGGAGTCGCCGAGAGCCAATGCAGCGTAAAGGGCCTCGACGGTAGCTTTGTTTTTGCCGGATTCCGGCGTGGTAGGTTCAATGTCATTGGTCGCCATTTTGGGTTATGAATGAAGGAATGTAATGCGATAGGGAATGGTCTACAAGCTACAAGGACAGTGGGATGGATTTTGTATGGCATGTGGCTTGTTTTCTTGCTTGGGAGCGTTTGTCTTGGTATTGCACTATAGGCCTAGCGGCGAACTTATACATAGCATGCAATTGGGATGGGAAGAGGAGATTGGGACCCACTCTTTTAAGATCAGTCAGAGATCAACGATGGTGATTCGTGGTGGTGATGACGTGGAAGATCAGATGGTCACTTCTTGCTCCCAAGATGGGGATGTCCTTTGTGCCACACTTGATGCCAAGCAAGAGCCCATGGCGACCCCGATAATACAACTCTAAATTCAATGCTCTTCTGGGGACAATCGATGGGGATTGTACCGGAACCAGATGCATCCTAAAAACCAAAATCAAACATTTCTCCGGAAAATGACAATTCTACCCCCTTGCAGGATTGATCTATCCGGTCGCACCTTAGTTCTCTTCCTTGTGGACAAAAAATTCACTTTCGATTGGTGCCTCGAATTCATAAAGTAACTCCTTAATTTCAACAAACTGGGAGTGAGCCAAAATTTACGTGGGTAACTATAAATTAATATCGTTTACACTTGGTGAGTCGTGAAAAGTCAAAACATTATACTGTTTTGTGGTGTGGGTAATCCATCCAAACATGTTTGATGCATAATCTTCGGACAATTCAAAGGAATATTTTTGAGTGCACGGGGTGCATATGAGTCCAGTGCACCCTGTAAATATTTGTGAAACTACTACCAACTGTTTTAAAGATGAATGCGTGGTTCAATTTCCCCTCACGTGTAGGTTGGACTTTGGCCCAGATTAAGCATGGAAATACTCAACAAGAAGATCAGATAATGGGTTTGGAATATTTCAACTCAAGACCTCATGCTCTGCTATCCTATAAAATTTTGTGGGATCACTTTTAACTATTTTACAAGTTCATGTTGTTCGGTGAAAACATTGTTCAATATTCTAACACACCTTAGCTCTTATATCATGTGGGATCCGTCAAAATCAAAGACTGTAACACATCAGATTCACATGCATTCTCGGCATATAAGAATTATTCCACTCAAAAAGGTTGGTCACTAGTCAATTTCTTGTTCTGTTCTTTCCTAAGTGGCCATGTATAGATAGAGGTAATATAATAGTTTGTATATTCCGTTATTCTTCAGGTATCTACTCATCACGTTAGGCTGCTTAGCGAGAGAGAAAGCGAAATGGGATGTTCCTCTTTTTGTCCGGATTAAACTTGACGATTTTGCATGCTCCCAAACTCGAGGAGAGTGCAAAGAGAACAACATTCCAGTCCATATCTTGTTGACGATTAAGTTTTTTTTTTGGTAAGGATGTTGATGATTAAGTTTTTTTTTTTTTTTGGTAAGGTTATGACGTAGGTTCGGCCACTTGGGCTGACCTTGAGCTAGCACCCCTCCCGGGTGCAATGGAGGACACTAGGCCCAGGCCATGAGCTTTCGTGATCGCCCATTGACCCCATCCAGGTAAGTTAATGTTGACGATTAAGTTTGTTCACTCTTTATTCAAAAGTTTTACTGAATGTAGAGCTAAGACAATGCTGGTGATAATCATGCGGGTATCTATGGAAAGTTGACATTAACAAAAATTCAGTGGATGGATTTCTTAGATTTGTTATTCTTTGGATTCTCATCCAAGAAATTGACAACAAATTGACCTTTATGATGATAACATTCATGACAAGTGTCAAGTGTTTCGCTTTCGTCCAATCCAAGAAGATGCGTGCTGGCTAGATGAATGGCTTGGAAGGTTTTCAAATGTTGTCTAGTAAGTCTTGGCTTTATTAGGAGAATTGTTTCTGAGCGGCAATGACAAAAGGTCGCTTGACCTCTCCGTTTGGTCATTAGTCATTTTCACCATGACTAGAAACTTAGTCAAAGTCGGGGATGCCACTTGGAAAATCATCATAGTATAGATGATGAATAGGAAGTTAGCTATAAGAGAAGTTAACTTCATTGCCATATAATGGATGAGCTAGCTTGCAACATGCGAGCTAAAGTCCGGATGGGTAGCTCAAAAATAGATTTGTTTGCACTTGGTGCATACATAATCGAACTTATATCGTGCATTTAATGTACACATAAAAGTCTACACCCTCACCATTAGACTGATGTTAACACCTAAATTTTGGCACACCATTTAGTGATTAATTGCATAGAAAATTGGAGACTAAATTTTAACCCCTAAACAAAAATATCAAAATCGCATAGCATATAGTTCAGGATCATATAGTTTAATTGCATTTCACATTGGACCAACGGTGGCGAGTAAGCTGAAAATCCATCGCATAAACTGAGCTCGAGCATCGAGTGAAACTCGGCTCACTCAAGAGATTGAGGGCCGAAACTCACAAGTCTAAAAGGCTTTGGTTATTTTAATTTGAGCTTAAATCAGCCCAAATTAATTTAGCCCATTTGAAATTAAAATAAAACTAAATGATAAAGCCTAAGTTTAAGCCCATTAGGATTAGGAAGTCCGGTCAATTAACTTAAAGTTGCAATATAAATATGTGGTTATACCCTTCAATGAATGTGGGCTCTCATAAATTCGGAAATCAGAATTTTTAGAGAGAGTGAGAGGCCACACAATTTCATACATGGCTACCATTGAGAGAAAAAGGAGAGTACATTCGTGAGGAAGCTCTCTTTTGGCAATATTCATCACCGATGGGGGCCTCGCACAATTGAAAAGAGGGAGGGAGCATTCACCCAAAAGATTCTCGGAGGGATTTCTGCACATGAAAGGAAGAAAAAAAAAACGTGAAGAAGGAGACTTGCACTTGTAGAATTGAACATCCCATCACAACAAAATCTTCAAAGTCAAACTCTCTCTGCTCCCTACAACGTGCCCAACATCCCACGAGTGTTGCTGAAGCTCCTTGTTGACCTGGCTGCCCTCTGCTTTGCATCACATCAATCCCGTGCTATTCCTGTCGTTGCTTTGCTCCACTTGGCTGGTTCTTTAGTGATCGGCTCAGCTTGTCAAGTGGTCTTACTCAAACAGCAAATTGAGTCACTCTCTAAATTTCCCTACGACAGAACTATCGTTCGCTTGTTCTTCATCAATTCGACCCCACCTTGAAGTAGCTCCCATTAGTCGGATTGAAAGCTCCACATTGCAAGTCTACACCGAGAAGCCACCACCGCGAAAGAAGCCGTCATCGCCGATCCGTTTGCCACCGGTCATCCGATCCGCAATCTCGATCTGCGTGATTCAAATTTGGAAAGTAACCCGCAAACCGGGTAAAAATCTCTATTCAGTATATTTTCAAAATATTTAGATTCCTAGTTTAGATATTTTGAATATTCTGTGAATATTGCGTGGATTGCTAGACATCTTAGGATAATGTGTGTTATATCCGCAATATTCGAAAACACCTAAAATTAGGAATTACTCCTGATTTGGCAACGTATCTGGACGACTATCCGACCTTATCTCTAAGGTACGATACGCGGCAATACGGAATCCATAATCACTTGGATACGACAAAATATTTTATTTGCTTTCCAAATTTGAACAATCAGCTTTCCGTCGATATCTATAACTCTATAAATATGACTGTTAGTTTGATTTATTTGCCTAATTTGAATTTGATAAGAAGAATTTTGCGGATTACATGGATTGTTTGAACGTAGTTGTTATCTTTGATTAATTGTTTTCCTTTTAAATAAAGAAAATAAAAATATGTTAGTTAAGATTTAAATTAGAAATTTTGCATGCTTAGGGAATCTTAAATATATCCAAAAGAATAAGATAATTATTTGATTTAAATTGGGATTTAGGGTAGCATATTTCCTAGTTTAAATTAAAGATTGTTTTAATCTTAGCAAATTATTTTAGGATATTTAATAATTTCGAATTTTAATAAAAATACCAAAAGGAAGGCACTTTAGGATAGATTAAATTAGAATAGATTGCATTTTAATTTAGGCATTTTTTTATTCCCAATTTCATTGGAAAAATACCAAAAAATAAATCATTTGTTCATCATTAGAATTATGTCACGTCGTTGCATGACATATAATTTGCATGTTATACTACATTAATCGCACGTTAATTTTTGCACATCATTACATATAAGTTAGCTTTCATTTAAATAAGTGAAAATCTAAAAAAATATTGAGTGAACTGCTTGTTAATTAGAAATCATATTATGATTGTTGATGTGATTTTCTAGCTAGCAATGCAGATGCTTACGTTGCTTCAAAGTAAGTAACTCTCCCAATCTTGCAATTTATTTAATGTTTTGATTATTGGGTGTTACTTTGGTGGTTTGTGCACCCGTATGATTACCTCACATGCTAGTGATTAAATTAAAATGAATCTAAACTATCTGTCAAAACATTTTTTGAAAAGAAAAGGTACCGAAAGGGCGTTAGACTAGATCTAGTGCAACCAAATCCCCATGCTTAGAATATCTGGTTCGTAGAAATAAAATATATCTCCCTATATTTTATTTAAATTTCTAATCGACCTACCACAAATAGATTAGTGGCAACTCCAACCATGAAAATATTTGCACATTAAGAACTTAAATCCTAAATTGCGAATTGGTAGGGCTTGGGAGGACCCAAATTAAGCTCAGTCTTAATAATCCATTAGCTTGAGAAAAATTTAGGTCGCGACAATTGATATGGATTTATTTTTTCTGTTTCTATATCTCCATTCAAGCAAGTTGACTTGTAAGCATATCATAAACCATACTTTATTTTGCTCATAAATGGAATGGCAATATAGCCTAGCTTATTTGCCTATTTTAAGTGAAAAGTTACTGAGTTTTTCACCAAAACTTACAATATTATTGAAATTTAATAAAACTATGAAAAATGTTATATACTAATCACTTGTCAATATCTGTATGATTTGAAAAGTTTCAAGTACTTCACGTTTAACTAAAAGTCATATCGCAGGAGTCAAAATGTATTAAACGATAATAAAAAGTTTTAAAAAAAGGTCACTTATAATCTAGGTGTTTGCTTAGATGGTTAACTTGCTCCAGTGTGATTTGGAGTTATCTTGGTCATAGTTTCAAATCTTTCAGTCATCTCTCAAGCTTCAAAAATTCTAATTCTTCTTAGGCGTGTTAAGTGTATTATAATATTGTTATTCATGATATAAACTGATTCAATATCATCAATGTGTAATTTACAGGGCAAAGATTTATCATATTTATAAGATTAAATCCTGAGTTATTGCCAAAGAAAAAAAATAATGAGATTTATGTGAGTAAATACTCTCCCACTAATTGGTAATACACAATTCAATCTTGGACCGACTGCTTTTTGACTTACAAGGTACGTAAAGACAGTTAATCAAAGTGATTAATTTGAATAAAACTTGAGTTCTTATCTTAGTCAATGATTGAAGAAATTGAAACGATTTTCATCTCATGTCTTAAATGAAATGAGCAGTTAAATAGTATAATATTCTATGAGATACGATAATATGTTACTAAATTACTTGTCGTCGATATTATGTAGTTTTCTGTTGAGGTTTATCATGTGGAAAGACTCAAATTGGATCAGTTGATTGATTTGTAGGTTTAATCACGCTCAGATTTTCCAACCACTTTCAAAGAGTTAGGCAGAGAATTGCTAAGTACAAAGCTAGCAATACCAAGGAGAGAGAGCTAGACAATGAAATTAGATAAATGCAATCGCCAACATCAGCTTAATCAAACAACGACCAGGTAGGCAAGTCAACTAGAATACTTGGTTTCCTAAATGGAATAAGCCGAATTGGAAGATTTTCCGAAATATTGAAGACCTTGATAGTGAGGTATTTAACTCGACAATTATTGAAGTTGGGTGCGCTCAAACTAGCAATGACTGTGGCAACGTTCAAGGAATGGCCAATTCTGGTCACCCTTTCCCACCCTCTTCTAACATAAAATAAAAAATGTATAAGATAGGCAAGAATGCACTATCGTTCAACTTTGGTATTGAGACGGCATTGAGTCCTCCTCAAAACGAACCATTACGAATAGCGACAATGATGGCGAGTATAGAACTCCTATGATAATGGCTAAGGAGGTATTCATGCTAGACGACACTTCCTACTCTTCTCTACTAATATGATCAAAGGAACATTGACAAATGCATCATGGCCTAATTCTTTAATTATCATTTGATTGATTGTTGATAAACCTCAAAAGTAAAGATTGGTGATGAATCTGTTAAGGCGTGTTTATTCCCGATTAAGGTTCAAAGTTCCACGTCACCAAGTGCTAATGCTATCATGTTCGGGCCACCCTATGGGGACTCTTTGCTCGGTACCTATAGAGGTGAATTAGTGAAGAAAGTGAGAATATATTAATTTTCAGGCGTCTATATCAATGTCATAGGCAATTTCATTCAATTGTAAATTGTGCTCTATTTTCATAACATGATGACATGAAGGTATTAAGATGTGATTCATACTCGCCATCGGTAGAAATGTAGCAAGTAGGCGGGAGACTGAGAAAGCTTGCCTTGGTGGGGTTCATTGAGGGTAGCGCTCCCATGATGCTAGAGTGCTTTTATAGTTTGGGCTAGTATTTTGTTGGTAATTTGAACTTGGGTCTATGGATAGCTATTGTGTATATATCTAATCTCTTTTTCTTACAATTGAGAGTTGTAATAGAGAAGTAATAGTTGCTAATTATAGTTCAATTCTTTGTTGGATGTATCACTAGTTTAATGATGAACCAGGTAAAATCTTATATCTCAATTTCTCTTCCTTGCTTCCACTCTATATTTCGTAATGTTTGTGCAACTAATTCTACCGGAGGAAATCCATCGAAAAGATTGTGAAGAAGATCGATAATCGATATTATACATTCAGAAATCCGAGACATTATTGTCTTACACCTACAATAGTCTACTCACTCTATGCAAATCATTAGAACATTTGGAAACCGTATGGGGCTCCAAATAACCCAATCGATCCGATGCGCTGAATGCTTCAGGCGCGCCTAAAAATTACACTTGAACTCTTGGAGCCACAAAGAAATGGATGAAGGAGGATATCGTCATTTGTGGAATATTCGTGGTGCTGGCGGCTTGCGTGCTGGCAGCCGGGCAGTATCTTTGACTGCTTTGACTCGTTTTATTCTTTCTTTTTTGTCTTGTTTTTCTGGACAGCAACGTCGGAAGCCTGTCCAAACCAAAGAGGCCGCTTTTAGCGTGTGAGGGGCAGCACGTGAATTTCCCGAAGTGCCCCCCCCCAATTCCTAACGTATTAGGATTAGCACGAATCACAGCTAGCCGCCACCCAATGACATGACATTGAAATTCGAAAAGGTCGGCACGGGATTCGCGATCCCTACCCCCACCCCCCTTCCAAATTATATAGAGTAAGTTTCAAGTTTCATGTTCAGCAACCCGAAATCTAAAATCTGGAATAAGTTTTTGTATACTTCTTGTTTTATGTCTTCACGCAATCTTGCAGTATTCCATGACGTTTGATGATGAGTGTGTAATTTGGAATCACTAGTCTGAGTTTTCATTTCCGGCGATATCAATAATTGGGACTTTTATATTGTTAGTATTTTATATTTTTCGTGTGTCTAGATATGAGTTATGGTCAGTACATAGCAACAACAAATTGTGATCATTAGCGGCGATGATTCACTACAAGGTGGAACTTGAGTAGATCATGAAACTGACCCTAGAACTTATCACAGGGTAGATTCTAAGTTCTAGGATATATAGAATAGCTTCCTGGTCCCAAAAACTAATGAACCAATGTCCAACGGGTAAGTTCCGAGTGGAACTTGTAAGGAACATGGAACCGCTTACCTCTACGACGGGTTGCCCTAAAGAGGTGGCGAGTTAGATTCCCCACATTTTTTTAGGTTAGTGGTAAGGACGCGTGAGTGATGGAGTAGGGTTTCGAAACCACAACACATAACACACAAAGTGGCTTATAAAATAGAAATATAAATATGATAGGACCAGACCAAAAAACAATACATTCTATTTATAACAATGTCAAGGAATTTTATAACTAAATAAGACAAAATTATTCATGCAATTACCGCATTTCAAGACAAGTGTTATTTTCTCTACCATCACCACGCAGTACGCATATAGTTTTTGCCTTGTGCTAATCTCGAGTTTACAAAATTCAATACATATTATTACCCTATCAAATATTAATACAATATAACAAGTTCTTCCATAATAATTATCTCTAAAAGGGATATATATGACTCTAATTTGTAGGGGATTGATCATTTTCCTACTTTCCTTACATTTACATTTTTCTTCCAATTGAGATTTGTGTTTGCCTTACTCATACCATCAATTCTGTTTGCCTAAAAAGAAGATCAGTACAAATTAGCAATTATAACATTTACCATAACTCTTCCTGTAAGGTATATTATAAGAATAATGATGATTAGACACAACATTGCCCTATATCATATACCAACGATAATTATGAATTTTCGAACTGTTGTCGAGTCCCTTTATTTTATGTTAATATTATATTATGAATTAAGAATCCCACCCTCATTTTGTTCAAAAGAAGAAAATTCATGTAAAATAGGATAGAATTTAACGAATTACATTTAATATATACATATTCCACAACCATTGGCAGCTGTTGATGGTCAAATTGAATCATAATACATATCGTCCAGAATAATCGTCCGTTATATCATTTCGTAAAGGTGTTCCATTAACATGTAATTTTGCAATCGTTAGTGAGATTGGTGAGGAACAAGAGTAACACGTGTTATTCACCGGAGCTTCTCAAGGCACAAAAGGCCGAAGGTAGCTGAGATAACTGGGATGGTCTTGAAAATCCTAGAGGTTTAGGGTTTTTCTTGAGTATTGTAAAGTATTCTTAAAAAAATTATGGTAACGATACACATATTCTAAAGCATTCCTGCATGAGAGTAATTGCTAGATGGAAAGATTGTGTCTCTACCATCAAATCAAGTGAAAATCTACGGTTGTAATTTGAGGAGCGCACGCTTATATAAAAATGACATCCCCTCATTTTTAACATACAACATTTGAAGAGCAATAGAGCATTCTCTCTCAAACACCTCTCTCTCTCTCTCTCGCTCTCTCTCTCTCTCTCCACAATTTGAGGGTGCAAGTGAGCGAGTGATCGAGTGATTAGGGAAAGGCTAAGCTTAGGTGAGGAGTGAACTAATTAAAGGGATTTAAGCGCCGCATGGTCGTGTTCTTAAGTGTCAGCTTATAGTAATCACGCATCTGCTCATCGTAATGTTAGTCCAAGAAATTCTTTCACTAATTACAAACAATCTTTTGCACAAGTTGGATGCACATATATGGAACTTGTGGAGGACGACAAAACGCCCACATGAAGACGATGACCACATCTTTTTCTTGCTATATAAAAATCATGAAGGGGCTCACTCATCCTCTTAAATATTAACGCATAGTTTGTTCTTTCGTGGTGTTTTGCAAAACCCTTTTCGATAAAGTTTAGTGATGACCCCAAACTAATCCATGTTACTTAGTGGCAAATTTACTCAATCAGTCTCAAATCTATTGTATGGATATCGGTTCAGTTCTAAATATTTTAATGTTGCCAATTTAGTCCTATACTTTTGCGCGAAATTTCAATGTGGTCCATTCGATCAATTTTCATCGGAATTTGTTGATGTGGTAGTCTAATCATCGTTGATCGTCCTATATGGCACATTGCCAAGTCAGCAATTTCTAATGAAAATTTGTTGAAATGACTATATTGAAATTTCATACAAAGGTTTATAATTAAATTTACAACATTAAAATGTTTTAAACTGAATTGACATCTATAAGATAGGTTTGAGACGGATTAGACAATTTCCCCATTAATCAGTACCAATGATATAATTAAATTTCCTGGTGGATGCATTGTACTATGGTTGAGTTCGACTTTTATAATAATGCACTACTTCTATTCAAATTCTCAGCTTAAATATGAAATGGTTCCTCCGAAAAATTGAATATGGTAGCTCATGAGTTGTATATTAGTGGAGCCTTCCCTTAACTTGGACATCTTTAAAATATACAGCTAATGAGTTGTATATTAGTGAAGCCCTCCCTTAACTTGGAGAACTTTGATTCTTCAAGCGTAACCAAACAATCTTTTGCCATTCAATCCTCAACCTCCTCTCTTTACACCACGAATTGAGATGTGGGGATGGGAGTGCTGCTTCGATTCCACCTTTGGCTAATAAGTTCAAATCCTCCCTCACATTTTTCATTAGTACATATCCAGTGCGAGGGTCGGGGTCCTCCAGATTTCTCATAAGAGAGGTTTACCCGCCGCAATCAGTTTTACGTAAGAATGGTGCAAGTTCCTCTCACAGTACAAGGTGTTAGAATATTGATATGCGCACGACTAGAATGCTTTTATATACCATGGTCAAGTCCATTAACATATGCTGCTAAAAAAACATGACAATAGGCGACAGGCCAAACTGTCCCAAGTCCAGAGAGGGAAACACAGGTCTGTCGAACCTTCTGCTTTCAACCACTCCCAAAAATACACATTAACCACCCTATTCACGAGCATAGCATATAACTCAACACAAAGCATTACGGAGTGCCTCCCAAGGTTAATATGAACCAAGACATCGTGATTTTAATGCAAAAACTCCTTGTCAAATTTCCTATGTGCGGCATTCATCTTTAATACATACTCACAATTGCATATTAATATACTAATTATTCAAAAACAAAGTATGTGCATAGTTGCTACGTGTATATATACCAATCACATCCTATTGCAGGCCAATAAAGCCAGCATTTAAGAATGCCAACAGTTGGATCCAACCAGGAGGCGCTTGTGTACTTAGGACATACATTCTCAAAAGACATGAATCCACACGAATGAGAGAGAATTATTGGCTCTGTGCAATCATCTGCGAACCCGAATGCATGGGGCTCCTCATTATTGTGTTTCGATCGACTCTTGTCTTGTGTCCCCAGTTCCGATTCCAACATGAAAGCATAGATCCATTGCACATGACCATGAGATAATAAATGATACCTAACATTTTCAATGAGAGAGAGATCTCTCTTCTTGGTAGGAGGAAGATCGCTTTCATGTTTATCATCATGGTAGAAATGCATTGGGGTTAAATGTTCTTACGGCCCCTGTGCTTGGAGTTTTCTTATTCTTCTTTGTCTTCATTTTGGGAATGATCCAACTAATATTTAATGGAAATGTACACACATATATGTAAAATCGGAATTAGCCCCCGAAAATCTGATGGGGGAAAGTTATATATCACAACTCAATCTCTCTATCATAATAAATTTGGATAATATCTCCATCAAAGTCGATATGGCTAGTCGTATTTTTGGGAATTCAACAAATTTTCTTAATGAATAGTGATAAATGCAACTCGTGCTAAAAGAAACTTGGGTACTATATAGAGCTAGCTGCTATTAAACGTAGCGCACATTGAGAACAAGAAATCGACCATGCACCATCCTGAATGCTACTCCTGGGATTATCCAATTTTCGGGTACAGTTGAAAAGCGTCCTTTGGCATAGATCGAGTGAATTTGATCCACCCCTCTATGAAGGCGTCCAGTTAGAGTATATAATGGAGAACTGCGGCTGAATCTCTCATTGATACTTGTCAATGGATTCTGCACAGAACGCTGCTAGACAGAAGTGATTACTACAATCTTTGTTAGGAAACTGCGGCTCTTCTAGCGAACAATTCTTCATTGAGTTCAAAGGTAGGCGATGCCACTTTTTACCAAGAAGTTGGGGGGCAAGTGATAATGTAGTTTGACCTCGAATCAGTAAGCAAGGCTAAGGACGTGCTACATTTAATTAGCCCAATTCATATGTTTCTCCCATAACATTTCGCGCGGATATTGAGACCAAACGTGTGCTTTTTTCCCTTTTCAATGAAATAATAGCGGTATTCAAGAGGACAACAGATGGCAATGCAACTTCTAGAAAATCGATCTGGCCTTGGGAAAACTTTCGAATTTGAAGGGTTTGGACACGGAGGGAAGGAGAAAGGAGAATCATATGGACAGCTGACAAACGTGAAAAACAGATACAACAAAGCCAAGCGCCTCCGGTTCCAAAAGGGTGTCCAATTGCAAAAGCCGCATTGCCATCCGGTAGTCGAGAACCCGACAGAATCGCGGTTCGATCTGTTGACCAAAGATGATTTTACGGGTAGTACCCAGGAACATGACAAGCCATGGAAGTCACAGAGACCACAAAAACTAAGGCTGGCTCAGTCTCTTTCCGTGCAGAAACTCTTCGACTCAAAAAGTGGGTAGAGAGAGAGAGAGAGAGAGAGAGAGAGAGAGAGAGAGAGAGATGAACTGTATGGTAGGTGGTGAATAGCAATCATCTGACGGTGAAATCACAACAATTTGCAAATCAATTCATGCTCATTCTTTTTTTTGTGTCGACGTGCTTATTTGTAAGATCAGAAGATGGTTCACTGAGATCTGCTTGGTTGGGTGGTGCTGACTCCTTGACTAGACTCCACCGAGAGATTTCCTTGGCTTGATTGTTTATTTTCCCTTTTTCCCATTTTAATTTGTTTAATGGGGCCCCTACATTTGAAGTTTTTGCCAATCAACTCCCCATAATGACAAGAACTTCTTCGAATAATTTCATTGGTCAGAAATGACCTGAAAGAAAAGCACCAAATCTCTTCGAGTTTCATTAGTATGATCTTTCCCACTTATTATTAATATAACCCAATCTTTCCATTTCGCTTCGAGTTCCAATCACAGAAACTGTGCCTTACATGCATTCACTCATGAAATGATAAAAATCAAAGCTGCGTGTCATTGTTGACGAGTAAGAGAAACTTTTTGGTTTCAACTTAGTACGATCTCTCTTGTCAAGATAATATACCTTTTCATTTCACGCCAATCTCGCCTTAATGTCCTCTATCGTAGGTTCCATCAGTTATATCGCCAAGGATGCAACTACTTATCAGATGACACACTTCCAAGTTGTGCTTGATAGACAAAACTTGGATATTGAGAATATATGAGATTTTCCTCCGTGTGAGCTTCTCCTATCCCGATTCTTTATCCTTGGAAAGAGGATTCTTCCTTGATGGTGATCCAAGAGGCACTTTATCCTGGGCTAGTAGTTCATTCTTTAGGCCTTGATGGTGAGCTTCTCTTATCCCGAAATCTTTTATCCTTGGTTGGTAATTCGTCCTTTAAGCTTTTGTGGTGAGCATCATCAATTCCAATCTTTATCCTTGGCTAGTGGCGCATTCTTTAGGCCGTGGTGATGATCTTAATCTATCCTTGAGCTATTGTAGATCATCCCATTATCACTCAAAACACATTTGCCCATCCACACCCACATCAACCATGGAGGTTGCCATCGGGACCACATTGCTAACGACAACGCCCACAGCCTGAATAACGAGATTTCTTCCTTAAGATTATAACCAAACACCGTAGTAGATTAGGGCCTAACAATTTACCATAGGCACTAATACCACTTGTTGGAAGCATGCAGGAGCATACTAATACCTTCAATCAGGAATATCGTCAAAAGGGAACCCAAATCTAAGCTCATCAATATATCCAAGTGGATCCGCCTTTTTTGAAAAGCTTGAGCTAATAAGTTATAGGCCAACAAGGATATATTAACTATTTTAAAACTCATCAATCTTCTGATGTAAAACTTTTTCTAGCAAGACTCACAGGTGTATGTCAACATTTTTTAAGTTCCCTATTGTTTCGCATCTAGTATTTCAAGTTAGGATTTTCTTCACTTTAAGTTGTGTCCATTTTTCACTCATGCTCATCTATGGCACAAAAAGGCAAAGAGGTCGGCATGCCACAACAAAATTGTCGATCAACATGAGAACTGTTTTATTGATTAGACTCTAGCAGTTCCAAACCTTCTATTGAGCTAGACGTCTAGCAGTCATCGTACTTTATTTGTCTTTTTTATTGATGGATTTAATTTGTATTGCCTTATTACCTATGCATGGGGACTTGGAAGCATGTTAGGAGTAAAATTGAAAAAATCGCATGCAAAATGATTTTATAAAAGGGAAGCACTAATAACATGCAATAGACTTATCTAGCATAACCAAATTTCCGGGCTCACGAATCTCTTGTTTGAATTGCAAGAGTCAGACGGGCCCCTATGTCTTACTCGAGCCCTTAAATGGCCCACAATAGTTTGGTGGCGACTCTTAAGTTTAATATCAAACGAATAATCGAATGAGAAAATCAAGTTGTGATCATAAGGTTTGGGAAAGCCCGTGTTAAGTATAAGTGCCACTTTGTAAGAAGAATCATTTGTGCTTGCTTAGTAATCTGTTAAATTCCCTCGAGTTCACCTCAAGAAGGTCATGACATGTTTACATTAGACACATCTTAAAATGACATGTGGTAAAAATGGATACCAACGGGTAGGCATTATAGAGTACACATGTGCGTGCACCTATATTTATCAATCTTTTTTCATAACCTAGGGGCATGAGTGCAAAGGCTAAACTTCTTAAAAATCCATAAAACGTCCTGTAAGCCCCATGAACTTGCCAAGTCAAGACCTTTGGTTAATGCAGATGTCCCTGATCAGTGGATAGAAGTTGAAAAAAGTGATCTCCTATTTAATAAGTTGAAAATCCCATGACGCCCCAACCAAATAGGCCTGTCCTGGAGGGTTTTTGTATCAAGATCCTGAACCTATATAGAAGTATAGAATCTGTTTGAGTACCATCATATATAAAAGCCTGGATTTGGCTTTTATGTAAGTGTTTTAGAAGCATGGTTCCAGATTGGGGCCTTCTATGTTAGGTATTCATCTACCAAATTTAACTCTTTAAGAGAAAGATACATCAATACATTGAATTGATATCAATGACTAACACTATATCTGTTTTGAGTGATTAGAAGGGAGAGAAATGGTTCTAAAGACACAATCATGTTTGGATGAAGAAAAACAGATACAAGGAAAACATTAGGAGGAATTTGGAGGAATTTGTGCATTAATAAAGAATTTTATTCTTCTTTCTCTCTTGCACCATTTGACATTTGTTTATAAATACATAAAAGGATATTGATGTCATAATGCATTCTTTTCCTTTCTTTTTCCCTTCCTAGCATCTAAACAACATCATTACTCAATCCATTCACATATTTTTTTCCTCAATTCCTCATAATTACTTAAATTCTTTCTTTTCCTTTCTAATCACTCCATCCAAACTTGGTGTAAGATGTTTCCTTTCCTTTTTATTATTTTCTCCCGGATCAGAGGTTGGTGACCTCCTGGATGCACGGAATTCTCCTATGGTCACCATCCCGTGAATTCCCTAGCTATGCCATTTTCGCACCTTGGTTTATGAACTTCTCATACCATATTCTCTGTTACGTATATGGGATTTCAACATTGACCAATGTGGTCTTGATTTCAAAAGGTATATTTTGTCATTCCATGTAAGAGACTTGGAGACATGGATTGAGTCTTGGGATACAACAAGAGGATAAATAATTTTTATCCCTGTGAAAGGAGACAGACATGTCTTCTAACAGTGGATGGCAATTAAATTATGTTTTTTGCATGTGCAGGTTCTTGCTAATCGTAGCCTGATCATTTACACTCTCCTTTGTAAGATGTGAAAGCTTATATACAAGATTGAAATTAATCGATCAACCAACGATTTCCATCATTTTGCTCCCTTGTGAGCCCTGTAGGAAGTTTCCATCAGACAGAGATTCATCGTCCGACACATTTATGATTTTAACATTCACGTAATTGACACTTCATCGACTTACAATTCTTTCCATGTTGCTCAAACTTGACATTAGTGGTCCTGATTTTCTTATCAAACATAGTGAACACACGGACACACGCACCACCCCCCAGATTCTCATTCCCAACCACTTGAATGCATGCTTAACCCCTCCTCATATGGCAAGCAACAGCCCCGGCAACGACTGGCCAAAGAGCTCTCTTGTCTGGCTCTGCCATAGCGTATGGCTCGCCCGAGCCATGTCCCACCGTGGCAATGACACTTCCCTCACGGTGAGCCATGTGTTGAAATACTCCCTGAACTGCGTGATCAGCCCGTTCTTCAGCGTCCAAACATGGACCCAATATGCCGGTGCCCCTTCCCACCCCTCGGCAATCACATAGTCATTGCCTATAGCCGTTATGCTACGTGGATGGAATGTAAACTCAGAGAAGTCTGATTCCCCTGTGAGCACCCGTATCATGTGCTGGCAGCGAGGCGGCCCATGGAACCACCATTCAAGGTCGCTGGCCAGGAGCTTGGGCACCACATCGGAGTTGCTGAGAGCCAATGCGGCGTAAAGAGCCTTGACGGTCACTTTGTTTTTGATGGATTCCGGCGCGGCAGGTTCATTGTCATCGGCTGTCATTTTAGGTATAAACGGAGGAATGTAATGCGATAGAGAATGGTCTATGAGCTAAAAGAACATTGGGATGGATTTTGCATGGATTGTGGCTTGTTTTCTTTGCTTGTGAGCGTCGGACTTGGTATTGCACTATAGCCCTGGCGGTGAACCTATTTCTAGCATGAAATTGGGAGAGGAAGAAGAGATTCGGACCTATTATGCTGATTAGTCAGAGATCAACGGTGGTGATTCGTGGTAGTGATGACGTGGAAGATCGGACGGTCACTTCTTTCTCCTAAGATGGGGATGTCCTTTGTGCCACACTTGATGCCAAGCAAGGACACATGGCGCCCACAATAATACAACTCTAAATTCAATGCTCTTCTGGGGACAGTCAATGGGGACTGTACCGGAACCAGATGGATCCAAAAACCATAATCAAACATTTCTCAGAAAAATGCCCATTCTACCGCTTGTAGGGTTGATCCATTCGGTCATACCTTAGTTCACCTTGTGGACAAAAAGTTCACTTTTAGATAGGCAATCTGGAATTCGTAAGGTAACTCATTAATTTCGCAAACTAGATAAGAAGTGAGCCGAAACTCAAGTTGGTGATTCCAATATGAGAAGTCAAACTGTTATGCTTCTTGCGATGCATGTAATCCACCTAACATATTTGGTGCTTAATCTCTTACCAACTCAACGTAATATCGATCATACAACTATGTATGAGTCAAGTGCTTCTTAATCCTTTGTTCGCATGAGATCCATCAAAATTAAAAGTTAGGATTATTGTGAGCATGTAAGATTTCTTCCACTCCAAAATGATTGGTCACTAGTCAATTCTCTTGCTCTTTGCTTTCCGAAGTGGCCATGCATAGACAGAGGTAATGTAATAGCTTCTATATCCCTTTATTCCTCACGTATCTACTCACCATGTAGGGCTGCTTAGCAAGAGAGAAAACGAAATGGAGTGTTCCTATTTTTGTCCGGAATGAACTTGATGATTTTGCATGCTCCCAAATTTGATGAGCTTACAAAGAGAACATTCCACTCCATGTCTTGTAGCCTATTAAAGTTTGTTCACTCTTTCTGTAAATTACTAAATGTAGAACTAAGACAATGACGATGATGATCGTGTGTGCCGTCAGTGGCATCAACAAAAAGTTAGCAGGTGGATTTCTAAGATTTGATTTTCTTGAGATTTTCATCCAAGAAATAGACAACAAATTGACCTTTACGATGACAACATTCATTACAAGTATCAAGCGTTGGCTTTCCTCCACCACAAGAATATGCGTGCCGGCTAGAAGAATAGCCTAGAAGGTTTTCAAGTGTGGTCTAGTGAGTGTTGGCTTTATTAGGAGAACTATTTCTGAGCGGCAATGACAAAGGTCGCTTGACCTCTCCTTTTGTTCATTATAGATTATCACCGTGAGTAGAAAAAAATTATCCAAAAAATCTTAAACCTATTGCACTTTGGCTAATTCAATAATAAATCCTTCTATTTTACCAATTGATTTATAAACATTTTTATATTTTACCTATTGAATCTATCTGATTAATTTTAACTGGAAATCGCTTTTGTGGATTAGGAGTGTGCAAATGGGACCATTCGAACCAAGAACTGCTCAGACTGAACTAGCTTATTAGGTTCAGTTTTCGAGAGTGTAGATCCGGTTCCTAGTTTCTAAAAGTGAAATCAATGTTCAGACGGTCCGATTTCCGATTCCAAGGGGGAACCTGACTGAATTGAACTGATTACATGTATATAATTTTTTTTAATTTTTTTTTAAATTAATAAAATGTGAACTAAATCTTTATTCAAAATTTTCTTGGAAGTGTCCCAACTTTTGCAGAAGTTTCTCCCCCTTCAAAATTAAAACAGTAACATCAATCACCTCCCACTAAATAACGTGAACACGCCAAACATCCGGATGGGACACCACCTCATGGAAACCTTGGAAATGTCAGGCCAGCTTCTTT
This sequence comes from Syzygium aromaticum, assembly GCA_024500025.1. Lineage (NCBI taxonomy): Eukaryota > Viridiplantae > Streptophyta > Magnoliopsida > Myrtales > Myrtaceae > Syzygium > Syzygium aromaticum. The sequence continues at coordinate 5,248,221 of CM044885.1, read as the reverse complement.
TCTAAAACAAAAGCATCTAGTTTTTATAGTAACTAATACACTGCCGTTCAAAAAAAATAAATAAAAATAACCGGTTCTATTAAACTAGATCAAATTAGTGGTGCGGTCCTCGGTTCTCAATTTTGAAAATCAGAAACCGATCACCCCTAATGTAGACACCGGTATTGTCACGTAAGATGGCCAATACTGACATTGATAATTTTTAAAAAAAATCTTTATAATTTTTTATTTTTTCTTTTCCATTCTTTCTTTTCCTTGCTTTTTTATCAAATCCTTGGCAATCGCAGGCAAGGACCGGGACCCTCGTCAACCATTGTTGGTCACTGGCTTGTAACCAGTGAGGGTTGGCCCTAGGCTTGGCAAAAAAAAAAAAAGAAAGAAAGAAAGATAAAAAAAAATAAGAAAAAAGAAGAAACTAATAATAAAAATTTCATAATTTTAAAAAAATTATAAAAAATTATACACGTTAGCGCCGGCCATGCCATATAAGACAGCCAATGTCCAAGTTAGCGATTTTCGACTAAAATTGGTCAGATAGACTCAATTGGCAAAATGTGAAAATGTTTATAACTCAATTGACAAAATTGAAAAGTTTAAGACTAAATTGGTCAAAGTACAATAAGTTTAAAACTTTTTGGACAATTTTCCAGAACATAATTAAATCATGGATGCCACTTGGAAAATCTTCGTAGTAATAGATGATTAATAGGAAATTAGCTATCCTAACCACATTGTCATCATTTTGCTTCAGACCGTTTCACCAGTCAAAAGGATAATCTATTCAGAATTTCTTTCTTTACTTCATGACCAGAAAGCCCAATTAAACAAATGAACCTTCGGGTGGATGAAATTTTCCCCTAACCGATTAACTAGCTTTTAGGATGTGAGCTAAAGTCCAAGCGGGCAACCAAATATATACTTGTCGGCACTTGAAGCATAAAGAATCGAACCTACACGGGCATTTGATCTGCACATACAAATCCGCACCTTAACCACTAAATCGACCCGGATTCATTTTATGATTTTCTTTATCTCTTTTCAAGCAAGTTGATTTGTAATCATATTGTATACCAAGCTTTATTTTGCTCATAAATGGAATCCTTTTTAGGACTAGTTTTTTTTTTTTTTTTGGTCTATGCTACTCTAATTCTCAACTCACTCTCAAACTTTTGTTTTGCCTCTTGCAGGACATGAGAGTCAAAACTCACATATGAAATTATACGCCCCCACCATTAACCCCCTCTAAGAAAGTGGGGATTTGAACTCCCCACCTCTCCTTTCCCAAATAGAAAGCGTGACCACAGAAGTAAATCTCAGTGATCGTATTTGGGACTAGTTTATTCGGCAAAAGGTTACTAATTGACTTTTCCACCAAAACTTACTATATTATGAAATTCTAAAATAAGAATTGTGAAAAATATCATACACAAATTCACTTGTCAATGTTTGTATAATTTGAAAGGTTTCAGGTGTTTCACATTAATTAAAGGCCAAATTGAGGAGTGGACAATTTTAAAAGATAATAAAAGGTAAAAGAAAAGTCACTTATAATCTAGGTGTTTAATTAGATAGTTAAGACTTACTTGTATATAGTCTAGAGTCACTTGATCATGAGTTCAAATCTTTCAATCACATCCCAAATCTCACAAAATCATAATTCTTATGAGGTATCGGTTCAGCTTATGCCAGATGTATTATAACTCTATCTTTCTAATATTATTTTCATGATATAAATTGATTCGGTATCATCGAGGTATAATTCATCCCATTGAATTTATAGGCAAAGAATTTATCATCTTTGTAGGATTAAATCTAGAGTTATTTCCAAATAAGGAAACAATGAGACTATGAAAGTAGATATTCTCGCTTTTATTGGTACTGCACAATCGATTCTTAGTCCTACTTCATCTTTACTTATATGCTGACACATAAATTTAACTACTCATTTAGAATTGTATAGAAAATTAGGTGTTAAACTTTAGCCCCTGAACAAAATAATACATTAAATTGCATATCATATAATTTAATTTGTTCATTATATTTTAATTGGACCAGCGGTGGTAAATGGACCCGAATTAATCGCGTGAACTGGGCTTGCCCCACGTGGAGAATTTGGTCCAGGTATGAGCATAGTAGCCCAAATTTCTAGCCCATTAGACAAGGTCTTGAGCTTTAATTGAGTTGGTTTAGCCCATAATGATATAAGGCTTGAGTTTAGTTAAAACAAGCCCTCTATTGGTCAGGGCTGTCATTCATTGAGCTTGCAAGAAGCCAAAATTCGGCCACATTGAGGACAAGGGAGCTAGCCGAAATTTATCTTGAGTAATTTTTAATGACCAATTTAATAAAAAATAAAAAAATAAACGTTTTCTTATAATAGATTGGATTCTTAGATCACAAGTCTAAATTAGGGCATTTATTAATTTCGAATTTCCTAAAAAATACAAAAAAATATCATGCACATGTCATATAATTTGAATTGCATCGTCCATGCCACGTCATCGTGCAATGTCATCATACGCCACGTCATTGCTCACGTGTAATTTAGTGATTGTATGTTAGGGTTATATAATTGCATGTCATGATAGCATAGTTGCAGATTAATTTTTCCCGTCATTAGAAATTTTATCTTTAGGTAATTAAAATACATGTCATATTAGAATAGTTTTATTTTAATTGTCATCATTTTAAGCTAGGTCATGTAGTCATATTTTAGAATCACATTACATGCATTGCATATAGCATTGTCTTCACTAAATAAGAGAAAATCCAAATAAAAGAGTTGATTGAAATTAGGTGATAATTGGAAACCATATTTAGGTCGAATATGTGTTTTCTAATTAATGTGTTGCAGACTGCTTTGCATTGAGGTATACCTTCCTAGCAATTTATTTACTACTTTGATTATTGGGTGTTTCCATTAATATTTGCACACCTGCATGATCATCTCATATATTAGTGGATAGGTTAAAATTGATTTAAGCTGCTTAACAAATATTTTTTTGAAAATAAAAGAGAATGGTACCAAAATGACGTTAGAGTAATATAGCATAATCAAGTCCATAAATCCATAATCATTGGTTTGTAAGAGTAGAGTAATTCTCTCAATACTTTACTTAGGTTGCTAATTGACCTATCAATAAACTCTAAATTGAAATGATCCTACATGTTAAGAATTTGAACCTAAGCTGCGAATTGATATAGATTTAGGAGAGCCCGAGCTAAGTTTTGGCTTAGTAATTCATTAGCCAAACATCTATGTGGTCCACCCTAAGATGAGGTTGCGATATTATAGTTTACATGAAAATAATTAATCAAAGTGATCAATTCGAATTAAAATCAAGTTCTTTCCTTAGTCAATGATTGAAATAACAGAAGAGACCAAATGTATTTTAATCTTGTGTCTTAAATGAATTGAGGGATTGAAGTAGCAATGCAGTATTGTCTGAGACTTGATAATATGGTACTCAATCACATGTTATCATTACTCTTAAGTTTTCTAATAAGGTTTATCTTATGGAGGTATTGAAATTAGATCGACGAAAGATTTCTATGTTTTGTCGTGCTTAACCTTCTTAACTTGCTTTCGAAAAGTTGGGCAAGGAAGTGCTAAGGATGAAGCTAGGCACACCAAAAAAAGAGCTAGACAATGAAACTACACACGCAATCGCCAACCTTAACTCAATCAAACAACCTAGTTGGATTGGTAGGTCAACTCAAATGCTTTTATATAAGCTAAACCGTAATATTTTATTATTATTGAAGACCCTGAATATGTGGTGTTTGCCTCGATGACGGTTGAAGTTTGGCTCGCTCAAATGAGCAATGGCTAGGGCAACGTTTAGGGAATGGCCTATCCTAGCGTCTTCAAAACTCCAATACCTGATTGTCTACACTCGGAACAGTCAATCCACTATATGTAATCCATTGGATCACATGGACTCCATGTGGGACCTAAATGATTCAACAGATCTGCTGCGCTAGGGTGTGTCTAATAATGGGATAATAATACAAATAGCCCTTGAATTTTGATCTAATATGTCATGCCATCCCTAGATTTTAGCTAAATGTGTTAGCTAAATGTGCAATGTTGCCTTTGAACTTTAATTTGCTCAATATGATCCATAAAATATTGGTAAATGTGCAATTTAATCTTTCCGTCTGTGTCATTTTTCACATAGTTTATGACGAAATTGAGTATTTATCAATAGTTTAATAATTATAATGAACATATTAAAAGTTTAGCAATGATATTGTATATTAGGTTAAAGTTTAGAGAAGACATCGCATAGTGGACCAAATTTTAGAGGTCATTTGTGTCACTTTCCTATTTAGTAAATTGATAATTATACCTGTACATTTATAGCCTAAGAATAGATCTTTCAAAATTGATCATAAACCTATTTTTTAACCCATATATGATGGGCTGAGTCATTAAAAGGGTTAGTTATACTTAGTAAATAGATTATAAATGAGTTTAAATATAATTTTGATTAAATGAGTCATAAATGAATCGTAAATAAGTCATAAATTAAATATAAAAGTATTTTATTAATATAGGTTGAGTCGAATATAAGTCACCAAATTTACATTACATGAAAATAGATCAAAATGAGTTAAATGAACTTACTTAGGTCGATTAATTTCAATTCGATCCAACTCGATTCACTTGTTTGATGAGTTTACCTAAAAGAAACGGGTCGAGAGAGAATATCATCGCTTGTGGAAAATTCCAAGTGGGGGGCGGCTTTCATGATGCCAGCCTGGCAGTATCTTTGACTGCTTTGACTCATTTGACCTTTTCGTAGTTTTTTCGTCTGGTTTTCAATGTCGGACGGCTGTCCTAGGTCGGCTCCAGCGCGAGGGCAACACGGAATATCCTAAAGTACCCCCCAATTCCAGACAGATTAAGATTTGTGAGTAGCACAGCTGCCATTGACATGACATTTGAAACTTTGGAAAGGATGGCACGCGATTTCCGATCCATTAGGTAAAATATCAATTGTTAATTAAATAATTCCGACATCCCTGTCCGTATCCCATCAGATATCAAAATTGATTTTTCTAAGGCACTTTCCCCAAGGAATAAGACATGTAAACGGAGAAGTATAGGTCAGAAATTGGTAAAAAAAAAAAGAAGAAAGAATTTGGCAATTCTTTTTTTATATAATATGTTCAATAGAGCGAAAATCTATAATTGTAATTTGAAGGACTTCTATATATGTAGGGTCCCTTTTCTAAGGATAAGGAATTTCGGGTTCTATATGGATTCTACTCGAAACTTACTCATTAAAAAATATTTTTTACTATTTGGAATTTTGAATCTATTTTGCATACCCTAAAACTTGGAACATATCCTGTCACAAGTTTCAGGGTTGGTTTTAAAATCTATCTAGATTTCACCTAGTATTATTAATTAATTGATTGCAGTGAATCATCACATTTCATGACTACCATTTTCTATTACAATCCATTGATCACAACTTTTATTTGACAAACGAAAAATATAAAATATTAACAAAGTGAAAGTTTCAATCATAAAAAGGAAGCTTAGACTAATGTTTTCATATTATACACTCATCATCGAACGCCATGAAGTACCGCAGGATCACACGAAGACATATACACAGAAAAATACAAAAACTTCTTATAAGTTCTTGGTTCCAAATTCCATGTATCTAGAACATAGAACCTATCAATTGAAATAAGTTTCTTAATTTTTTGAACTTGGGATCTACTACCCTGAAACCACACCTCTACTCTTTCCCCTTGTTTCTAACATCCTACATGCAACACTGGAGAGCAATCTCTTCTTATAGGTTCTTGGTTTCAAATTCCATGTATCTAGAACGTAGAACCTACATGTTGAAATAAGTTTATTAATTTTTTGAACTTGGGATCTACTACCCTGAAACCACATCCCTACCCTTTCCCCTTGTTTCTAACATCCTACAGCAACACTGGAGAGCAATCTCTCTCTCTCTCTCTCTCTCTCTCTCTACAAGCCGGGTGGGTCGAGTGAGTGAATGATCGAGTACTTAGGGGAAGGCTAAGCTTAAGCAAACCAAGTAAGAGGTGAACAAGTTAAAGGGGTCCAAGAGGCCACATGGTCGCGATCTCAATAGATGGCCCATGTTAGTCACACGTCTGCACCGTGTAATGTTGAGTTATCTATAGAATCAAGCATGAACATTTTTCGCTGATCCTTTTCTCACATTTACCAAATAGATATCAAATTAAATCCTCCAAGGACAGAATGCATCTATTAATAATAGTCCCCTAGCTGTCTCCAATATGGGAAATAGTCCAAGAAATTTCCATTTACAACCTTTCGCCCAAGTTGGATGCACATATTTATAAGTTGTGGAGGCCACCTAAAGCCCACACGGAGACTCTTTAATGAAGACAACTTTCTCTTGCTATATCAAAATCATGAAGGGGCATACTTAAGAAGTCTTCAAGCTCTTAATGCATAGTATGGTTTTTTGCCATTATTTGGTGGTCCACAATGCTTTGATGAATTTTTTTTCTGGTGCATGCATTGTACTATGATAGAGATCAGCTTTTACACCAATGCACTAGTTCTGTTCAAACTCAGCTTAAATATGCAATACTTCCTCCGAAATTGAATATATAGCTCATGAGTTGCATATTAGTGGAGCCCTCCATTAGCTTGGAGATCTTTGATTCTTCAAGCGTAACTACAATCTTTTGCTGTTAAATCCTTCACCTCCTTTCTATACACCAAGAATTGACAGGTGTATGGAATGCTGATTTAATGTCACCTTCAGGTATTGAGCTCGAATCCTCTCTCAAGTTTTCGGTTTGTATTTACCCAGTGCCAGAGGTGGGGACCCTTTTGATATGTCGTGAGGGGTTTATTCACGGGAACTAGCTTAAATAAGGACGACGCGAGTTCCTCTCACAGTCATAAAAAGAATATCACTTGCCAAAAAACGGTATTTTCTGGTCTTCCTCAATCCCGGCCATCGGCGTGGGGGAAGAGAACGTATGATAAAACAGTGATCTCAATACAAGGAGTTAGAGGGGCATATGCCCGACTAGAATGTTTTTATGCACTACGGTCAAGTCCATTACTGAAAAAAAACATGACAACAGGCGATCGGGCAAAACAGTCCCAAGCCCAAAATCAATAGGGACGCTCATTTAAGCCGTCGCCAAAAGGCACTTCCAATAGTGGATTTCACAGCCCGACCTCAAAGATGGTCGCTTGTTGTCATCTCTTTAGTAGTGATACGTTTATTAATCATGTATTAAAGGGTCGTTCTTGTTTATGACACGAATACGAGTAATACATCAACTTTAACATATCTGTTCTATGCGAATTAAATATTAAATCACGCTTTCATCTAATAGCTTAAACTTTTAGAACAATTGATAATTGTTTCATCAAAATTTCGCATGATATTAGAGCAGTAGGTTCTAAGTTCAAATGTTTCAAACTCATATTTGCCTCCCAATATGAAATATTCCAAATTAGTACTTGGTAGAAATACTAGACTGAGCGCATTAAACCATACATTTATATAATAACTTAAACTTTTATAATAATTCGCAATAGTGCCATCAAAAGCTCACACAATTGGCATTAGTACTTGGTAGAAAGACTAGACTAAGCACATTAAACCACACATTCATATAATAACTTAAACTTTTAGAACAATTTGTAAAAGTGCCATCAAAAGCTCTAATGATTGGTATCGGAATTTGCCAACACTACTTCCTTGTCAAACCTCACTCTCTCTCTCTCTCTCTTCTAGATAACACAGGTCTGCCAAACCTTTTGCTTTAATTACTCTAAAAAATGCACATTGATCGCCCCATTCATGCACATTGCCTGAGACTCTACACAAGATATTAGGAAATCACTCTCAATATTAATAAGAGTTGGAGACGTCGTCATTTGGACATGAAATCTGCTAAGTTATGAATCGGCTAAGTATGTCGTATACTTCATCCCTCATCAAATTACCCGATGTGTGGGATACAATCCTTAATACATATGCACAAGTGCTAAAATTCAAAAACGAAATACATGCAGAATTGCTAGATCCACATACTATAGCAAGACCAGTCACATCCTGCAACAAGCCAACGAAGGCTGCCTTTAACAGTACCAGATAGTTGGATCCAGCCAGGAAGGAAGCGCTCGTGTGCCTTGGACAGTCATTCTCAAAAGACATACACGCGAACGAGAGAGAATTATTGGATCTGAACAATCGTCTACGAACTCAGAGCGAATGGGGCTCCTAATTGTTGTCTTTCGATTGACTCTTGCGTCCCCAACTTCGGATTCGAACCTAAATGCATCAGTACATTGCACATGGAGCATGAGATCAATGATGATGCCCAACTTTTTCCCCTCCATTGTACACTTATTTTTTGTATGTATAGTACTATTTTCATTTTGAGAGAGACGTGTCTTCTTGGTGGGTGGAAGATCACTTTCTTGCTTGTCATCAAGATATAAATGCATTTGGGTTTTACAGACCCTGTACTTGGAGTTTCCCTCTCTTTTTTTCTTCACTTTGGGAATGATCCAACTAAATTCTGAAGTTATTCAACGGATATGAACACACGTATGTATAAAATCACAATGAGTCCCCGAAAATCTTAATCTCTACACCTTATCAGGTAAAAGGTCTCCCTATCCATCATAGTAAATCTGGATAATATCTCCATCAAAGCTAATATCTTCATCTTGTGTACCATATAGCGCTAGCTGCAATTAAGTGCAGCACACAGTGAGAACGAGAAATAGGCGATGCACCATACTCAATGCTACTCCGAGGATTACCCAACTTTTCAGCTACAGTTGAAAAGCTTCCTTAGGCATAGATTGAGTGCACTCGATATACCATCCTATGAAAGGCACCCAAATTGGGAAAAGTATCAAAAAAGTCTTAAACCTATTGCATTTGTACTAATTCAGTCATAAACATTTTAATTAGACTAATTTAATCATAAACTTTTTCAAATTTATATCAATTCAGTCTATCTAGCCGATTAAGGCCGAAAATCGGTAACGTGGACAACAGTCATCTTATGTAGTACGATTAGCACTGACATTGACATTTTTAATAATATTTTGAATTTTACAATTTTTTTTTGTTTTTTCTTTTCTTTTCTTTTATTATTTTTTTCTTTTTTCTTTATTTTTTTTTCCTTCATTTTGGCTGGCAAGCCCTCAATGGCTATGGGCAAGGTGGTCCTTACCTTGATCTGGTGAGGTCCTTCACACCTTCACCAGCCACTGCAAGGGTATGAAGGAAAAAATAATAAGAAAATAAGAGAAAATAACAAAAAATTATAAAAAAAAATTCAAAATGTTATTAAAATATTCATGTCAGCACCGGCTATACTACGTAGGATAGCTAGCATCCACATTAGCAATTTTTGGCCTAAATTAGCCAGTTCAACTGAATTGGTATCAATGTGAAAAGGTTTAGGACAAATTGGTCAAATTGAAAAGTTTATGACTAAATAGTACCAACGCAATAGGTTTATAACTTTTTTGATACTTTTTTCCAAATTCTATTACGTAAAAGAGTGCTTACTACATTCTTTCTTAGCAAAAACAAACGAACATTTCTTCATTGTTTTGAAAGGTGGGCGAGGCCACCTTCCACCAAGAAGTGGGGGGACAAGTGAAAATGTAGTTTGACCTCGAATCACTAAGCAAGGTTAAGGCAAGCCTTCTTTTAATTAGCCCAATTCATAATTTTTGGGAAAAGTGCAGAAAAAATTTTAAACCTATTATATTAGTGCCGATTTAGTCTTAAACCTTTTTTTGTGTCAATTTAATTTTAAACCTTTTGATATTGTGCCAATTCAATTCTTCTAGCTAATTTTGGTCGAATGTTACTAACGTAGATTCAACTAGCCTATGTGGCATCGCCGGCGTCAACGTGGATAATTTTTTATATTTTTTAATATTTTTTTATTTATTATTATTTTTTCTTCTTTCTTTCTTTTTTCTTCCTTTTGCCAGTGACTGGCCACCAACCATGGTTGGGTGGGTTGGCCTCACCTACGAGAGGGTTGCCACCAGCCAAGTGAGGCCAACCCACGAGAGGGCTCCCCTCGTTAGATCTAGCGAGGCCGACCCTCGTCGAGGCCACAGCAGCCTCACTGGCCGTTGCTTTTGCCTAGCCATGGCTAGTGTCCGATCACTGGCAAAAAGAAGAAGAAAGAAAAAATGAAAAAAATCAGAACAAGAATAAAAATTGAAAAAATATTATAAAAATTGTCCACGTTAGCACCAGTGGTGCCACATAGGCCAACCGATGTCCATGCGCCGAAAGGATTGAATTAACACTATATCAAAAGCTTTAAGATTAAATCAATACAAAAAAAAAATATAACTAAAATGGCATCAATGCAATATATTTAAGACTTCTCTAATACTTTTCCCCTTAATTTTTTGTCCATGCTTGATTAATGTGTTGAAATAGCCTGATAACATCTTGTCTGTTCAAGAATTTTACTATATGTTTCACCAACCTATCGGTATCTTTTCCATTCCCTATTTTCCCTCATTTAAATCTATTGACACCTATTTTTAATTTGCCAAAAATTAATTGCACAAATTTTAGGAATTAAATTTCTTTAATTCCTAAAAAAAATATTTCTATTTAAATGCATTGCATATAGAAATTAGGCACATTTCTATTAATAGGGTCTATTAGATGGTTTTAATTTTTTAAAAAATTAAAAATTATTAAAATTTTAAAAAAAAATCGAGCCGGGCTGGGTTGGAGCCGGGTCAACCCGGCCCTTTTCTTTTTCCTTTTCCCCCGCGCGGGCCCAGCCAGCCCTTCTTCTTTTTTCTTTTCTTTTCTCCCCGCACGAGCTGGGCTTGGCCCGGCCCAGCTCCTTCATTCTTCTTTCCCCTCGCACCGGCCCAGCCTTTTCTCCTTCTCTTCCCCTCGCCGATTGTCCTCTTCTCTTCCCCTGTTCTCTTCTGTTTCTAACGTGTAGAGTGACGAATGCCGGAGCGGCTCCACGCCATCGCCATCAGGTCAGAGGAAGGCTAGAGGAGCACGCCAACGGGACTAGCTTTAATGGCCAATCCCGTCTCCACCTGGAATTTCTGGGCCTCCTCTCCCCCCCTTCTTCCTCTACTCTCGGCTTCACAGAACGACCCCCCTGCACCGGCCTAATGGCCACAAAAGTCGCGGCACAAAGTAAACCGATGTAGGCCGTCGTCAGCACGCATCATGGAACAGGGGGGCCCGTCGTTGTCAGCTATATAAAAATCAGAGAGGGAGACAAAGAGGCCAATCGGCCACTTTGAAGAGAAACAGAGAGAGAGAGAGAGAACAGAGAAAGAAGAGAGAGAATAGAAAGAGAGAGAGAGAGAGAGAGAGAGCAAACTGAGGTCATGCCAGAGTGAGGAGGAGGACCAGCTATCTCGTCGACGCCCCCAAACCAGACAGAAAGCCCCTAGACACACCGTCAACCGGTGAGCTTCCCGGGTCCTCGACTACACTGTTTTACTCTGCTTTTGCGTTCAGTTTGGCCGGGACTTGCGCCAACCATTTTGCGCGAATCCCGGCCCATACCGTCATCCCCCGTTGTTCATACATCGTCGCCGAAGGTAAGGACTGGTTGTCGGGGGGCGGCGAGGCCTCGGAATAGATCAAAACACCTCTGTTTTGGCCACGCACTCCAGGTGTCCGATGGAATGCCTCAATGAGGCTGAGTTAATTTAGGTTGCCAGTCGACGAGTGAGTGGCCAGACGACGAGCTGGATGGTTGAAGGAGTTCGGGGACGATCTCTAGAGACTAATTTTAGGTTGGCGCCGGTTTGGGTTGGCCGGCGGAATGCCAATTTTGGCTCCACCGGCGTCCCCCGCATGTCTGTACACGCGGGTTCGACTCGACCCGGATTAGCCAATCTAACCCAGGTCATTGCCCTGGGTCGGTTTCGACCCGATCCTAATCAATTAATCTGACCTAGGTCAACGCTCTAGGTCGGATCCGTTGACCCGGGTTGAATCCGACTGATCCGGATCCGTTGACCCGACATTGGTTTTAATATTATATTATTATCTTATTCTAATTAAAAAAATTTTAAAAATTTTAATTTTTTTTGTTTTTCTTCTCTAATTATTGTAATAGATCTGAGTATTGTAATTTATCGTTATATTATTTTGCATGTTGTTTTAATTGTATAAATCGTTGTATTTTAATTAGACAAGCCTATAGGGTTGTGTGGTAGTTCCTTTCATGTTATTTTTATTACTGTTTTATTATTATCGTTATGCATGTTTTTAATTAGACTTTAATTGCATGATTTGTTGTGTTTTAAATGTCAGTCGCCTTAGTTAGGGTTAGAACCTTAGGCTGCATATCTATTTTGACTGCTGATCGTTTCTGATTATGTACTCGGTTGATCACCTCACATGTTAGGAAAAATATTCTAAAATCAATCCAAATTGCCTGACAAATATTTTCAGAAATGAACAGGGTAAAAAGGTACCGAAAGGCCATTAGTTATCCAACTAGTGTAATCAAGTCCCCGAACTCATTTAATCTCTGGTTCGTAAGAATAGGGTGATTCTCCCATCACCCTATTTGGGTTTTTAATCGGCCCACCTTAAATCAATTAGTAACAACTCTTTGATATAAACCACTTGCAGATTAAAAACCTAAACCATAAATCGCGATATGGTATGGGTTTGAGAGAGCCTGAGTTAAGTCATGAACCTAAACTTAACACGTACCAGGCGAGCCCTTTTTTTTTTTGCGTCTGTTTGATAAAAAAATTGGGAGGTCGGTCGCGACAAAATCATCCAAAACAAAAGCCAACAAATGGCAATGCAACTTCAAGAAAATTGGCTTAGCCTTTGGAAAACATTTCGAATGGACACAGAAGGAAGGCGAAAGGAAATTCATACGGACAGCTAACACATTACGCCTCATTAGTCGGACAACGTGAAAAAAAGATGCAACAAAGCCAAGCACGTCTCTTCCACGAGGGTATTCGATTTTAAAAACCGCATTGTCATCCGGTGGTTTAGAACTCGACGGAATTGAGGTTTGATCTGTTGACCGGAAATAATTTAATGTGTAGTGCCCAAAAGCACGATAAGCCATGGAACACACAGAGACCACAAAAACCAAGGCTGGTTCAGTCTCTTTCCGTATAGAAACTCCTGGACTCAAAACGTGGGTCGGAGAGAGAGATCTAAGTGAATTGCATGTTAGGTGATGAATGGCATTCGTCTGATGGTGAAGTCACAAGAGCTTGCAGGTCAATTCATGCTCATTCTTTTGTGGCAACGTGTTCGCTTGGAAATTCAGTAGGTGGTTCACTGAGATCTGCTTTGTTAGGTTGTGCAGACTCCTTAAGAAGACAACCAACGAGATTTCCCTGTCTTGCGTGCTTTTTTTTTTTTTCACCATTTAAATTTGTTCAATAAAATTAGGGCCCTCCTCCTTAAAACCATGCAAGACTTTAAGCTAATTCCAAGGCAATTTATGACCGGACCAACTTAAATGCAATTTATATGGGTATATTATAATTATATTAAAATACTCCTAGTGCCTATAATGCAAATGCCAATCACGATAATGATATTTTTATTTAGTAGTAGGGGTGGACTCATAATTTTGTTATGCAATAAATGATTAAATATGATAGATGAAATTTAAGTGTTACCAACACTTTATACGATTCTAACCACCAAAGTGCAAATTCCACATAAAATAACATACACATCCCACAGCAGGACAAGTGGTCACCACAAAAGCAACTATGAGAATGGCGTGCTCAGGTATTGTCTAAATGTTCGCAGAAATGGGTACTCTCGCCCTAAAACTCTTGTCTTCAGCATGGAGCGTTGTGCCTCTGCCACGTGACGCATGAAAGGCGCAGAAGTCGATGACAAGATTGTGCCCAACAATGCCAATGATCTCGCTGCAATGATACTGCGCCAGCCGCACCCATTAATTACAAATGGACATCCGCCTCCAATGATGTCTGAGACACAAAGGACTGGCAAGTGTGTATCTCCATACACGGTTGGAAGTCCTGTCAATCACACATACAGTCTCATTTCGACTGATAATTTTGTCAGTGGCATCATGCTCCCTGCTTCGCCAATTAGTTTTTTCGCCATACTGGACACACATCAAAATAAAGAAGTCACATATCACTGCTTTTCATGCAAATTAATATGGAACTCAAAAACATAACCCAACTTACAATGTTCGTGCAATCCACAGGCCAAAATTGACAGTTCTGCTGATATCTTCATACAAAATGTCCATAAATCTATCAGCTTCATATTTAAGCAATTAACGTGTAATGCTAACAAACTAAGATGGTGGCTAATCTTCTTACGAGCCAATATAACAATGTTATAAGCATGGAGAAAAATGAAAGAACCAAGATTGGATTAGAGAAGCTCAACACTAGCATTATCATCGAACAACACCTAAATCCTCCCTAAAGAAACATTCCCCTACTTATTTATAACAGGACCTCATGAGAGGACGAAATGCAAGATGCGTGTGATGTATTTGCTTAATTACTTTACTTGTGTTGACAATAGTGCTTTTCGGATGAAGTGTTTTTGTAAGACAAACCTCCTCCCTGGATAGGAAATCTTTTTAACTCAAAGATTAAGGTTTAAAAAAAATCAAAACAATTAGGGTATTGATATAGAAAAAGTGTGGAAAAGTTTCTTTAGTGAGGATTTGGGTGTTCTGCGATGAGAGTACCGCTTGAGCTTCTCTATTTCTCTATTTCTACGTTTCTTTACCGTTCTCCCCTCAACATTTACAAGCCATTTATGAAGCTATATGTCTGCCAGTCCTTGTACTTTATTTTATTTATTTATTGATGGATTTAATTTTTGTTACTTGAGCACTTAAGCCTGGATACTTGGATGCCGTGAGGGTGTAAAATTGAAAAGATCACATGCAAAGCTTATTTATAAAAGAGAAAAATTACCAATAACAGGCATTAGACTTTCTAGCGTGATTAGGTCCCCAAACTCACAAATCTTTGGTTCCAGAAGTAAAATGAGTTCCTAGTTTCTCTCAGGTGTCTAACCGGCCTATGATAGTTTAGTGACAACCCTTAAGTTTACTATCAAATGAATAATTGAATTAGAAAACCAAATTGGGACTAACATGGCTTAGGAGGGCTCGTGCTAAGTATGAATGCCAGTTCGTAAGAAGATCATTCATGCTTCCTCAGTAATATGTTAAAGTCCCCTAGGTTCATCTTGGGAGGTTACGACAATATTTACATAAAACATGTCTTAGAATAACATGCGGTGAAAATGGATACCAATAGGCACACATTATAGATCACACATGTGTGTGCACCTATATATCATGATGTTTTTTTAATAATCCGACGGCATGAGTGCAAAAGCTTCACTACCTGAAAGTTCATAAAATACTCCGTAAGCCTTATAAATCTGCTAAGTCTAGACTTTTGGCCCATGCAGGTAGCCCTGAAATAGAGCTTTGCACGTAGTTAATAAGATTGGAAAAAGTGACCCCCTATCAATGAATTGAAAATCCCTTGACGTCCCAACCACCAAGGCTAATCCTGGATAGTTTGTATATTAAGATCCTGAACCTATATGAAATGTACAACATCTGGTTCGAGTTCCATCCTACATGATGGAGATCAATCTACCCCTGAAAGCCCGGATGTAGCTTTCCTATTTAGTGGTTTGGACGCATGGCTCTGGATCGGGACGTTCAATATCATGAATATACGTTCAAAATTTAACTATCTAAGAGAAGGATACATGAGTATAAAAATAGAATTTCAATGATTAATTCTATGTTTGTTAGGAGAGATTGGAAGGGAAGAGAAATGATTCTAAAGATACAAGCGTGTTTGGATGAAAAAAAACTAATTGAGATTAGGAGGGATTGATATGGCCAATTTATTTTGAATCGCTCAGAAACTTTCTAATACGAAGGAATTTGGAGGAATTTGTGTATTAATAAATGATTTATTCTTCTTTTCTCTTATACCATCTCACATTTATTTATAAGCACATAAAAATATATCTATGTCACAATGCATTCTTTTCCTTTCCTAACATCCAAACAACATTGTAACTCAATTCCTTCGAATCCAATTCCTCATAATTATTCAAAGGGTTTTGCTAGCATAACAGTCTTCTGGCCACTGTGAAAGTAACATCATATTGTGAATTCTTGAAGGAATGGAACCACAACAATTTATGATTATGATTATTTCCTTACCAAAAAAACAATTTATGATTATTTGTTACTATTTTTTTTTTGTGGCCCCGAAGAGGCCATTAATCTTATAGTGTATTAAGGACGGTCACTTAGGCTGTATTGTTCGCGGAAAATAAATTATTTTGAAATTATTTTTTAAAAAATGATTGCATGTATCGCTTACAAAAGTGAATCAAAGATAAATATTTTCGGCATCAACGAAAATGTTTAAACATAAATTGTGGTCGATAATGAAATTTTTTTTCCTTTTACTAACCAATTTAAGTGATATAAGCGTCAATTTTAAGAAAAAAAAATTTCAAACTATTCATTTTTCGCGAATCAAACGAAACCTTAATCATTTCTCTTTTTTAAATTCTTTCTTTTCCTTTCTAATCACTCCATCCAAACTGGGTGTAAGATAGTTTCCTTTCTTTATTGTCTCCCCTTCTTTTCGTTTTTCTTTCCCCTTTTCCCCTCCTTCCTTCTCTGTGTGCGGCCGTCAACGTTGCTTGCCCTCCATTGCCGCCTGTGGTTGCTGTCACCTTTCACTATTGCCACCGCTATCTGCACCGCCCTCACTTACCGCCTGCTTCTGCCTCTCTCTCTCTCTCTCTCTCTCTCTCTCTGTGTAAAGTTGAGGGTCGTGACATCAGATCGAAGGTCCACTAGCCTGAAGCTACACAGGTCAGAGGGTGGTGACCTCCTGGAGGCGTGGACTTCCAATATAATCATGCATCCCGTGAATACGCTAGCTTGCCCTTTTCAGTTTTCAGACCCCGGTCTCTGAATTTCGTATATCGTTTTCTCTGCTACGTATATGGGATTTCGACATAGGGACTTCAAGTGGTTTGGATTTCAAGAGACATTGGTACATGGAGTGAATCTTGAGATACAATAGACAACAAGAGTATAAAATGATTCTTGTTCCTTGTAAAAGGGAGACAGACATGTCTTGCAACAGCGGATGGCAATTAAATAGTGTTTTGCATGTGCAGATTCTTGCTGGTCGTGCTGCGTAAAGACCTGCACTAATTGGAGCCCGACCATGGATATTAAATCGAAACCCTAGTCGAACTCTCCTTTGAAAGATTTGAAAGATTATCCATAAGACTGAAGATAATCGCGGCCCTTGACGTAATTTCCCATCGTTTTGTTTACTTGTGAGCCCTGTGGGAAGTTTCCATCAGACAAAGATTCATAGTCCGACGTATGCACGGTCTTAAACAATCACGTAGTTGACACCTCATTGACGACAATTCTTTCCATTTTCCAACAACTTGACAGTGGTCCTGATTTTCTTATTATTCATATTGAACACACGGACACACGCACACACAATAGCCCAGCAGCCCCCCCAAATTGTCATTCCCAACCACCTGAATATGCACAGCCTTCCTCATATGGCGAGCAAAAGCCCCGGCAACGACCGGTCCAAGAGGTCCCTCGGGTGGCTCTGCCACAGCATATGGCTTGCCCGAGCCACCTCCCACCGCGGCGACGACACTTCTCTCACGGTGAGCCACGTGTTGAAATACTCCTTGATCTGCGTGATCAGGCCGTTCTTCAGCGTCCAAACATGGACCCAATATGCCTGCGCCCCTTCCCACCCCTCCGCGATCAAACATTCGTCCCCTATAGCCGTTATGCTACGTGGACGGAATGTAAACTCGGAGTAGTCTGATTCCCCGGTGAGCACCCGCATCATGTGCTGGCAACGGGGAGGCCCATGGAACCACCATTCGAGATCGCTGGCCAGGAGCTTGGCTACCACGGTGGAGTCACCGAGAGCCAACGCGGCGTAAAGGGCCTTGACGGTTGCTTTGTTTTTGTGGGATTCCGGCACGGTAGATTCAAGGTCATTGGTTGCCATTTCTGGGTATAAATGGAGGAATGTCATGCAATGGGGAATGGTCTATAAGCTAAAAGATCAGTGGGATTTTGTATGGAATGTGGCTTCCTTTCTTTCTTGTGGGTGTCGGTCTTGGTATTGCACTATAGGCCTAGGGGCGAACCTATTTATAGCATAAATTTGGGAGAGGAAGAGGAGATCAGGACCCACTCTTCTGATTAGTCAGAGATCAACGGTGGTGATTCGTGGTGGTGATGACGTGGAAGATCAGACGGTCACTTCTTGCTCCTAAGATGGGGAAGTCCTTTGTGCCACACTAAATGCCAAGGAAGAACTCATGGCGCCCACAATAATACAACTTTAAATTCAATGTTCTTCTGGGGACGATCGATGGGGATAAGTACCGGAACCAGATGGATCTAAAAACCATAACCAAACATTTCTCCTAGAAAATGACCACTCCACCACTTGAATGGTTGATAGTTCCGGTCTTACCTCAGTTCTCTCCCTTGTGGACAGAAAATTCAGTTTCGATTGTTTACTCCGAATTCATAAAGCAGCTCATTAAATAAACCGGGAGTGAGTCAAAAATCAAGTGGGCAACTCTAAGATAGAATTGTTTATGGTTGGTGTAGTGTGAGAAGTCGAAATCTCATGGCTTTTGCGATGCGCATAATCCACCCACACAAGGTTTCCTACTTAATCCCAGGCAATTCAAGGGAATATTATTGTTGAGTGCACAAGGATGCATATAATTCCATTGCATCTTGTAAATTTTTATGATATCACTGTTAACTGTTCTAAAAATGTAAGCTGTTTGATGAAGTTACGATTTGATATTTTAATATTTACCCTCACGCACAAGTTGGATTTTGGACTGAAACTAAGTGTGGAAATATATAACAAGGAAGTCAAATAAGGGATTTTGAAATATTTGAACTCAAGATCTCCTGCTTGGTATTCTAACGTATCTTAGCTCTTGGATCACATGGAATCCACCAAAATCAAAGGCTTATAATGCGTTAGACGCGCATGCATTGTCAGCATGGAGGAATTAGTCAAAAAGGTTGGTCACTTGTCAATTTTCTTGTTCTTTTTTTCCAGAGTGGCCATGCATAGACACGGGTAATATTATAGTTTCTATATACCTTTATTCCTCAGGTATCTACTCACACCATGTAAGGCCGCTTCGCAAGAGAGAAAGCGAAATGGGGTGTTCCTATTTTTGTCCGGAGTGAACTTGATGATTTTGCATGCTCCCAAACTTGATGAGCGAGAAAAGAGAACATTCCACTCCACATCATATTGACAATTAAGTCAGTCCATTTTTTCAAGAGTTTTACTGAATGTAGAACCGATACAATGAAGGCGATTATCATGTGGGTATTCATGGAAAGTTTACATCGACAAAAAGTTGGTAGTGGAATTCTTTAGATCTGTTCTTCTTGGGATTTTCATCCAAGAAATTGACAACAAATTGACCTTTATGATGATGACATTCATGACCAGGTTTTAAGTGTTCGTTTACCTCCACCGCAAGCGTACTGGCCAGACGAATCGCCTGGAAGGACTAACCAAATATTTTCTGTTAAGTCTTGGCTTTATTAGGAGAATTGTTTCTCAGCGACAATTAAAAAAAGTTGCTTGACCTGTCCTTTTTGGTCATTAGTCATTACAACCATCATTAGAAACTTATCTTAAATCAGGGATGCCACTTGGAATATATATTACAGTATTAGATGATGAATATGAATCAGCTATCCTACAAGTCTTAATTACATTGTCTTTTTGTTTTCTTTTGACCTTCAGACCTCTTGACTAGTTTAAAGGGATAGTTTGAATTTCTTCTTAGTCGATTATTGAAGAAACAGAAGACATCGAAAGGATTTTCATCTTATGTCTTAAATGAGCGGTTGTAGTAATATAGTATTGTACAAGATCCGATGATATGCTACTCAATCACTTCTTGTTGTCACTCTTTAGCTTTCTGTTGAGGTTTATCCTATGTAGACGGACTTAAATTGGATCAGTGACTGAGTTCTAGGTTGCATCATGCTCGGCCTTTCCAACCTGCTTCCAAGGAGTTAAGCAGGGAACTACTAAGTACGAAGCTAGGCATGCCAAGAAGAGAGCTAGACAGCGAAACTAGACAAGTGCAATTGCCAACCTCGACTCAATCGAATAACTTGGTATGTAGATAGGTCAACTCGAATAATCAGTTTCCTATATGGAATAAACTGAACTGGAAGATTTTTTTTAACATTAAAGATCTTGGTATTGAGGTACTTGACTTGATGACGGTTGAAGTTGGGCCCGCTCAGATGAGCAATTGTGGTAGCAAAGTTCTAGGAATGGCCGATGCTAATCACCCCTTTTCACTCGCTTCCAACATAAGATGGGCAAGAATCCAAGGTATTACATGCTCAAACTTTGGTATAGTGCCGGCACCAAGTCCTCCTCAAATCAACTCATCATGGAATCTCCTTGATCGAGTATAATAAGAATTAATGGCAACAATGATGGCGAGTGTAGAACTCCTATGGTAACGGCTAAGAAGGTCTTCAAGCTGGCCAACACTTGCTACTCTTCTCTGCTAATATGAACAAAGGTACATCGACAAATGCTTCCTCACCCTAGATCTATTGTCGATTGCCAATAAACCAATCTTTTGTTTCAGCATCATCTTGGGTTTTCGAATGATTCTACTAAAATGAGCAACTTCAAAATTAGAAATTGTCTATGAATGTACCATTTAGCTTAGTGCTAAAGCAACGATCTAGTATTTGAATTAGGGGCAAATCTAGTATTTAACGTTCCACAAAATCATGTGCTAACGATCTCATGCTTGGGCCACATTATGGGGACATTTTGCTCAGTTCATATAGAGATGGATCAGCGGAGAAAGCGATCTTATATTAATCTTTAGATGTCAACATAAATATCACGGGCAATCTCGATTAACTGTAGGTTGCCGCTCTATTTTCACAATAAGATGACGTCAAGGAAGCTACAACGTGAAAAAAGGTGGTTATTATACATTCAGGACTCCTACACATGATTACCTACGCCCGGAATGGTCAGATTCATTGCATGTAATTCATGATCAGATGGATTCCATGCGGGACCTAGAACTTAAATTCTTTGGGTTCACCCAATAACTATACCAGAACTCTAGAGCTAAAATAAAAATTGGTGAAGGAGATTATAGTCATTTGCAAGATGCCAGCCTGGCAGTATCTATGACTGTCCTGACTCTTTTTTTTTTTATTAGTTTATTTGTTTCTGGATAGCAACGTATGGAGGCTGTCCAAGGTCGATTTCAGCGTGCGCAATGCGCGTAGCACATGAATTTCCTAAAGTGAACCCCCCACAGTTCCAGACAGATAATAAGCATTAGCAAGTGTCACAGCTGCCATTGACATGACAATTGAACTTTTCAGGAGGTTGGCACGTGATTTGTGATCCCCTTCCATTACTTAAAAATGTCAACTATTGATTACATAGTCCCGACATACCATTAATTTCCTTAAGACACTCTTCCAAGGTATAATAATCGTAAAAGTAAAATCGATAATAAAACAAATGGTCTTTGAACTTTGGCTCAATATATAATATGATCAATGAATTTTTAATTTATTCAATATTGCCCTTGAATTTTACTTTACCGTTCAACGTGGCTCCTGAACTTTTAATTTGTTCAATTTAGTTCTTATACTTTTGATATATGTTCAATTTAGTGCATGGATTACATGAAAATGTTTAGTATTATCCTTCCATTAATTCACATTCTAGAACAACATTAAATATTTTATATAATACAGGGACTAAATTGAATATGTACTAAAACTCTAAGGACTATATTGAACAAATTAAAACTTCAAGGACCTCATTACACGTTAGGCCAAAGTTCAAAGAACATTTGGGTCATTTTCTTAAATATCGAAAAATTTTGGAAAAAGGGAAAAGATTTTGGCATTTTTTGTGCGTGTAATATGTGAATCCATAACATTTTTTTCCCAATTTAAAGACATTCTTTTAATAGCATTGTCGAGCAATCTTATCCAAAATACAGGTTGAACCCACCGAGATGAAAATACTCATACAATTACTGGCTTACATAATTTTGGGACGGGTGTTAATCTTGTGTTTAAAAAATTCGATAAACACATTTGACACGCACATGCACACATAGATTTACAAAACAACAAATCTTTTCCGTAAGCATTATCTCTAGAAGTGATACCATAGAACTTCAGTTAGCAAGGGATTGATCTTTCTCTTTGCAAGGAGTAATTTTTGTAAACTCTCTACTCATTTTGCTTCCGACTAGGATTTATGCTTGTGTCATTCAATACCATTAATTCTGTTCAACTTAAAATAATGTACCGGTTTATGGTAAATTTATCACAAGTGTATAAGTTTGAGATTTATTGTAATAAAAAAAATTAGTTTGTGATAAATTTATCATAAGTGTACCAATTTGGGACTTTTTGTGGTCAAAAAATTAGTTTGTTGTAAATTTATTATAAATGTACCAGTTTATGATTTTTCATGATATTAATCCCATTTTTAATGACTTTTACTATTGCAAATGAACAATTACCGAAAATTCTATCATTTTTTGTACCTCTTTCTGTAAGGCAGATTATAATAATATTGTTGCTCAGCTATAAAACATTTCTGATGTCATACACCAACGATAATTAGATTTCTCACAATATTATCAAATTCATTTTTTATGTTAATACACAATATAAATTAAGAATTCACCTTCGTCTTATTCAAAAGAGAAAGATTCATGTAAACTAGGATACAAATCAACGAATCATTTATAATAAAATATATATTTCGATTTACACGAATGTAAAAATCGACACCAGTGCAACTATTTTATATTATTATGAAGATTGAACTGGCTTTAATAGAAAATGAACAAAAAAAGGGCTGAAGGGTTCTTACCAATGTGAAAGTCATCATGAGTGATTGAAGTCTTGACAATTAATTTGCCTCGTCTATGGCCAAACGCAGCATCAATTTTGTTAAGCGAAATTATTATTTACTCAATTACGACAAACTCCTTGGAGCATAGCTCCTTCTGTAGGCACCGATCCTCCTCTAGCTGTAAACCCTTCGGCAGCCATCAATGGTCTAATCGTTGTTAACACCTAAATTTTAGCACATCATTTAATGATTAATTGCATAAAAAATTAAGGAGTAAATTTTAACCTCCGAACAAAAATATTAAAATTGCATAACATATAGTTTATGTTCATTTAGATTAATTGCATTCCCCATCGGATTGGCGGTGACAAGCGAGCTTAAAATTCATCACGTGAATCGAGCTCGGGCATCGAACGAGACTCGGCTCACTCGGAAAGTAAGGGCCGAAAATCACACGCAAAAGGGCTTGATTGTTTTAATTTGAGCTTAAATTAGTCCATTATGCTTAATTAAAGAAAAGCTCAAATTAATTCAATCCACTTAGAATTAAATTAAAGCCTAAACCTAACCCCGTTAGGACTAAAAAGCCTGGCTAATTGACCTAGGTTTTCATTATAAATACATGCTTATGGGAGGAGTTCTCATAATTTTTAGATCAAATTTTTTAGAGAGATACACGAGTGAATCACTTGCGAGAAAGAGAGAGAGAGGGAGACCGGTGAAGCCACCGCCACCGCCGTTCACGCCCCTCTATTGCCGCGCTCACCACACCACCGCGCCGCTCCGCTGCACGCCGTTGCCTGGAGAGCCGCCGGCACCACCACGCATAACCGCACATCTTGAAGCTTCCACTCTCTCTGTTTCGCTCTTCGCGTTTGGTCTCTTCACGTCCATAAGCAACAACACTTGCGGTCTCGCTCTCCGCAAGAGGAGATCAAGGCTGAAAGTCGGTCAAAATTTCTCCACCGCTCAGACCTTGAGGAGAATGAGACAAACCGAGGTAGAATTGGGAGCCTAAAAGAAAAGGCAAAAGGAGAAATCTTGGTGGCTGGAGAGGATTATTCATGGAGGCATCCACTTCTACATTATGAGAAAAGCATACGGGGAAGATTCTTCTCTCTGAGCAAATCAAGACTTACAATTATTTTTTCTCACTTTTGTTTATTCCTCACGATCTCTCACGGATGGTCTCATGAATTATCCATGTCACCACTTTGACTTCTTCTACATTTGGACACGCTTAACACGTATACATGCGGGATACACGATACAAAGGGCAGTGAAAGTTTTACTCTTGAAGTCCTCGAAGCCGAGTTCCCTCTCTGCCATCACAACGAGCTGCACGTGATCCGCATCGAGCTCGACGCCGAGAGAAGCTGCTTGTGATCCACTGCTAGCCACCATTCGTCCCAATGCCACTCATCCCAATCCGCAATCCCGATCCGCTGCAAATTCAAATTAAGAAAGAAATCTGCAAATCAGGTAATTATCCTATCCCAATTTGATTTGAATATTTGGTTACCTATTTTGTGCTTATTAATATCTAATTTTGCATATTTGGATAATAAGCATTATTCTAATTAGGATTTTATTTCTTTTGAAATCTTGGATATCTAGTACTTTTCAAATTTGGATAGAATTTAGAATTTTCAAAATCTTTTGAATATATCCAAGATATTTAAGATATCAAGAATTTTTCAAGATGTGATCGATTAGGAAAATTTCTTAATCAGCAACCGCACACATGGAAATAAATCTATCTATCATGCTTTAGATAGAGTTATTTCCATAGCGGGTATTTTGAATTTTAGGATCGATCTGTCAGGCTTCAGATCGAAACTTAATTCGAAAGATTTAGCGGTTATATTTTTTTACTTGATTTTAATTTCGAATTTCGATAAAAAAAATACTAAAAGATTACTCTAGAATAGATTAATTTCTTTAGTTTAAAATTGCATGTTTAGATAATTGGCATTTTTAATTCCGAATTTCATTAAAAAAATAAAAAATAATATGCCTGTCATTAGAAATAGGTCACATCGTCGCATGACATATAATTTGCATGTTAGGTTGCATTAATCGCATGTCAATTTTTGTACGTCATTACATATAGGTTAGCTTTCATATAAATAAGTGAAAATAAAAATTTCTGCACCTTTAAACTCTAAGTCATGATTTATCAAAATTGTCAAATTGAGTATTTTTCTTGAAATTAGAACCGAAAGGGCGTTAGGAAATCTAGCGTAACCAAGTCCCCGAATTCATAATTTCTTGTTCGTAGAAATAAAATAGTACTCCCGCTATTTTATTTAGGTTTCTAATCAACCTACCTTAAATGATTAGTGGTAACTCCCATTGAAAATATTTGCATGCTTACAATCGGACCTAAGTTGCGATTTGGTAGAGTTTTGGAGAACTCGATCTAGATTAGTTAATTTAATTGATCTAGTAATCCATTAGCCTAAAATCGAAAACACGATTTTTTTTAGGTCGCGACAATCGTTAATTCAAAGAGTTTGATTGGTTGTAAATGTGTCCTATTAACATGTAATTTTGCAGTCATTAGTGAGATTGGTGAGGAAAAAGAGTAATCACGTGTCACGGACCGGACCGAAGGTTCTCAAGGCACAAAAGAACTGACAATGGTTGAGATAACCGGGCATGTCTTCAAACTTTTAGTGGTTTGGATTTTCGTGTGTACCCAAGAATGTTCTTAGGGGAATTATGGTAACTATGTGGAAAATTTATCTAAAAAGTCCTAAACCTATTGTACGGCGGTCAATTCAGTGTTAAACCTTTCAATTTTGTCAATTCAATCCTAAACCTTTTGACAGCTTGCCAATTCAATCATAAACTTTTCAAATGTGCCAATTTAGTCATAAATATTTTTATGATTTGTCAATGTAGTCCTAATTTTTTTAGCAAATTACCAATTTAGTCCTTCCAGCTAGTTTTGCCTAGAAATCGCTGACGTTGTAGTCCAGTCAGTATCGGCCATCCTTGTGGCGATAACGTACATAAATTTTTTATTTAAAAAATTCCAATTTTTTGTTGATTTCTTTTATTTTTTATTCTTATCATTTTTTTTCCTATCTTCTTCATTGAGCTAGCAGCTGGCCGAGGGCCACAAAGCCCTCACCAGCCATAGCAAGGTTGTTGCGGCCCTCGCCAGCCAAGTGATGGCATCGTGGCCCTCGCCGTGGCGAGCGAGGGCCTAGGCAAGGGCTCGCAATGCCCTTGCAAGGGCCGCAACAAGGGCTTCACGGCCCTCAATCCCGCCGGCTCAACAGAGAAGAAAGAAGAAGAAAAGAAAAGATTAAAATAAAAAAATTCATAGTTAAAAAAAAAATTGTCTACATCAGCACCACATAGGACATCTAGTACTAATTGGATTGCCACATCAATGATTTCCAGGCAAAATTTAACCGAAAGGACTAAATTGACAATTTGTTAAAAAGTTTAGGATTAAATTGGAAAATTGTGAAAATTTTTAGATAAAATTGACACAATTGAAAGGTTTAAAACTAAATTGGCAACTTTTCAAAAGGTTTATAAGTGAATTTGGCAAAATTGAAAGGTTTATGATTGAATTAGTCGCCGTACAATAGGTTTAGGACTTTTTGGATAATCGTAATTGTATATATACTTATATACTAGAGCATTCTTGTATTAAATGAGGGTGGTTGGTAGATAAGAAGATTATATTTCCAGCGTTACATTGAATAGAGATATACGATTGAAATTTCAGGAGTTTATATATATTGAGGTATCTTCCCCTTGTTTGTAATATCTAACGTCCAATGCATGAAGAGGAATGAAACATTCTCTTCCCAACACCTCTCTCTCTCTCTCTCTCTCTCTCTCTCTCTCTCTCTCTCTCTCTCTCTCTCTTCAGATGGCCAAGTGAGCGAGTGATTAGGGGAAGACTGAGCTCAGGAGACTCAAATAAGAGGTGAACGAGTCAAAGGGGCCTAAGTGCTGCACGATCATGATCTCAAGTATCAGTCCGTGGTAGTCATGCATCTGCACATTGTAATGTTTAATCATATACAGGATCAAGCATGGACCATTTTCACCGATCCTTTTTTCACGTTGACCAAGTAGAAATCAAATTAGATCCTCCAACAACAGATAGACCTGCTAATCATAGTTCCCAAGCTATCTCCAATTTGGGAAACAGTCCAATAATTTTGCACAAGTTGGGCGCACATATTTGGAAGTTGGGGGGGACCGCTAAAAACCCCCCACATTAAGATGCTTTTATGAAGACAACTCTCTCTTGCCATATAAAAACCATGGAGGGGCTTACTCAAAGTCTTCAATCTATTAATGCATAGTCTGGTTTTTCGCCACTATTTGGTGGTCCACAATGTTTTGCTGTAAGAACAAAATAAAACATAACAACGTTTTTAGATAAAGTTTGGTAATGACCACGAACTAATACCCATTAGTGGGTACAGACGATATAAAGATATATATATTTCTGATGGATAAATTGTACTATGATTGAGATCGGCTTTTATGATAATGCACTATTTCTATTCAAAGTCTCAACTCAAACATGAAATGCTCCCCCCGAAATTGAATATATAGCTCATGAGTTGTACATATGCGGAGCCCTCCGTTATATTGGAGATCTTTTGATTCTTCAAGCGTAACCAAACAATCTTTTGCCATTAAATCCTTCACCTCCTCTCTTTACACCACGAATTGAGATGTGTATGGAGATGCTGCTTTGGACCCATCTTCGGATGTCGAGTTCGAATTTTCTCTCATGTTTTCAGTTCGTATTTACCCACCTTATATTTTGTGAATGGTTTGCTCACCAATCAAATAAGGATGGCACGAGTCCCTCCCGCGATCATAAAAAAACATATCATATGCCAAAAAAAGATCTTGTGTTCTAGGCATCCTCAACCCCCGCTATCATATGCATAAAACAATTATCTCAATACAAGTTCTTAGAATATTGAGATATTCACAACAAGAATGTTTATATGCACCACGGTCAAGTCCATTTACAGACACTGCCAAAGAGAATGACAACAGGCGAACGGGCAAAATCGTTCCAAGTCCAAAATCCCGTTGCCATTGATTAAATAGGAGAGAGAGATAGAGAGAGGGGTCAACCTGTACTTAGTACACGTTTATTACTCGTGTATAAAATGTCTATCCTAATTTATGACACAAATATGAGTAAGGTAAACTTTAACATATATGCCCTTGTGAACTGATTGGTATCGAAAATTACCAACACTACTTCCTTGTCAACTCTCTCTCTCTCTCTTCTTGATAACACAGGTTTGCCGAAACTTTTTTTTTTTTTGGTAAGGTGGTTTGCCGAAACTTTTGCTTCAATTACTCTAAAGAATGCACATTAATCACCCCATTCATGCGCATTATATAAGATTCTACACAAAATATCGTGGAATGACCCCAAGATGATTATTACTTGGAGACATCGTGATTTGAACACGAAATTTGTCGAGTCATGAACTGGCTAAGTTAGTTAAATTCTTCAACGCTCCTCAATTTCCCAATGCGTGGGTTTCGTCCCTCATTCATGCTCACATGTATCTTAACGTACTAATAACTCAAAAACAAAGTACATTCATAATTGCTGCATATACATAGTATTGCAAGACCAGTCACATCCCACGACAAGCCAATAAAGCCAGCATTTAAGATACCGACAGTTGGATCCAACTAGGAGGAACACGTGCGCTTGGGACATATGTTCTCAAAAGACATGCATCCACACGAATGTGATTGAATCATTGACTTTGTAGTGTACAATCATTTGCGAACCCCGAGGGCATGGGGCTCTTCATTATCGTGTTACTCCTGCATCCCCAGTTCCCGATTCCAACATAAAAAGCATCGATCCACTGCACATCGAGCATGAGATAATAAATGATACCTAACCTTTTCAATGAGAGAGAGATCTCTCTTCTTGGTAGGAGGAAGATCACTTTCATGCTTATCATCACAAATATTAATGCATATATCGTTCTCAATTGTTGTCACTTGCTCAATTGTTATAATTCTTTCTACACATTATTTGGGTCCAAATTTTCTTGCGGACCCTGTACTTAGTATTCTAATTATTCGTCATTTCATAACTTGATCTCTTCATCTTGTCAGGTAAAAGATCTTTCTGTACATCATAATAGATCAAGATAATATCTCCATCATAGTCGATGTGGTTTGTCATACTTTTAGAAATTTAATAAATTATCCAAGTGAATAGTGATGCATGTGACTTGTTAAAAGAAAATTGCGTATCATATAGCGCAAGCTGCAATTAAAAGTAGCGCACAATGAGGACAAGAAAGAGACATTGCACCATCCTTAATGCTATTTCGGGATTATCTAACTTTTCCGCCTATAGTTGAAAAGCGTCCTTTGGCATAACTCGAGTGCATTTGATCCACCCCGCCCTATGATAGGCGTCCAATTAGAGTATGCAATGGAGAGCTGAAGATGAATCTTTGTTTGATAGTTGTCATTGGATTCTACGATAGAATGCCGCCATGCAGAAGTAATTACTACAATCTTTCTTAGAAAAAGGCGGCTTTTCTTAACCAACGTTTCTTCATTGAGTTAAAAGGAAAAGTACCAAAAAATCCTAAAACCTATTGCATTGATACTAATTCAATTTTAAATTTTTTTTTTAGTCGAAAAGTCCTAAATTTTTCAAGTGGATCGATTTAGTCCTAAACTTTATAACATTGATACAAATTCAGTTCACTCGACCAATTTAGGTCGAAAATCTCTAACGTGAATGCCAACCAAGCTACGTAGGACAGTTAGCGCTGACGTGGACATTTTTAATAATATTTTAATATTTTTTTGAATTATATTTTTTTTTTCCCTTTTCTTTTTGCCAGTGTCCAATCACCAGCCATAGGCCATAGCCAACAAGTGCTGGCCTTGCCTAGGTGACGGCGAGCACCAAGAAGGTCCCCCTTGCTAGATTTAGCAAGGCCGACCCCCGTTTAGGCTAGGGCAGCTTCGCCACGGCTTGCCTAGGTGCAGGTTGGCCTTGCTAGGCCTTGCCTAGGTGAGGGCAAAGCCAGGGGGCGAGGCCAAGCGAGCCTTGCCTAGGTGATAGCAAGGCCTGGCCTCACCTCGGTCAAGCGAGCTATGGGGAGGCCGCCCTGGCCTAGGCGAGGGTGATCGCTCGCCCAGGCATGGCGTGGCAAGGCCAACTCTCAACTGTGGCCAGTGATTGGCGACTGACGAAATAAAAAGGAAATTTTTTTTAATATATAATAAAAATATATTATAATTTTATTAGAAATATTCATGATAGAGCCGATCATGCTACGTAAGATGACTGGTATTTACGTCAGTAATTTTTTACCTAAATTGGCTGGATGGATTAAATTAGTATCGATTATAAAATGTTTAGAATTAAATTGATTTAATTGAAAAGTTTAAAACTGAATTGGTATCAATGTAATAAATTTAAGATTTTTTAGATTTTTTAGATTTTTTGGACTTTTCTCTTGACTTAAAAGGTGGGTGAGCCACTTTCCACCAAGAAGTAGGAAGACAAGTGAAACTGAAGTTTTACCTCGAATTATTAAGCAAGGTTAAGGCGGCCCAGCATTTAATTGACCCAATTAATATGTTCTGGTCTGTGTTTGATTGATGCATCGAAATGATAACAATTCTGTCTCATCAGGACTTTTAGTGTATGTTTCTCGGAAATTGTCGATATCTTTTCCATTTATCTATTTGCCCTCATTTAGATCATCTGGAGGAAAAAAAAAAAAAAGAAGGCACACAGATTTTCTCTTCGGTTGTAGAAGATTCATATTCAAACGGCCAACAAATGGCATTAGGCAATACTTCAAGGAGCTTGATTTTGAAAACCGCACTGCCATCCGGTAGTTGAGAACCCGACGGAGTAGAGGTTTGATCTGTGGACTGAAAATAATTCAAGTGTTTAGTAGCCAAAAACATGACAAGCCATGGAACACATAGAGACCACAAAAACTAAGGCTGGTTCAGTCTCTTTCCGAACAGAAACTCTTGGACTCAAAACACGGAGAGAGAGAGAGAGAGAGAGAGAGAGAGAGAGAGAGAGAGAGAGAGAGAGAGAGAGATGAATGAATTGCATGTTAGGTGATGAGTGGCAATCGTCTGATGATGAAGCGGCAACAGCTTGCAAATCAATATATGCTCATTCTTTTGTGTCAACCTGTTCATTTCGAAAATCAGTAGATGTTCACCCAGATCTGCTTTGTTGGGTGGTGCAAGACTCAACGGGCGAGGTCTCCTAGGCTCGAGTATTTCTCTTTTCCCATTTAAATGTGTTCAATTAAGCCCCCTACATTTGATGTTTTTGCCAATCAACTCACCATGATGACATAAACTTAGCCATTGTTGTTTCTTTTACCTTAACAGGCCTCAATATATATTGGACAGACTTTGGACTTGTGAAGCGACATTTTTGCTACGGTCACTTCCGTGTTTTCAACGGAGTCAGAGTCATCTTCCGATTCATAGTTGTCGACCAAGGCCGTAGTTTATTTGAACTCTCTATGTGGCTTATTATCTCTTCCTTGTAATAACTGCTCGTATTTAGACACTCTTGTCCCCAATTGAAACAAATCAACAAAGTCTTGATCTTCAAATCTTTCTCTAATGTTTAATTTTAACCCGTTAAAGGCCAAAAGCTTAGCACAAAAGTGCAATTAAGTTTTAGGACCTAATTGCACTTTTTAATAGATTCAAAACTTAATTGCACTTTTGTAACAAGTTTTAGGACTTGATTACACTTTTTGAAAGTTTTAGAACTCAATTGCACTTTCGTAATAAGTTTTAGGACTTCAAGTGTACTTATTCCTAAATTTATTTAGCGTAACCAAATCTCTATATTCATGAATCTCTAGTTCACAAGAACAAGGTGGGTTCCTTGTCTTACTCGAGCCCCCTACCGGCTTATAATAATTCAGTGTTGACTCTTGAGTTCAATATCAAATGAATCATCGAATGAGAAAATCAAGTTGTGATCGGCAAGATTTGAGAGGACTTGTGCTACGCATAAGTGCCCCTTCACAAAAAGGATCATTTGTGCTCATTTAGTAATCCATTATAACTCCCTTGGAGCTCACCATGGTTGTGACAACCTTTACATAAAAGCATATCTTAAAATGACATGTGGTAAAATGGTATATCAATATGTACGCAATACAGAGTAGACACGTGTGTGTGCGTGCTCCTATATATCACAATCTTCTCCTTTTTTTCTTTTTTTTCCTTTTTTTCCGTTTTTTGTAAACCGGGGCATGAGCTCAAAAGCTTAACTATTTGAAAGTCCATAAAGCATCCTATAAGTCCCATGAACCTGCTAAGTCCAAACCTTTAACCTATGCATATTTCTTCGAATCTGAATAGTAAGCGCGTTGTTGATAAGATTTGGAAAGGTGACCTCCGGTTAATGAGTTGAAAATCTTATGACATCCCAACAACCTAGGCAATCCCGAAGAGTTTGTATATCAATATCTTGAACCTATATAAATGTACAAAATCTGGTTCATGTTTGATAGTATAAGATGGAGATTAACCTACCCCTAAAAGCCCAGATTTGGCTTTTATGTAAGCAGTTTAGAAGCATGGCTTCAGATTGGGACCTTCTATATTATGGATTTACATTCCAAATTTAACTCTTTAAGAGAAGGATACATTAATGCGTTGAATTAATTTCAATGATTAACACTATGTTTGTTAGGACGGATTAGAAGGGAAGATAAATGGTTGTAAAGACATAATTGTGTTTGGATGAAGAAAAAGAGACCAAGGGAAAGGATTAGGACGGATTGATATGGTCATACATTTTGAATCCCTCCGAAACTTTCTAAGTATTGGAGGAAATTGAGTATTACTAAAGAATTTTGTTCTTCTTTCTCTCATATACCATATTAAATCTATTTATAAATACAAAAAATGAAATTTATGTCATAATGCATTCTTTTCCTCTCTTTTCCCTTCCTAACATCTAGACATCATCATAACACAATCCCTTCAAACTCTCTATTTTCAATTGCTTAAAATTATTTAAATTTGTTCTTTTCCTTTCAAATCACTCTATCCAAACTGGGTGTAAAATGTTTTCTTTTCTTTTATTATTTAATTTTGTTTTTTTCCCCTTCTTCCTTCTCTGTGTGTGGCCGTCATTGTTGCTTTGCTGCTTGTTGCGTCGCCATTCACTATTGCCACCACTATTTCGTCATTGGGACTAATGGGGTTTTGATTTCAAAAGGCATGTTTTAATATCCCAAGTAAGACACTCGGATAAATGAATTTTTTTTCCCCAATGAATGGAGACAGGCATGTCTTCAATCAGTGGATGGCAATTGAATTATGTTTTTGCGCGTGCAGATTCTTGCTAGTCGCGCTGCGTAAAGACCTACACTAATTGTAGCCTCATCATGGAAATTAAATCTAAACCCTCGTTTAACTCTCCCTTGTACGATTTGAAAGCTTATCCATATGATTGAAATGGTGGTCCTTCAATTAATTTACGTCATTTTGTTCACTTGTGAGCCCCGTAGGAAGCTTCCACCAGACAAAGATTCGTAGTCGGACAGATGCATGATTTTAATATTAACATGAGTGACACTTCATTGACCACAATTCTTTCCAGTTTCCTCCAACTTGATACGACAGACAAGAGTGGTCCTGATTTTTCTCATCAAACATACGCATGCGCACCCACACACCGCTCCCCGAATTTTCATTCCCAACCACCTGAATGCACGCACCACCCTCCTCATATGGCAAGCAAGAGCCCCGGCAACGACCCGTCGAAGCGGTCCCTCACCTGGCTCTGCCAAAGTGTATGGTTTGCCCGCGCCACCTCCCACCGCGGCAACGACACTTCTCTCACGGTGAGCCACGTGTTGAAATACTCCCTGAGCTGCGTGATCAGCCCGTTCTTCAGCGTCCATGCATGGACCCAATATGCCTGCGCCCCTTCCCACCCCTCGGCGATCACACAGTCGTCGCCTATAGCTGTTATGCGACGTGGATGGAATGCAAACGCGGAGCAGTCCGATTCCCCGGTGAGCACCCGCATCAAGTGCTGGCAACCGGGCGGCCCATGGAACCACCATTCGAGATCGCTGGCCAGGAGCTTGGCCACCTTGTCGGAGTTGCCGAGAGCCAATGCAGCGTAAAGGGCCTCGACGGCGGCTTTGTTTTTGTCGGATTCTGGCGTGGTAGGTTCAATGTCAATGGTTGCCATTTTGGGTAATAAATGAAGAAATGTAATGCGATAGCGAATGGGATTAAAAGCTAAAAGAAGAGTGGGATGGATTTTGTATGGAACGTGGCTTGCTTTCTTGCTTGGGAGCGTTGGTCTGGGTATTGCACTATAGACCTTGCGGTGAACCTATTTATAGCATGAAATTGGGACTTGGTAGAGGAAGAGGAGATTGCGACCCACTCTGCTAATTAGTCAGAGATCAACGGTGGTGATTCGTGTTGGTGACAACGTAGGAGATCAGACGGACATTTCATGCTCCTAAGATGGGGATGTCCTTTGTGCCACGCTTGATGCCAGGGAAGAACTCATGGAGCCCACAATAATGCAACTCTAAATTCAATGCTCTTCTGGGGACAAACAATGGCAATTGTACCGGAATCAGATGGATCCGAAAACCATGACAAAACATTTCTGGGCGTAATGACCATTCTACCCCTTGTAGGGTTTCTCTATCCAGTGACACCTCTATTTCTCTTCCTCATGGCAGAAAATTCACTTGAGATAGGTAATCCCTAATTCATATATGTTGAAACCTAAATTTTAGCTAATCATTTAAGAATTCATTGCATAAAAAATTAGGGATTAATCTTTAACCCCTAATCAAAAATACTAAAGTTAAATTACGTAGCATATAGTTTAGGAGCACATAATTTAATTGCATTTTGCATCGGACCGGCGATGGCAAATAAACTCTAACAAGTTGTGCAGATTTGGCCCAAACATCAAGCAAAACTCAGTCAAGGTACGGGCATTGTGGCCGAAAAATTCAAGGCAAGATGGGCATAATTGAGCTTAATTTGATTATATATCAACCCATTGAAGTTTGAACACAATTTAGCCTTAGGTTATTAGAGCCCATCACATTAGAAAGGCTTAAATTAACCCATGACAGTGACATAAACCTAGGTTAATGCTATATATAGATAGTTATGCCTCTTAATTGAGAGGTCGGTAATGATAACTTCAGAATACGGAAAGTAAAACATGTGAGGTCAGAAAGAGAGAGAAATGGGTCTCACGGTCAAACACCTTCTGGCCGAGACTCCTCCATCGGTGCCACCCTGGCCGAGACCCCATCAGCCGACTTGACGCTGCTGTTTCCCCTTGCTGGCAACACCTTAGTCCAGACGACCAACTGCTTCCACCGTGACAAGCCTCACCGCGACGGGTTGGCCTGACGCTGCTTTTTCCCCGCTCGACACTGAAGATCACAAACTGCTGCTGCCATGCTGCTCGCCAACCTGTTGACACCCTGACCAAGACGACGTTGAGCCCGCTGCTGCATGACAACATCGGCTGCGACTTGCTGCTCCTCCGTGACGTCTGCTGCTGTCTCCTGACCTGATGTTGAGCCAAAGCTGTTGATCCCTGTTGTCTTGTGCTGTTCGATTTGCGCCTGCCGCGACTTGCTGCTCCTCAATCCGATAATCCTTGTGGCTCCCGTCTAGAGTAGGAATTGCACATCAGGTCTCATGCACATATCTATGTGATTGACATGATTCTACTACGTGAAGTAAGTCTTCTAAATCTTTGCTTTGCATTTTACTTATTTTTCCGTATCTTTTTGGTTGGTCTATGAAATTAGGTTGATCATAAGTCTTGGTCTATATACTATGGGATGAGTCAACATCCAAATTATTACTGCTCTTAGAGACGAGCCCACAAAATGATGGGGTAGACTCAAGCCAACTAGCCATATTTTCATTAAGTCCAAGGTAGGATAATTACTCCCTTTGTTGGAAATAAAGGTCCGTTGTGGCCTCATTCGAGCATTGGTGCATTTCTGGTGTCCGGAAATGCCTACCTTCATATTCGGTGAGCATGAACTTACTCCTACTTTGGAAGAATATAGCATCGTCATTGGTTAATCTTTGGACTCAGAATTAATCCCATATTGATTTTATTTGATTTTTTTAGTATCAAGGAAGATGAAGTAAGAAGAATTTTGAAAGGGAATTGCAGGACATGTACTTCCACATTTTTGGGTCAATGTTTTAATAATGCTACATCATTTCAAAAGAGTAAGATCTTCTTGCTAGCTTTCTTTGGATTTGTAGTTTTTCCTCATTGCAAGAATGCTTGTAGCCCATCGATTGTGTGGTTAGTTCAACAAGTCTGTGTTTTATCAATACCATTTTAGTTGAAATTTTTGTTTCCCTTACTAAATACAAGCAAAATGATAAGAAAACATTTCATGCTCCTCCCAAGCTTTTGCAAATTTAGTTTCTTTCTCACATAAAAGGGTGTGGAAACCTATTGACAATACCTGAGGTTAATAATTCCAATCACCCCATTTTGAGATTTAAAGATAAGCAAAAATATGCTCCGGACTATCACTATTCTGAATGGCTACCTTTTATGGAAAATCCGAGTCCCAAAGGTTTCTAGTGGCATGCTAACCGGTTTCAAGTCTAGGAGACACAATTCACATGTGATGGTATCAGACCGGTCTCATTGCTAAGCTTTACTGGTGCAATCGAGTACCACCCCTCCTGAGTAACTCATCAGTATCAGGTTGTGCAAGAACTCCTACAAGCATTACAGCCAGAGCTAATCTAGGCCGATTTCAATGATGAGGATGACTACCATGAATAGACCATTAGCTTGATCAAGCCGATGTGGGGCATGTGCCAATTGCTGAAACTTGTACGGCCCAAAAAAGAGTTGAAGGGGAAACAAAAGGTCTATCATGCATCGATTGAATACATATGATTGCACAAGACTCCAAAGTGGTTACTCCCGAAGATACCCAAATTGCCTGTCAAGTCTACTAATCATGCAAGGAATAACCATCTTAAGAGGAAGGTCGAAGAAGCCCACGAACATGCCTCCAAGCTAGCTCAAGCATACAAGTAGTTGCAAAAGGAAGTCTCCTATGATGTATATTTGATCATGCCGAATAAAAAGGCTTGAATCTATCTTTTGATTTCATTTTTTAGATTCATTATTTAGGAAGTTGAGTCATTTATTTTCAAGCATATTTGTTTTGGGGACGTCAAGTTGTTGCTTTCATAGTTATTGTTCAAGAATTTCATTCGAATAAAGGATTATTTCATTAATGAATAAATCAATGTGGTTAGACCTGTGTCATGGACTGGCATACGATTTTTCTTCGATGCTTATGTATGCCCAATTGTTTGCGAATTAGGTGATTACGGAGCGATCCCACTCCCCTATTTGAAAGAGGTCAAGTGCAAGAATGGGTGATCAAACTGAATTGTGTGAATGCATTACCGATAATGACAAAAGTGATCTTATATTACTTTTTAGGCATCTATAGAAATTTCTTGTGCAATTCTGTTCAACTGAAAATCGCTGCTCTATTTTCATAATATGACGACGATTAGGAACCCATCAAGAAAAATTGTGAAGGAGATGGTTATGCATTTAAAACTCCTAGACGTGGTTGTCCATTTGCGCTTGGAATAGTTGACCCGGTATACATAATTCATCAGATCATATGAATTCAACGTGAGACCTAAACGATCCAACACATGTGATCTACTGGACTTACATGCTTCGAGTTCACCTAACAATTATACCTGAACTCTAGATCCCTAAAAAGAACAAAATAGGAAGGAGAATCTTGTAATTTGAGGAGCATTCGGGTTAGCGGCGTGCGGTATGATGCCAGCCTGGCAGCATCTTTGACTGCTTGGACTCGTGTTTTCATCGGTTTATTTTTTTTATGGATAACAACGTGTGAAGGCTGTCTAAGGTCGCTTTCAGCGTGCACGTGACACATGAATTTCCTAAAGTACCCCCAAGCTCCAGACAGATTAGCATTAGCAGGTGTCACAGCTGCCATTGACGTGACAATTGGACTTCGAAAACGGTGGCGCGTGATTTGTCATCCCTCCCATTATGTAAAATATCAATTATTAATTAAATAATCCCAACATCCCTGTCTACGTCACATGCAATGTCAAAATTAGTTTTTTTTTAGGCACTCTTCCAAGGCATAAGAAATGTTAAAGTAACAGGGCTAATTAATGCCACAAAAAACTCAAATTATATTCATTATGGCACAAATATTTTGAACTTTTGTTTGTATCACTAAAAATTTTAAATTTACCTATCGTGACACAAATATCCCAAATTTTTTTTGTGTTGTAAAAAATTCTGAACTTATACCAACGTGATAAATATATTTTGAATGAAACTAAAATAGAGAATATATATATCATATATGTATAAATTTGAGTTTTTTCAAGATATAAAAAAAGTTAAGGGTAATTATGTCACGTAAATTCATGTCTAATTTGGAGTGTATAGCTCCTTCTGTAGGCATCGATCCTCCTATAGCTATAAAACCTTTGGCAATCGTTAATTGGTCGAATGATGACGCTCACCGTCCATAACAATTGTCCGTCATATCATGTCGTAAAGGTGTTCTATAAACATTGAATTTCCTAATCGTAGGGGAGATTGGTGAGGAACTAGAGTAATCACGTGTGATAGACCGTAGTTTGTCAAGGAACATAGGTCCGACGGCAAGCGAGATAACTGGGCATATCTTCAAACTTTTAGTGGTTTCGGTTCTCTTAAATACCCTAGAATGTTCTTAGGGCAATTATGGTAATTGTTCACTTATATTTTAGAGCATTTTATATTAAATTAGGGCAGTCAGTAGATAAGGAGATTAGATATCCACCATGACATCAAGTAGAGTTCTTCGGTTGTAATTTTGAGAGAGAGAGATTCTCTCTGCAATATGGATAGACCAAGTGAGTGAGTGACCGAGTGATTGGGAGAAAACTGAGCTTAGTCGACTAAATAAGAGGTGAACAAGTTAGGGGCCTAAGTGCCACGTCATAATCATTCGTATGCCAATTGTGATTTTTAATTATCTTCACAATCAAGCATGGACATTTTTCGCTAATCCTTTTCTCACATTATCCAATGGATATCAAATTAAATCCTCCAACAACAGATAGACCCGTTAATCATAGTTCCCTAGCTATCTCCAATTTGGAAGAAAGTCCAAGAAATTTTTCATTTATTATAAACCATCTTTGGCGCAAGTTGGATGCACATATTTGGAAGTTGTGGAGGACCGCAACAAGCCCACATGATGATACTTTTATGAAGACAACTTTCTCTAGCTATGCAAAGATCATGAAGGGGCTCACTCAGAGTCTTCAAGCTGTACTAATGCGTAGTATGGTTTTTTGCAACTATTTGGTGGCCCACAATGTTTTGGTGGAAGACCACTAAGTAATCCTCATTAATTGGTACCGACGGTGTATTGGATTCATTTTCTTTTTATGATGGATGCATTGTGCAATGATTGAGATCGACGTTTATAATAAGGCACTATTCCTGTTCAAACTCTCAAACTTATATATGCAATGCTCCCCGGAAATTGAATATGTATCTCATGAGTTGTATATAAGTTGAACCCTCCATTAGCTTGGAGATCTTTGACTCTTCCAGCGTTTCAAAACAGTCTTTTGCCCTTCAATCCCTCACCTCCCCTCCTTACACCACGAATTGAGATGTGTACGGAGGTGCTGCTTCGATCCCACTTTCGCAAACCGAGTTCGAATCCTCCCTTGCGTTTTTAGATCGTGGTTATCCGACGCTAGGGGTGTGAGCCCTCCTGATATCTCATGAGGAGTTCACTTGCGCAATTGACATGAATAAGAGCGGCGCTAGTTCCTCTTGTTGCCATAGAAAATATATATCTTTTGCCAAAAGAAGGTTTTATATTCTAGGCTTCCCCCAACTCTCTACTGGTGAGGAGAAGAAAGATAAGAAGAAAACAATTATTTCAATACAAGGTGACAGAATATTGATAGATAAGCACAACTAGAAATGTTCCTAAGTGTTTTTGGGGATTGGAAATATGTATAAGTAATAACAATAATCAGTAGGGATGGGCCAACTAAGAAAAACAAATTCATGTATTTGGACTGGGCTTGGAAAATGGATAATCACTTGGGATGGCCGTTTAAGCCGTCGCCGAAAGGCACTTTCAAGGATGGATCTTATTGCCTTTCCTTAAAGGGTCATTGCCTAATTATCATTGTTTTAGAGAAAAATGACATAAATGGTCTTTGAACTTTAGTCAAATGCGTAATGTCATCTGTAAGCTTTTAGTTTATTTAATATGATCCATGAACTTAAGCTCAATGTGCAATATGATTTTTGAATTTTTAATTTGTTCGATGTGGTCCTCAGACTTTTTGTACATACTGAATTAAGTCTTTGAAATATATAATAATATTCAATATTGTCCATGATCTTAAATTAATAAAAAGACAATACTCAACATTTTTATATAGTTCAGGGTTACACTGAATATGTATCAAAAGTTTATAAATCACAATAATAAATTAAAAATTGAAGGATCGCATTGCATATTAAACTAAAATTGCCAAATGTGAATGGGTTGGTCTTGAAAATTGCCAACTCAACTTCGTCATCAAATGTCTCTCTCTCTCTCTCTCTCTTCTTGAAAACATGAGTCAACCTTTTGCTTCAAGTTCTCCCAAAAAATGGACATTAACGACCCCATTTACGAACATTGCGTAAGACTCTACACAAAATATTGAAGAATGACCCTCCAGGTGGATATGAACTAGAGACATCATGATTTGAATCGATATCTGTTTGTTTTGTAAAAATAAATTATTTAAAAAATATTTTTTATAAAAATAATCGCTTACATCCCTTGAAATAAGTAATTAATGAAAATACTATTGATAGTAATATATGTTTAAATATTTTCATAAACGATCGGAATATTTTTTATTCATTCATTTTTTATAAAAAATTATCTTTAAAAAAATATTTTTTAAATCATTCATTTTTCGCGAAATAACACGATCCTAAAAATTCTAAATAATTCACCCTTCTCCCTCCATGCGTGGGATTCTATCCTTAGTACATTCCGGCAAGTGTATCTTAACTTACCAAAAATTCAAAAATAAGGAACGTGCCTAATTTCTGCCCATGGATGATCAGTCATCCGGGGACAACCCAATAAAGCAAGCATTTAAGAATACCAACAGTTGGATCCAGTCAGGAGTTGTTCGTGTGCTCGGGATATTCATTCTCAAAAGATATGAATCCCCACGAACGAGAGAGGATTATCGACTCTGTACGATCATCGGCGAACCCGAGGGCATGGGGCCCCTCGTTATTGTGCTCCAATCGACTCTTGCGTCCCCACTTTCCGATTCGAACATGAAAAACATCGATCCATTGCACATCGACCAAGAGAGAATAAACGATACCTAACATTTTCAATGAGAGAGATCTCTTTTCTCGGTAGGAGGAATATCACTGTCATGCTTATCATCATGATATAAATGCATTAGGGTTAGATGTTCTTATAGACCCTGTACTTGGAGTTTTCTTCTTTTCTGTTTTTCTTCAATCGGGGAATATGAAAAGTGAAAATTTCAAAAAACAACTTCAAATACCTTCATTTTCTCGTATAAGATTATGAAGTAGATTTTATATCTAGAAAGTAAAGCCCTTCTTCGAAACTAACATAGCCACTTCAGACGCTTATTTAAAATAAGTGCCTAACATAAAGTCCACTTCAAGTCCTTATTTGAAAAAATTAGGACATTTCATGCCTTTATTTGGAATTTTCCCAACAAAAAAATCTCAAGTTATTCAATGGATATGAACTCATATATATATAAAATCGAAATAAACCCTCGAAAATCTAATGGGGAAGAGTGATATTTCATAACTTGATCTCTTCGTCTTGTCAGGTAAAAGTTTTCTCTATTTATTATAATAAATCTGTATAAAGTCTTCATCAAAGTCGATATGGTTCGTCTTATTTATAGAAATTTACAAATTATTTAGATGACTAGTGATAAATGTGACTTGTGTTAAAAGAAACTTGAGTACCATATAAAGTTAGTTGCAATTAGACATAGCACATAGCTATTGGGAATGTGCAGCAAAAACCCGATACATTCATTTGAAGAGATTACCAAGAGGAAGCTTAAACTCGAGCCCGTCAATATATCCAGTTGGATCCATCTTTACTAAAAAACTTAAGTCAATTAGTTATGGACCAACTAGGGTATATTAATTGCTTAGCAACACATTAATTATCCGATATGAATCTTCTCTAACATAACTTACATGTGTGTCTCAACAATCTCCCATTCACGTGTGAGCTCAGTGTTAGATTTACTTTCCTTAATTTAGGTATTTTTCTGCATCAATTTATCTCAACTTGAATCTTCAGGTCATTGTAATGCACTCACAACTATACACAACAACCATCATAAACCGCTAATTTAGAATTGCATCACTCATGGTTTCTATCTCGCGTCACTTCTCGCCAGACCGGATGGTAATTTCCATCCAAAACAAGCGTTGATCATAAAATTTCTTTGTTAAAATATTCACTACACAGTTAAATAGATTGGAGATTCACTAATCAATCATCGGCTTTGTTAACATTTGTTGGAAATGCACAGCAAAAGCCTGATACCTTCACTTGAGGAGATTGCCAAGAGGAAGCTCTGGTCCAAAGCCCATCAACATAGGGAGAACAGGCGATGTACAATTCTCGATGCTATTCACGGGGCCAATATTTTAGCCACGGTTGAAAACCATCCTTCTATATAAATCGGGTGCGTTCGATCCACCACTCTGTGAAAGGTGTCCAATTAGAATATATGAGTGAGAGCTGCTGCTCAATCTTTCATTGCCGCAATACCAGGTCCAAGCTTACTCGGTGCTCACACGAAGACAGTAGCTCTTTAGCTGTCAATGGACAGTGTGAAAGAAAGATGCAACAAAGCCAAGCACGTCGGTTCCAAAAGGGTGTTCGATAGCAAAAGCCGCGTTTGCATCCGGTAGTTGAGAACCCGATAAAATCGAGGTTCGATCTGTTGACTGAAAATAATTTAATGTATAGTACCCAAAAACATGACAAGCCATGGAACGCGCAGAGACCACAAAAGCTGAGGCTGATTCAATC
Source organism: Syzygium aromaticum (assembly GCA_024500025.1). NCBI lineage: Eukaryota > Viridiplantae > Streptophyta > Magnoliopsida > Myrtales > Myrtaceae > Syzygium > Syzygium aromaticum. The sequence continues at coordinate 5,204,949 of CM044885.1, read as the reverse complement.
TCTTTCCGTGCAGAAACTCTTGGACTCAAAACATGGGTCGGAGAGTGAGAGAGAGAGACGTGAATGAATTGCATGTTAGGTGATGAATGGCGATCGTCTGGTGGTGAAGCTCCAGCAGCTTGCAGATCAAAACATGCTAGTGTCGACGTGTTCCCTTCCGAATCAGAAGATGGTTCACTGTGATCAGCTTCGTTGGGTGGTGCTTACTCCTCGACAAGACTCAACCGACGAGATTTCCTTGGCTCGAGTGTTTACTCTTCCCCGTCTAAATTTGTTCAATTGGGCCCCCTAGACATGATGTTTTTGCCAATCAACGCCCCATGAGTACATGAACTTCTACGAATAATTTCATTGATCAGAAGGTATTAGAAATTATATATCCGGCCTAGAATCTATTACAGTTACATATCACAGTTACATACGTTTCTTCCCTTCAAATTCTTTTGTCCCTAAATTTGAATTTTCTTTTAGTTCTCTTAGCGAGAAACCGAAATTTTAACAAAAATTTTCATCGCTGTTTGCAGTTTAAGTCCTGACTATTAACAGATAGAAAGAGGCTTTTGTTAATTAAGAGTTTGTTTTTAACTGGTTTGGGTCCACTATTGGCTGGGTATAGCTTGAAAAAAATGCAGAGCAAGACAAGCCAGGTATGCTCAAGAATACAAAAGAGATGGATCATAAGAGATGCTAAGAAAAGTCTAACGCCATCATAGATGTAATCCTGAAGTTTTACCCATCTTGGCGACAGTAGTGTGCACAACACTTGGATTATATTACACATTCTATGTTTTAATGACAGGCAAATAACCCCAACGAAAGGCCCCAGATGGGTTCTAGTTTTATTAGTATGATCATTCATACTTTAATTCAATAATCCAGTACTTTCATCCCGCTCCAAGTTTGGATCACAACAATTGCGCCTTAAATGAATTGACTTATGAAATGATACACTTCAAAGCTCCATTTGTCATTGTTGATGAGTATGGGAAACTTTTTGGTTTCAACTTTAGTATGATCTCTTACTTGTTCACGATAATTAACCTGTTCATTTCACTCCAATCTCAACTCAGTGTCCTCTATCCTAGGTTCCATCAGTCAAATCGCCAAAGATGCAACAACACATTAAAGGACTTAAAATTATCAGATGATGGGGTGAGACCACACTTCCTGAAATCTCCAGCTTTTCTACATAAGCCATAGGAAGAATTGTGCACAACTATTGCCACAAAAAAGTGAAGGCAAAAGAAACGAAGAGCCTGCCACAAAGGCCTCAAGGTTTTCTGTCCAATGTAGTACACAATGTGGAGCAAAGACCTTGGTTCTGCAACTTCTAATTAGCTAAAGGATCATCAACTCACCATTACACTAACATATAGAATGCAGATTTACAGGCCACAATGGTATTAAAACCTTGTCATGGCCTCCACATTGTCGAGCTGCATGATATAACAAGAGACTTTCCTAGTCTGAATGCATGCATGTGAAGGAGAGGAAAAGGGGAAGCCATTGATTTCCTCCACTTAAAAGTAGAGAAACCAAGCTTTGCTCTGCATTTAGAAAGCATGCTCACCTGTATAAGTGCCTGCAAAGAACCTGAGTTCAGCGATTTAGATGTGTAATCAAGCTCGAATGCCTCTTACTCAATACCTAATGCACAACCTATAACTTAGAGTTACAACATCTATGTATCAAATTACATTCCCAACCCCAGAAAAAGAACTGAAAAACTACTCTATGAGGGCCAAAAACAGTGGTTGCCCCTCCTGCAAAGAGCAATGACTGCCGAACCAATCCACTTAGCATTCCAGGGAGATATGAACTTAGAGATGCACCGAGAAAATTAAAATATCTTTAGATTGAAAGAATTTTGAAGAAAATCGAAAACCTCAATATTCCAAATGGCAGCGCATGGTTGAGCTCTTCACCATTCATGCATCTAACTAGCCTCCAAGATGAACAAAGAGTGCAGATCAGGCAGCCTTCCAGAAACAAGAAAATTCTCGCTTCAGTAACTCAAACTTCCATTTTGCTGTGAGAAGGAATATTCTGATGAGGCAGATGTATATATCATAATTGAAAATATTAGGCCATTCCAATTGCTGACAAATAGTTCCACTAGCTGCATAAATTGGGATTGTCTTTGCTCTGTATGAGGGGAACGCCGTCTTTCCTCCAAACTATTCGCTCTTGACATATTGCAGCGACTGCCTCCACATATAAACGATGCTCCTATAGACAAACAAGATGTCACCTAATGACTAGCTGAATGCGTTCTATGTTTTCTTTTTTACCTCAAAATAAAAGGGCATTAACAATATTTATCTAGCACCTGCTAGTTTGATAAAATTGAATAGAACAGAATCATAAATAGCACAATAATGAAATTCTTGGGTAGAACTTCAGCAAAATCGTTATAAAGGTATCATTACCTCTTTGAGAACCCTTGCAGCCAGTTCCTCTGCAGTGTCAGTAGCCAACACTGGGACGACTCTTTGAGCAAGAATGCGTCCCGTGTCATAATGCTCATCAACAAAGTGAATCGTAGGCCCTGAATATCTGCCAAGAGTATGCAAGAGAATAAATTGCAAAGGAATGATAACGAACCAAAAAAGTCTGAAGAAGGACAAGACAACCAAGGACATGTAGCGTCAAAGTTGGGAATCTACCTAGCCCCAGAAGCAATGACTGCTTTGTGCACCTTCATTCCAAAGTAACCCTTTCCTCCAAAAGCAGGAAGAAGTGATGGATGAATATTAAGAATGGACTTGGGATACGCCCGAATCAATTCCATAGGTATAAGTTTCAGGTACCCAGCAAGGAGAATGAAATCAACCTCATATCTCCTGATCAACATCAAATAATAAGTGAATGTTATTATTGCTGTTAAAGTTTAATCTACTTTGCTAAGCACTTAAAAGATCAACATGACAGCTATCTTGTGGAGCAAGAGACAGGATTTCTTCCAGGATAGTGAGGCTAAATCTAAGAAACTGAATACATGACACCATCTATGAGACTCCTTGTCCAGAAGCAAATTTTATTTAAGGAAATTCGAAGTCCGACTCCCTGCACTTCCATTGTTTTTTCCCCTTTCTACTTTGACCCCCAAATAGAAAACTCTGCACTTTTATTGCTTTTTCCTCCTCTCTAATTTGAACAATTAGACAATTGTAACCACCAATGTGCCAACCCCACATAAAATAACACACAGCCCACACAGCAGATCAAGTGGTCAACACAAAGCTACTACAAGAATGACATGCTCAGGCATGTCTACATGTTTACATTAATGGATATTCTTGCCCTAAAATCTTGTTTTCTGTATTGAGCATTGTGGCTATGCCATGTGTTGCATAAAAGGAGCACTCAGTGACAAAATTATACCCAACAGACCCCGCTACATGTTCACAACAATGATCTCCCCGCACCATTGTTGTGATAGGTGCTGGTCAACATCCACCTACTCACAAAATCAACATGTCAATCCAGATCACCCTTTCTCACAAGCACCAAACTCACCCATCAAATACAAATGGACATCCTCCTGCGGCGATGTCTGAAGCACGATGGACTGGCAAGCGTGTAGCTCAATACACAATTTGGAAATGTAGGGGTCTTGTCAATCACACATAGGTCTCATGTCAATTGACAATTTGTCGTGGCATGCTCACCTCATTGCCTTCTAGTTTTTGTGCCATAGTTAAGCATGAGAGAAATTGGACACACATCAAAGTAAAGAAAATTATAAATCAATATATTTCATGAAAAATAATATGGACATAATCGAACTTACAACTTTCGTGTAATCAACGAACCAAAATTGCCAGTTTTGCCAATTTCTTCACACAAAATGTCCATGAAACTATCACATTCCTATAAACCATATAACGTGTATCACTAACGAACTAAGAAGGTGGGCTAAAATTTTTACAAACAATTGTGATAGAGCTATAAATAGGGAAATCAATGAAAAAACCAAGAATCAGATTAGAGAAGCTTGACATCGACACTATCATTGCACAACACCCAAATCCTTGCCAAAGGCTCATTTCCCATACTTATTGTATCCCAAGACCTCACGAGAGATGAAATGCATTATACATGTAATATATTTGCTCGAAAAGTTTACTTGTCTTGACAATAACTCTTTCAAATCTAGTACCTTTGTAAGAACCTCCTCCCTACATAGCAAATCTTGTTTAATTAGAGATTGAGGTTAAACAAAAACCAAAAATTAAGGTCTTGGTATAGAATAAGTGTGGAAATGTTCCTTTTAGAAGGATTTGGGTGCTGTGCGATGACAGTACTGTTGTTGAGTTTCTCCAATTCTGATTCTCGGATTCTTCACTGCTCTCTCATCGATATATAGCTTAATTGCATTGGTTTCTGAGCACATTAGCCATCTTCTAAGTTCGTAAATGATGCGCAATTAATGATTTATACGAAACTAATAGTTTCATGGACATTCGGAACGAAGAAATTGGCAAGAATTATCAATTTTGGTATACTGTTACACAAAAATTGTAAGTTCCATTCTATTTTTCAAGTTCCATATTGTTTTGCATTAAAAATTTTGATTTATGGTTTTCTTCACTTTGATATGTGTCCGCTTTTCTCTCATGCTTGTATATGGCACATAAAGGCAAAGAGGTGAGTATGCCACGACAAATTGTCAATCAACATGAGACCTATGTTTGATTGACAAGACACCAGCATTTCCAAACCATCTGTGGAGCTAGACGCTTGCCATACCACGATGTTTTAGACATCAGTACAGGAGGATGTCCATATGTATTTAATGGATGCATCCGGCGCTTCTGGAAAAGGACAAATTGTCCCATTGATGTTGTGAGTAGTTGAATGTTGACCAGCTCTACTGCAACATCAATGCAGGGAGATGATTTGTGCTTACATGTCGTGTGGGCAGGAAGTAAAATTTTATCAAAGTAGATTCACATTCAATTTTTTCATAATTATTTCAAATTTGAATGATATATTTTAACATTTGGCCGAAAGGCAAAAAATTACTTTTTACTTTTACTTAAGCTGAAACAAACAGGCTAGTGTTCTTAGTAAAAGTAAAAAAACAAACTCCAATATCAATGGTAGATTCTTCATTAAAAATTCTAGACATGATTAAACAATTGAGTGGATCATCCTTTCACATGAAACAAGCACAGCATGCAAAAATTAGAAAACTAAATCAATACGTTAATGCTATAACGGCTCACCTAAGAGCAGCTACCAGATCACTTGCGAATAGTCCATTGGGTTCTTCTTTAGTTCTAGGGAATAAAACAACTCGGATGTCATTGTCTCTAGCATAAACTGCACCTCCACAGCCTGTCATGCACGACATTCAGGAACATTAGTCATTACGTAATTACCAAAATCAATAGTGACTAAGGACCTTCTTAAGTAGTTGAATATGTCCTTGCAACACAAATGGTAAATAGGACTGCATGCAGCAAACAAATATGAGAAAATCCATGGCGCTCTAGTCAAGGAATGGCATTAAAAATCAGTTAAGCGGGAAGATTCAAATATTAATTCAAAATGCTCCTGATACCAATGCTGCAGAGTGAGTGATAAATATAAGCTACACCAACTGGTGAATGCCATCAAATTTCATTTAGCAACTCATAGAATTACTTTCAAATACAAGACCTTGTAAATAATCAGCTTATAAAAGAACATCATACTGGAAACATGTACAAATAGATAAGCATGATGAACCCTGTACTTGTTACTCAGTATGCAAAGGTAGAGCTTTCAAGACAATTCCACAAAATTGTGCTTTTGTGTCAAACAGCACCAAAACATACAGAGAGCAGAAGACAAATTTTGAAAGAAGAATGCCATAATCAAACAAAAGAAGTTGACTCATAAGCAGCAGACGAAGTGACAGATGGGTTATAAAACAGACGATTATACATTCCAAAGTCACTCTTAGTACTTTCGAAAACACGGAACATAATATTCCTCCAAAAACTCCTTGCTTTTATAATTAACAATAGGTATCCACGTACAAAACATATATCTGATTGAGGATGATAAATGCTAAACTGTAAAGGCTGATGAGATATGGTGAAGCCATACCTCCTTTGTTAGTCACCAAAATGACGACTTCACCATGAACCGATCCTGCAACACAAGCCTCGTGGATGGACCGAAAGTTCGATCCCGCTCCCGACACAAAAACTGCCAACTTCTTCTTCGCTCCATGTTTCACATCCTCACCCTCAGAGCTCAAACTCGCCATTATTCCCACGCCACCACCAGATTCTAACCTATTGTTCGGACAAGCACCTCGCAAAGCCAACCGGTTCTGGGTTCTCAGGGACAACCCATGGCTAGTTCGAGCAAGCGGGCGAGACCAAAACGAAGGCGCCCGCAAAAACAACGAGTCTTGCGTGTTTCGGATTACCGGAAGCTTCAAACTTGTGCGAAACCCAGGACCCAACGACTCCATCTTCACCAACTCTGGTCCGGGGATTGAATTACAAGAAACTAGAGTCAAGTCAAGCACTCAACTTTCCATTTCAGCAATATGCAAAGGTAAAGGTGGTTCAAACAACTAATCCAGCCCAACACAAATTCGACCTGCAAAAGGAGCGAGAAGTGATGATTCCACGCTCCAGAGTTGATCCCCGGGTCTTGTGAGACGGAGCTTGGCAGCGAAAAGACAGGCGGGAAAAAATGCGGGCGCAGACCGTCGAGTCCGGCTTCCGTTCGCGGTGGCCGCCTCCTCGGTCGCCGCCGCAGTTCAGCGCCGTCGTGGGCGGTGACGGCTGTCGGCGAGACGAGGCGGAGGGAGGGAACGAGGCAGGAGGCGTGGACCGCGGAATGGCAAGTGGAGAGAAGAGAGGAAAGGAGAGGAGGGGTTTTGACTTTTTGAGTTTTGACTAGTTGTCACCAATAATCTCTTATTTCTTTTAATTTATTATATTAACACCAAAAAAATTATTAATAGGTATCAAATATGTATGATGTAGGACACTGTAAATATTATTCTTTGTAGAAGTTTATAAATATATTTTACTATATGCTAACTTTATAATGCACTTTTTGTGTTTCTATATTGTATAATTTTTTTTTGTAGGAAAAGATTATATTTCTCAAGTTATAAATAGTTACGAATAAGATTATAAATAATGAAAAGAGTGAGAGAGGGAGGGAATGAGGGGAATGAAAAAGTCATAATCAAACAAAACCGAACATACAAAGTAATGGTACAGAATTGAGAGGGAGAATTTTGAATTTCAAGTGAGAGTACCGGAACTTTTATGACATTTGTTTTCATTATAGTTTAGTGAAAAAATGATAAATATTACATCTCGAAAGAAAAAAAAAACACACAAACAAAGCACATCAATTATACATATCATATTGACCTGCCCCGTTCCACATTAGCCAAGCCTTTCAAAGGATTTACTTTCAACAATTACACAAGATATGGGACTTACAGTGTAAGTGTCTGACTTATGAATCACTTAACATTACCTCTAACAACTATTCGTAGGAATGAATCGAATCATTACAACAATCATGCGAGTAGTGGGAGTTCGCTAGTCAATCTTTAACTTCGAGCTTCAGATGAGAACATAATTATAATCCAATTTGAGAATATAAAAGCTTTACATACTCCAAGAGCATGAATATATTCTCATGTACTCAAGTTTTGAATCAATTCTTGAAAGTGTTATCATTTTTGAAAGAAAAAAAAAGAGGAAATTCATAATATTTGACATGTGATGATTGACTTAGATGACAAATAGACCATTCACTTGGAATGCCTAAGAACTTTCGTAGGAGGGGGCAAACTAAGTCACAGAGAGTTTAACAATACAAAGAACTCGCAATGGCCAAGAAGAAAGTGATCTGACTACCTCCTCATTTCATGGTTCCGCTCATGTCTAGGTTAAAATAACACCACCCCTGACGAAATTAGCCGCGAAATCATGCGACAGGTGCATAGATACGAGGCACTCATTCAAAGGATGGAAATGATAGTGATAAACCGTTTCTAATGTACCGGAGAAATACAATTGCGAGAGCTGATTTTCCAGAGGGAATAGATACGATTCAGCATCACAAATCCTCAGTAATTTTGGTTATTCGCCCTCAAGATTTTGTACTTGATACATGGAAACCCCGCTAACTTAAGAATTTATGCAAACCTCTCCGAACCCAAATCAAGGAGGGTACGGAAGAATTCATGGGGGTACATGGGAGGCTTCTCAGCGAGCGCCTGAGATAAAAACACAAAGCATGCTTCTCAGGGAAATCAACACAAGGGATGTATGACAATGCAGTATGAACGCTAACAAAGTTTGACTTCGAATTAGACCACATTGGAGTCCATTCAATCTCCGGTCTAGAGATCAATCATGATTTTCTCATAAGTTGCTTATGAGTACTTGCACGCATTTCTTTCTTGAGAGTGATCACAGGCAAACAATGCACCACTTTACAACAAGCAAATTCATCAGTTTGGAATCCTGTGCTTATAACTGGTGAAGGATAAGATTAAACTTGGACTGCAACGCACGTTTGGCTAATCTACTGCTCATTGTTCCTCCTCACTGGACCGACTCATGTATCGTCTTTTTCGTTATTGCGTTCTATTTTATGCATGTCTGCAGTCACTCATGCATTTTGTTTATTAATTGAGAACTTGAGAATTACCTGATGAATCAACACGGTGGAAGGAGTCATTCCGGGTACAGTATTGACCTCAATAATTAAAACCTGCAAATAAATTATACCACATGCTTTACATAGAGAAAGCAAGAAGATAGTATAAATCATCACAAAGCAGTTGTCAGGGTGACCTACTTTAAATGACATTAGGTTCTACCAAAATCAGTCTCACGTGAAGAATAAGGATTATGATATCAGAGACCGAATCGAGCCAGATGATGTTCTCATCCATTTTATATGTCATAAACCAAAAATCTTTTACAGGAAACAAAAATAGTCTCAAACTTCTCAACATATGTTAGACCCATACTATGAGAATTCAAAAACGAAAACAGAATAACCTCTTCCATTTAGTTTCATATATGGAGGTACCCCTAGGTATGCAGTTAAGAAGATTTCACCTATAATATTAAGAAATTCATTTAAGATGGCCACACCATATAGAGTACTTTTCCTAAAGGAGTAGTGTGGGGTGGTCTTGGGCCTTCCTCACCCCAAAAGGATAAGGCTTTCTCTAGCCTCCCTTACCCCAAAAGCTAGCTCAAAGGATAAGACTTTCTCTCACATTTATAAAGTGATCACCATCCCTTTCCACAACCGATGTGAGATAGACCCCAACAATTTCCCTCTCACACATAGCATCAACAACCATCTCCGAGTGACTGTTGGGTCTAAACTAGTTGGTAAGCTGGGCTCTAATACCAGTGTTGGGTGATCTTGAGCCTCTCTCACCCCCAAAAGCTAACTCAAAGGGTGAGGCTTTCCCTCACACTTATAGACCGACCACTAGCCCCTTCCACAACTGATGTGGGATAAACCCTAACAAGGAGGGACTTAATTCTTGGTTCCCTCAAACGATTATCATGCTGACTATCATCAGCAATTGGCCTTGGAATTAACAAGCATAAACACAGCAAAAATAAGGAGAAAGCTATGTTTTCACTCCAACTAATATTTAGGACACCATGCACTCTTTAAATAAGAAGTACCTCTCCTGTATCAACGTTGACAAATGCATCAATGCGTGAAAATCCGTCTAACTGCAGAGTGTTTGCGATCAGCTCAATCCTTTGTTTACATCTCTCTAAGGCTTCACCACTGCATCAATCACAATTCACTCAGATGAGTTCCAGAAAAAGTTAGTGGAAGAATTAGAGGATAACAACCACCTGGCAGTATTGCACAAAAGAAGATAGTCCTCACAAATCGAATGTCTCGATGGAAGCAGATACAATTTCCCATTTTAGAATAGCAATAACCGTGGAAGACATTAAGTACAGAGACAAATCATATGAATATGCAGCTAAGAATGTCTGAAATGCCAGAATTTGTGAAATCCACCAGTTTGCTTAGGTGGAAATAACAAAACAACGTAAAACTAAAATGGCATTACTGAATTTGCTGCAGTCTTTTCACTCATATTATATCCACACAGACAATTTAGTAAAATATCAAGGATTTCCTTAATAAAACTCAAGTTCAGTATAATACGAGGATCATACATGAGATGGGCACTTAAGTACTAAGTAGTTCATTGACCCACTTGATGCTTAGTGATAAATATACTGATTCACCATCAAAGCAGAAATCGTCTCGTGAAGGACCTTATTGTCCATAGTGAGAGTGATGGGTATCCAAAATGAATAGATATTCTTAACAAACCTCATAATCGACAATGGTGGTGGGGTCAAATTTATGCCAGTTCCACCTGTCAAACAAGTTCAAGCTATGTTAGACTATAAAGATCAGATATATGGCATAACCTTCAGGTAAAGTTTGAACAGTTCCACCACATGAGAAAACGAAAATGCAACCAGCACAAAAAATCGGGAAAAAGAGTAAAAAGGGATTATTCTTCTCACTTTGTTGTTTGACATTACCTTTTGCGTGTTAAAGAGCAAAAGCGCAGATTTCAAAGCATTATACCACTAAAAATAATCATTAGCAACACATGCAAAGCTTGAATTGAACAAAGTTTCATTTCATGATCCATTACTATCCTCACTGAAGTTCGTCTGGCTATTGGAGACAAAATAATCAGGTAGAGATTTAGGTAAAGTTATGAGGCATGAATGAAGCAATTATTGAAAGCACACCTTGGAACTTCTCTTCAAGTGATAGAATGTCTCCAGTTTCCTTGACAGTTATGCTAGGACTCAGTGAGTGCATGGATCCTCGCTTTCCTATTACTCCGACTGTAATTTCTACCCATCGACTGCGTCCTTCCCACATGAGGTGAGAAGCATTTTCATTCGTAGATTTAGATGACATAATGATCTCATCAGTCTCAATAAATGGTTCAAAAATTAGGAACTCTGGAGGAGGGTTTGGCATCTCAATCATTCCATGAGCCTAAAAAGTAATTAAAGGGAAAAGGTTAACTCAAGTATGGCTAATTGCAAATACACTTCCTTTGAGTTGATAATTATGAAGAGACTGTGTCATTGCATGGTGAATAGATGAGTCAAGCAAATTTCAGCAAAATTATTTATTAGGCAAAAGACAGTTACGAGTGAGTTTATTGTGCTCTACACAAGCGGCAAGAAGAGTTCATAATATTAAGCCAGGTGCTCCAACAGATTAAAAAATGCAAAGCAAATAGATAACATTTATCAGCTTCAAGGATGCAAGCATCGTATTAACTACTTAGCTATGAGAATTGAAGGCTGTCATCATGTCCATAAAAAGGTCGGAATGCCATCAGCATAGGAAAATCTTTCATTAGATTATGAAGAAGTTAATCGAAACTGACCATATATTTTCCCATCGGTTGAAGCACATAATTGTTGAAAATGGACAAAAAGCCTCTATATAAGTGTTGGTGGTTGGTCACATATTGCATATCATGAAAGATTTTCACTTCTCTATTTGAAGAAATTTGATTCATCTTTGACTTGGGCTCAAGAAATTCAGAGAACTCTAGAACCATCTATGGGACCACAGACAAGTAGATGCACGTGCAATCTATAGCTAACATGTTTTATCCATCATTCAGGAGCACCGATAACATTTCCTTTTTCGTGGCATGTATGTATCTTGAATAGTTGTTTCTTGTATTGTTTCTTCTTATAGCACCAGGGGCATTATGTTCTTCCTCAATTCAACGAGATTAGTTATTTTTCTTTTCAAAAGGCATTCCCAAACATGACAACAGCCTTAGGGCAATTGATCACTGATGATCATGCACAGAAGTATGTTTGGCAGAAGATACTTCCAAAATGAGCAATACATGTGGCAAAGAATGAGTGCATACCTTTGAAAAACTGTTTGGAGGAATACGTAGAAGGCCCTCTTCCAAGGCCTTTACGTTCACTTTCAGGTCTTCTATACAACTGAAATGACAACAAGGTCAAACTTCATCTGTTATCCAAAAAGAAGAAGAAGAAGAAATATCAAGAATACCAATAGTGTCACAGCAAGTTTGAAGAGTGTCAAAAACCTACCGAAGTCTTGCAACCCCAGTAGAGCATCCATCCCTAGCAGGCTTTATGCATATACTTTCACACTGGAGCTTTGAGATTACATCTTGCCATATATCAAGTGTTGGTGTATTCAGCAGATCCTTTTTACTCCATACTTCTTTCTTTATGGTAAGAACTCCCAAGTTTGCTAACTATAACAAATTACGGATTTCAGTCATTTTGTATCAATTGTTGAACCTTGAGACAAAATGGGAAATTAAAAACTTAAGAAGCCATTGCATTTTCTTCTCGTTTTTCTTCAATCTTTCTTTCTTTTTTTTTTGTATTCCAAAATGCTTAAGAGCACCAGCAACATACATTGCTTAGAGAAAGAGATGTTGAAACTTTGTCCATACACGTCCTTGAAGCCATCACACCCGGGCCTGTGTAACAAGACCAAACAAGTAAAAGAATTAAGCAACTAAATAGCAGACATTTACAATCTCCTTGAATTATGTGTTGGTAACTGAAAACCTGTATAAGTAACTCCTTCATTCTCTAGCAAAGACTGTAATGTACCATCCTCGCCAATGCCACCATGTACTGCAGATGATATGGAGGAAAACAGAATGTGAGATTACTACATAAGTAACACTAGCTAAAGTTTTTACATTGAAGCTTCATGTTCCAGTACATTGACCTTTCTGCGCTCATCTGCTAAATAAATGGCCAAAGTTGGTGCAACTTAGCGAAAGTACATCTATCATATTCAGAAATAAAATGACTTCTGGAAAAAACCTGCAATGAAAACAGTGGCTTGAACTTCCTTGGCTTGCAGGATCCACTGCTTCAGTGAATATTTGGCCGGCAGTTCATCAGCTATATCGAATCCTGAAAACCACTTTTGTTTCCTCAGACCTTCCATTAAATCACTCATAACCTGTTTCCGTAAAAGAGATGTCAATGCAGCCTGGGATGGTTCAATCGCCTCAACACATGCGGCAAGAACTTCTTCAGTTGTGTGTCTAAGCACCAGGGAGTAACTGCAGCCATCAAAAGAAGAGTGAGATTATAAAACAAAGAACAACATCCGAGGTGAAAAAGACTCAAATTATATATATGGAAGAATTTCATTGTACATTCTTCATGCAGTCATTTATACAGGTCTCAGGTCAAATCATGTGAAGGCTGGTCCGTTCCTTAAACACTTGAAATGTCCAGCAACAGTTCTAATCAAATTGATAAACAATTATATTTAAACATTTATTACCAAAATATGTGTAAGAATTAGAGATTTGCTAAAGTGACGATCGAAAACAAATTATTGGGTAAAGCTTGCACGTGAGCATGCCACGTGGCTTAACCTCGAACGAGCTTTATAGGCATACACTGCTTGAGGAAAAATTAAATGAAAAGAGTGGTGTAGTAACAGAGAGATAAAAGGGTTGAGGCAAGAGGTCCAACAAATCATCATTGGCCCCTAATCTAGAATGAATGCAGCAAGAACCCTCAAACCGTTGCATAATTTTCCTTGAAAACTCCACAATTTACCAAAACATGGAACCCTTTCTCCAGTATCTAAGCATGTATCAACAAACTTGACTAATATTTACAAATAGACGAAGAATTACACTCACGGTAGAGACCAAACTGCCCATGAACTCAACTGAAAATCCTCCCCACTCAAAGCTGTGCCCAAGGGATGTTGAATTGAAGGAGCAAGCAAACATGGGATCACTTCAAGCTGTAACCACCAAAGATCTACTTAGCACAAATAACATGCACTAGTAGAAAAAAACATCAAAAACATGAAAATATGGCATAGTGCCTTTTTCCTGCAACAAGGATCCCCACGACAACCACTAAATCCTTCAGGAAAGATCAGTCAAAACACGAAGATAATGCACGGATAAAAAGTGAAAGCACATAAAATAGGAATATGGTTACTAGCCCTTGCATTCCGGAAATTTGGTCAACGAGATGACTCATGACTCGTTTAGACCAACAGGCAACAGCCGTAATCCATTCATAAGGACAGTAATCAAACTCATCCAAGTCAAGGCAGCAACTGATTCATCACAGAAAATTCTTATTGCAGCCTCCTCTTTATTTAGCGGTTAGCAAGTGGAAGTACAGACAGGTAAAAGAAGGAAAAAGATCCGAAGGCTTCTCAAAAGAAAATCAGAAAAGAAGTACCTTGTGGACTTAACAAGCTACTTAGTTATGATGCAATTAAACAGTTGATGTCAGAATTCCAGGAGAAGTAGGATGACAAAAGCTATTTTAGATATTAAACCTAAGTCTGCCTGGCATTTTTTGCTGCCATGGCTTTTTCTTTTGTCCTTTCACAAAATATACTATTGCTCTCATTGCCATATACAGATAGCTATCCCAGGAATAAAGCTCCAGAATTTTAACATCTTCCATTAGAGGCTTGCCAACCAGAAAACTCAGAGGAGGGATTTATACATCCAATATGCAGAGTAGACATTCGGTGGTAAAAGAATTGGTATGGATTTATATGATTGTAAGAGATGGCTAAGATGTAGTAGCCTTACATCATCAAATGCTTGCAAGTTGAGCCAAACGTTAGTGCCGCTCATGAGGGATACTTGTCTCTCAGAAGTGCTTCCTCCAAATATAACAAAGATCTTGCAACGTTTTTCATGTTTTCTGGAAGTTTCAGCAAGTTGTGAGGAGTTGTCAACTCTGGGCAAATGGCCAGATAGATCTTTATGAGATGCAAGACCCGGAAACCTCAAACAAGCATGATTAATAATGCTCCGAAGGATGTTTGAATGAGAAAATCCCACCTGGACATATTAAAGTGCCCATTAATGCAGAACAGTCATTTAAAGTCTAGAGATGCAATTCTTCTTACCATTTGTAAGAAGCTAGAAAAATGTCGATAAACTTCACTCTCATGCGCATGACCTATTTTCTTATTTGGTTCTCAATTTTTAGCTTTGCCATGACACCTTAGAATTCATGAGAGCACTGCAATTTATCTGAAATCTTACATTGTTAGATGATGGTGTGACTTTATATTTAAATTCTCTAAAACTACCCTCACCTGTAGGCTTGGATTACATAAAACCTCTTGCCCTGATATGACATATTAGTCGAAAAATTATTGCCAACTTATTCAGCTAAAGCTGTCAAGATTCATTGAATGGATGGTTGAATTTTTAAATGCTCTGACATCCATGTAACAAGAATGTCAAGATTCATTGGAACTATAAAGAAATTGTGCCGTATAATATTCATGTACATTTGCAGAAAACTGCATAACATAAGATCCTATAACGTCTGTGCCATTGACTAGCCAAGCTTATATTCGCTAAGAGCCAGCAATACATAAAGCAGAAGTACCTTCGAAGCTTGCTGAAATAGGAAGCTAGTTTGCTCCATCCCACTTATCTAGCTCATATTGGAAAGTTGTGTCAATTGTCAAGTGTAAAATACAGACATTGCTAATATTGGGAGGACAGAATTTGACTCTTCTTACCAGATTTATGTCAGTGAAAACTATCGTACCATAATCGGTCACGCCAAATACTTCCTTAGAAGATGATAAATGGTTGGAAGGCAAAAACCAGCCATCAATCCTGGCAAAGTCACGTAGACCCAACCGTTTAAACAACAGTGATGCTCCTTTGCGTATGTCTTCTATTACATCTACTGGAAAACGAGGCGGAGTGTGGTATGCAACCTGTCAATGATTGGAGACACCTTCTACTGAGTAAAAGAACTAATGGGCATGTGTAAATTTAGTTATGACATCTCAAACTGAAGAACTTTGAAATTGTATAGGGCATCCCAAGATGTCCCAAAGCAGATATTCACAGATATGGCTCGTATGCTATCTAATAAAGTCATGAATAAACCTCATAGCAATATCATATGGATATTCCTACCTGTTGTGTTGGAAGATACTTCCTACGGTAATTGAAAATTGCATCTTTCTCCCTCACATCAACATTGCCACGAAACTGGAGCTCCACCTGAACACACATGCTACAACATTGTAAAATGCTTTCATGATTTTGACCTTTGAATTCCCATCAAAATCATTTTTAAAAGCAAATGCTATCTCCATCCCAATTTATATGCATATGTAACAACACTATATCAAGCGGATAACCTGGTCAATAGAATGTGCCTCCCCATGATACTGTCTTGTGTGCCAAAGGTTAGTCCAATGGCAGATCATGTCTATGGCCACACCAATGCCAAGGATGTTGAGGAACAATTCCATCTATTACAGATGTTCTAAGGCGTATACTCACAAAAAGTCTTACATTGTAAATTATACGTCGTTAAAGGAGCATAGTGAACCCTGAACATTTAATGTTAAATTTATTTATTAGATTAGGTGTTTGCAATGGTATATTGCAAATAGTTATGTGTATTACTATTTAAGTATATTGAGTGGTGTTAGCTATTAGTTGGTATGTGGGTATTGAATAAGCTAGCTATGGCTTTATGTATTAAATGTGAGTTTGTCCTTATGCTCTATGAATATAGTAGTCAATTGAGTAAAGATGTAGTCCTTTCACCTTTGTGATTTCTCTCTCCCTGTCTCTTGCAATCCTAAAATTTCATCAATTATAAATAGACAAGGGGTGCACATAAATCCCAGCCATCCAGTATTTCATTTCTCACTTGTTCTTCACTTTCATAGAGGTTAACTTAACTAACCCTACAGAGCATCAATTAACCTAAATAGCGCTACAGTTCTTTTCTCTTCTTGCTGCACAATTAATTCACCAAATCAATGACAGGCATCCTTTCAAGGAGTAGATGAAAGGCTTTACAAGTTCAGGCAGTCCAGTATGAAGCCAACTGATAGGGTGAAAGACATAATTTTGAAATCTTAAAGTACCTCAGTTGGCAATAATGCAACAGGATGGCTATCGAACCCAGAGCCAACATCAAGTACAATGGCAGTGAATTCATTTCCTCCTTCAAGAAATATCTCAACTACAACCTTATTATCAATTCCCTGCAGATAATTGGAAGAAAAGAAAGATTGCATGTTTAGAAAGTAACAAGAAACCAATGGTGTATTGATAATTTCAAAGGCTGGCATTCACTTCCTATCATTCAGGCTACAGTACTAAGGGAAGAAATGGATCCAAAGACCAGAATGTCAAGTGGATTAAATCAAAGTGCAATTCCTGCTTACAAAGGTACATAAAAGAGTGTTCTTTATTGGTTTCTCTGCTCTCATGGCTCTCTATAGGAGATGTATTTCACCAAACAAAAAGAATGCGGTCGCATTAATAAAAAATGTATTTCTTGCCTCAAATTCTAATTGAAAATAATCTGCACCCACTTATTAATCTTTCTAGGCTCTGCTAGTGGCTTTTAAAGTTCAGAATGAAATACTGCAGAAGTTTTGGACCAAGCTCGAGTACCTCTGAAATAATTTCACTGGCTTTTTTGAGAGAATCAGCGGTGCCGTAAGCGACTGTTACACCAATGCTTGATCCAGCTCTAGCTGGTTTTACCTATATGAGAATCAAACAGGATAATTCAAAACTTGAAAATTGTTTCCTCCTTTTTGAGGCTTTTTAGGCAAACAAAGGTAGTTTTCCTAACCACAACTTTCCCAGAGACAGGATCCAGTTGGTTTCTCTCAAACCACTTTGCAAGTTCAGCTTCGTTCGTCTCCAATCCCTAATGCAAGAGAGAGCCAATGAGAATGATATGGAGAAAAGTTAATTATACAACAGATCAGCACTGAGTGACACTAATTTAACCAGATATCTTGCATTTTTTCTAATTTCGTCGAATCTTCCAAGAAAGCAAGGTCTAAACAAGAATCTGATTGCATATGCAACTCGAGAAATGACAACAAGGAAACTAGGTTAAACCTTTGTGAAAGCTCGTAGACAATTTAATACAACATAGAAACTTATGCAAATAGAAGATGAGAAATTCTTTGTGCTTGAAATAAATGTGCCACTCTGAAACTTAGATTGAATGTTCGGTCACAAGGACATGCATACATTCTGAAGTTAACCTAAGCCAAAAATCCCCATCGCTGGTCACAAGGCCAATCCACATATATGTGGGACTAATATTGATCTTTACTTGCTGAACTTTCATGGGTTTTCCATGGAAAAATGCAGCTTGAATATACTTTAATATTCTGAGCAGATGACTCTAAGCAAAAGGACCTAACATAGCTACTCCATACCTAATACATGGGAAGGGAGTGAAGACCAACCCAAAAAAAAAAAATGAAATGAAGCGAATAATTCCAAAGTTGTCGTAACATGATTCATATGTAGAATAGATGTGTGGGACAGAGGCCATGCCATAATAAAATATTCTGGGCCGAGGTACCAGTTTTATCTTTTCATGTTTCATCAAGCTAGAAAATGAAAGATATAAATTGTAGAAAAAGACCACATAATGACTCTGAATATAATAAAGCAAAATGTTTTTCAACATAATCCTCGACAGAAAAATATAATGATATAAAATAGAGGTACAGCAAAATACTTAAAAATAAGGAACTGATAATATAAATCAGAAGTTCCATAATTAGTAACTAAATGACAATGTACATCTATAATAGAAAATTAGAGATACCGATTTAACCCCAACCGAGATGTAAATCTAGGAAATGATTATAGACTATCCATGCTCCCCTGAAAGAACTTGCAGTTGAAAAATAAAGCAACGTCTTTTCTTTTCCAAAAACAAAAATTCAGCAATGCAGAGGCTATCACTGAAAAAAAAAAAAGAGATTTACCTTATACTCTTGTTCATAGTGAATAAGCAAATAGATACATAAAAAGCCAAATCATTGGACTATTAGCCCAGGAAGAGTCGAGTCAATTTCCAAAATCACTTTTAGATAACACTACAAAGAACAAAGGACCAAAGCAGCAGAAAACATTCTCATCCCACTACCAGAGGCTACAGAGGTTCTATCTCAAGGCAGTATATGGATGATCAGGGATAAAAATCAGCATAGGACAAGAAATATCGTATAAAATGAGCAAGCATTTGCACAATACAAACACTTCGAAGCATATCAATGTGCAAAAATGACACTGAGCTACATTGCATGAGAAACTGATGGACCTCAAAGAAATAAACTCATGAATAGGATGGCAAATGTCTTTGAGGCATATCAGTCAGCTAAGCTGATTTACAAAGAAACTTCGAAGCATATCAATGGAAAAAAAATGACACTGAACCACATTAAATGAGAAACTGATGGACATCAAAGAAATAAACTCATGAATACGATGGCGATTGTCACTGAGGCATATCAGTCAGCTAAAGCTGATTTACAAAGAAATAGATACTTGATTTGGAAGAAGCAATTACTTGGACATACGATTTTAATTTGTTATGACCTTCTCACAGCATACTCAGTATGTAATAGCATTTAATACTGAACATAGAGGTGACTAGTGTGTCGTAAACTGAAAAAAGAGAATGACAAGTGGAGATACTGTCTTTCACTATTGGTATTTGACAACCAAGTAATAAAATTCTAAAAAGACATACCTGCACAAGAAAACTGGGTACTGTCACAAAACCATGTTTATTCAGCTCCAATGATGCATGATACTGCCAAGAATTATGACAAAGACTCTTTAGCATGACGAGCTGAGGAGACATAGCAAATGGTATTGGTCTCACACTGGCCAAGTGTGAAGATCTTTAACATAAATAGCATCACTCAGAATCATAGAGTTCCTAATTGTACTTGGAACAACTATCCAGGAGAGTCATTACTCCACAAGGTCAATGTAATTTCGTCATGATACATTTTATATCAAGGCATTTTACAATTGGCAGTACACAAACCAAAAGACAATGAAAGTAGCTTATTTTTTAGTTTGTGGTGCTAACTGCAAAGTAAGCAAAACTTTAGCAACAGTATTCTTTCAGAATCTTAATACAATGTGTACACCATAGCATGAGTGGTTGTGACTTTGAAATGTATTAAAATATACAATTTCAATTGGAAGGTTCTGCTCAAAAGTTCCCGAATTATAACTGATAATATGGAAATCCAATAGGCTATCTTGTTTGGGCGTTAAGTACTGAAGTTTGATAGATGCAATTATGGTCAATCGGCTGTCAATGCCTCAGACTTGTCACCGGAAAGCATTAGAACTTTCGCAGAGAATAAAGTTAGTTGCCTAACCTTGTCAAATGCTTGGCAACACTCACTTGATCCAGTTCCGACAAATGGAATATTGTATCTTTCCAGAAGTTCCTGAAATTTCAACAAACACAGTTTTAGAGGTAAAAAGGTCAGATGACAAAGTGCAAATGTGGTGCACAGATTGATTCATTCAGAAACAAACTTTTTGTTGGGAAAAAAGATGTCTGAGTGACATTATCATTAATCCAAACCTATGTTTAATTAAGACCAACTCTAAAAGAGAATGCATGCGCCTATGCATGGTCAGAGCTAACGGTATGCTCAATCTCATCGCTCAGGCTCAGGATTGATCTCAGATATTGTGTTAGATACACCAATATCAGTCCATTATATAAGAAGAAGCACAACACCTGGATGCCACCATCTTCACCAAACTGACCATGGATTACAGGGAACACTATGTCTACAGAAGCTGCTAAATGCGCTGCAAAGTCAGACAGAGAGCAGAAACCCTGGGCCAGGCTGCATAGACCGTAAATGAGGTGTGTCAAAATCTTCACTCCTGTAGCTGAGCAGCCCATTGTGATTTGCTGGCTTACCTTGCAAGTTTAAAATCAAAATCTGCGGGAGTGTTTGAGTATGCCTGTACAGGGTATGTATGAGGAAATCAGAACACAACTTCAGCTATGGAAATCAAAGCTTGACTATAATTTTGTGGAAAGAGCAATATAAGTATGCGGGCTAACTAGCCGTTATGTTACCAAAATATGTATCTGAAGCCAGAAACAATTGCAAGCAAAGACCAGACACTACATGTATGATTAACGGACATCAACATAAATCAGACGAGGAGCAGACTTTAGTTGGAGGCTCGTTTTCAGAGACATAACATCTAACACCTTTGGTCAAGCAA
Source organism: Syzygium aromaticum (assembly GCA_024500025.1). Classification (NCBI taxonomy): domain Eukaryota; kingdom Viridiplantae; phylum Streptophyta; class Magnoliopsida; order Myrtales; family Myrtaceae; genus Syzygium; species Syzygium aromaticum. The sequence goes on along the minus strand of CM044885.1, from coordinate 5,183,792 downwards.
ACATGTCACATATTTTCAGCCAAGTATCACCTTAATAGCCTCTCTAGTGGCAAGAGTCTCACTTGAAATTCATATCCTAAGCCATGCCCTTCAAAATAACTAATCCTTAACCCAGTAAAAGAACACAGCATCTAGCTTGTCATCCTTGTGACAATATGCAACTGCTGAGCAATTCTGGGTAAAGCTCATGGTCGCACATCCTGGCCTCCAAGATGTCCATCACCAGGTGATGTATCTTAGTTTTGATGGCCCTGTACTAACCTGACAATTCTCAAGTCTCAAATAACAGCAACTGAAGTGTTTCCCCTACATATTGTAATGAATTATCTTGATCTTTTCATCTGACTGCATCTGATTTTGAAACATACTCACACAATCTTATGCTTCTAAATAGCAAATAAAGACAAATTATATTAGACAAAGGTTTAGCAAACCTGGTTTTTAACCTGATCTTCTACTCTAATTACCACACACAAGTGTGAGCCCAATCTATTAGCTGATAAGAGAGGAGCATGAGATTACATATAAGTGCACGTACAAACCTGAGCAGATGATATAGCATATGCATTTAGGTTGCAGTCAATGTAGTAGCAGCTGACATGCAAATCTTCCCCCTGTCAGGAGAAAAAGAATCATCACCTCAGTCACTGCCTTCACTCATAAATCAAAGAATAGCAGTATCACAAGGAAGCTCATAAATAGTAAATTCATGCCTAAACATCACTTGCTAGTGATGCTCAAAGGACTAATTGGTACAAGAAGATTCACATAAACAAATCCATAACAACCAATTGTAGTAAAACAAGAGATGGAAACTCATTGACCTACATAATGCTGTACAACTTGGATGTTTCAAAACCTATCATTGTTGATAAGAAACTGTTTCATAGCAAGTAAGTCTTCATGTTACTATCATCGGCAAGGAATTTTTATTCTCTCTACCAAACGCGTAGCTCCGAAAAGATTCTCCCAAGAGCCTACGCATTCCAGAAACTTTTTTCTGCTCTATCAGAGTAGTTCGAGTGCACTATTTCCTCACAGGGAAAACATCGATTGCAGGTCACTGAAAGACCATGTTGTTCCACAAGTTGACGGGTTAACGTAGCTTCTATATCAGTAAGTTTGAAGTTAACAATGGCATTGCTTCGGTATCACCACTCATTGCAAAAAGTAAATGAAAGTAACATAAACAATCAAATTCCCGCTTCTTTCCAAAGTTTAAGCGCGACTCGGAGCAACTTTACTTAACTTAAAAATAAGAAAAATAGCATCTTATTTCTGCTCAATCCTTGAACCATCAGCACCAATTGTAAAGTCTACTGTTATACCAACACAGAAACCCATGAGCTAATAGAATCCCAACGATCACCTGAATGTGATCAAGCACCGACCGCGCGGAATTCAGAGAAATCCCCCGCTCCGCGGAGGGACCTCCGCAAATGACTCCAACCCTCAAGACCCCATCTCTCTCCTTCTCCCTCGCAAGTCCATCATCCACGGCGACCGCCGTGGCCGCTTCCGAGGCGGGACCCGCGACTCCAACTTGGCGGGAGCAGCACGCCCTTAAGCTCCAGCCCTTCGACTTCGAGTTGGATTTCAGCAAGCGGAGAGAGTGAGCCAACGGCTTCCAAGCAGCAACCAGCGTTCTCAGGTCAACAGCGTCACGACCCCTGTTCTCAACCAGGGAGAAGTTGGAGCTGAAACCCAGAGACGCCATTGCTGAGGGCGAGAAGATGAACAGGAAGAACGGTGGACTTCGAAGAGCTTCAAGAGCTCGTGTTGGTGTGTTATAGTGAACCGAGCGCCACCAGGCGAGTGATCAAGCGCACTTCTCTCTCTCTCTCTCTCTCTCTCTCTCTCTCTCTCTCCATTTTTAAAAATTAGTTTCAGACGGCAGAGCAACGCCAACTGAGGTTGTTGGTGGAGTGTCGTTTGGGACCAAACGACAAAAGTTAATAATCAAATGGATTGATAATTTAATTATCTTTGCAATTATTGTTAATCGAGGATGGAGGATGAAGCAAAGGAAACGACAATCGAACCGGGCTCTTCGATTGGGATTCGGTTGGTTGGAATCTGCTTGGTGGGAAGACAAGTGCCAAAGGACAAAGAGAAATGACACTAATTAGATTAATTTTTTGGGAAAATTGAAAGAGGGTTTGCAGCAACATTGTACTGCTTTTCTGTTTTGGGGATGGTGGTGATATTTACGGTAAGCACTTGCATGGATCGGACCTCTATCGGTTGATGAGTTACTGCCGTTAGAAGTAGAGAGTTCCACATGAGACCCATATGTCTGCTCAGTTGATTCATTATGAATCGATTTTAGGTGAGAGTTTGTCTTTATGGGTGCTTCGAGGGTATTCTTGCAAAATGATTTTGCTTCCAATGAATCCATCTGTCTTCCTTCACGAGTCACGTTCTTGTAGATGTCGACTCTTCGTCTTTTCAAATCCAAACGATTTTCTTTTCCTAATCTTTGCCTAAAAGTTTCAATGGAGCTCTTTTTTTTTTTTTTGGACGTAATAGAGACTTATCATTTTATTTAACAATTAGCCCTCTAGAGTAAAGGGCATCAAAACACAAGATCTTCCATAGAGGGGATGGTGGGGAAGAAGCCAAATAACATAGAAGGGCCTTAACTCTTAAGGCCTTTACAGCTCAATCTGCTAATCTATTTAAATCTTGAAGGCAGTAGGCTAACTCAAGATTCTCAACTCTTAAGGCCTTTATAGCTCAATCTGCTAATCTATTTAAATCTTGAAGGCAGTAGGCTAACTCAAGATTCTCAAAAAGGGCCATGAAGCCTAAGTATTCCGTGATAAGGGGCTTAATGTCCCGTGAGCAGAGAGAGGAATTTTGTAGGAAACTTATCAAGGTGAAGCTATCAGTTTCTAGCACAAATTTCTGTCCAAATCAGCTAGCAAAGTGTCGAAGAGCGTGAAAACAAGCTAGGATTTCAGAGCGAAGGATAGAGGACAGTCAAATTGGTGGCATAGCTCCTTCGATCAATCTCCCTTCAAAATCGCGGCACACAAAAGCAAAAGCCCGTTCCGTGGACCCCAAGAGATGTGATCCATTGACGTTAATCTTCAATGTCCCTGGCTGTGGTGGTCTCCACCTTGAAGGTAATCCTCTGATGCTTGCTCTCCCACCTTATTACTCTCGTTCCACTTCGCATAGTCGTAGTGCATGGCAAAAGTTGAGTCTACTATGCTTATGGGACTAGGAATCTCGTGTTGGAAGACAAAGGTATTACACGCTAACCAAATATTTCAAAGAGTAGCTGCGATGATCTCAAAGGATAGGTTTATTCGGGTTCGATCTTCATAGTTCAGTAACCACTCCTTGATTCTGATTACTTGTTGGTGAGAGAACTGAATATTGAATTTTGGACTAGACCACACTTACTTTATCCTATCACATAGGAGAAATAGATGTTTCACCGTTTTGGGTTTCTTGCGGCATATGGGGCAGTAAGGCACAGGCAAAAGCTTCCTTTTATACAAGTTAACCCTGGTTAGTAAAGCATTTTGTCAAACGAATGGAGCGCTTTTAGATGGGCTCTTTCTAACATAATCTTCCACCTTCTCTTTCGCACTGGACAGGAGCGCCAGTGGACAAGGGGAGGGAGCAGGCAAAGCGTGTCGGTCGTAATGGAAAGACAGATATCTCCTACCCACGCACGTGGAGATATCCATTAACAATAACAGTTCATCATGCCCACCATTAAGGTCCCAAGGCCATCGCCGGACGAAGCTGATCACTCGAGGAACAAGGGCCAACCTAATTCACCGCCTACCCTTTACGCCTCGACGTAGGAAGTGAACTTAACCAATAAGGCGAACTTTAGTTTTCTAACGGAAGAAGTGCTCATTTAGCCTTTGAAGTTCCCACTTTTTTCTATGCGGCCCTTAAGCTTATAAAACCTTTTCAAAAAAGGAAGGAAAAGGAGGGAAAAGATATGATGCGCATATGGTGAACAAGTGAGAGATAGTCGTTATTTTTTTCAGCTTATTGATACTTTAAATCAGTAATTGTTCTTGAATTTTTAAATTTCATGATTATTGGTTGATGTTAGTACTAAGTTGGTGTCATTTACAACATAAGGTTATTATGTATATATTACAATAAAGTTCCAAGGAGATATGACTTACATGCGTTATAGATTATGTCTGAATTTATTGTTGTAGAAGTATATTTGGAATAACAATTTAAATTAAATAAACATATTATGACATTCGGAAAGTTTAAGAGGTGAGCTTTTAAAAGTAAAAAAAAAAAGGAATAGAAGAAAGCCCAAATCCAAGCCCATATGTTTCTATAGTTAAGCCTTAGCTCACTTTCTTTTCTCTTTCATCAGCTGATGCAAATGAAGTACTGTAGAAGAAAAGACAACAATAGTTGGCAAAAAACAAACAAGAAGAAGAAAGCGAAAGAAGAAAACTGAGCAAAGGAAGAGAAGGAAGAGAAGGAGAAACGAGAAAGAAGTGCTCATTTGGTCTTTGACGTTCCAACATTTTTTCTATGCGGCCCTTAAGCTTGCGAAACTTTTTCAACTAAGGATGGAAGATGAGGGAAAAGATATGATGCGCATATGGTCAACAGGTCAAAGATAATCACTATTTTGTTAGCTTATTGATACTTTAAATTACTGATTGTTCTTGAATTTATAAATGTGACGATTATTGGTTGATGTTTTTCGACTTATTGTGCGCCATTAAAGGCCTAATTTCCCAAAAAAAAAAAAAAACACCAACTTTATCTTAAGTGATAATTCTGGCCCAAACTTTTTTTTGTCTCATAAAAAATTACTAACTTTCACTTAAATCCTAAATTTGATCCGAACAATTTGAAAATTTCACATCATAGGAGCCAGATTTAGAGCTCGAGTAAAAATTTGTGCTTTTTATCAAGACAAAAAAAAGTTCGGGCCAAGGCTTGATTATAGAAAAATATGGGCTTGATGAAAGCGAAAAGAAAATATTGGCTAGAAAGATTATATTGGTAAATTGTCAAAAGGTTTAGGACTAAATTGACAATTTTAAAAAATTTAGGATTAAATTCGCCGTCATACAATAAGTTCATGACTTTTTAGATAATTAACCCTAATTTTAAACACGATTTTTTTTTGTGAGTTTTAGTTTGCTTCCTTCTTACCAACTGGCCTTTGAGATTGACAATTGAAAGGGAACCTTTCCTTCCGGTCAATATAGAACTTCCAAACCCCTTTTTGTTTGAACATTCATAAGCGGGTCTCGCCACACTTCGAATGGGATTCAATTATGTTACGTGAGCTCAAACTCGAAACTTATTTTAGCGCTTTCCTCCATCATCCCCTTGCAACACCTCCTTTCTCGTCGGCACAAGTCATTCAACCAAGATTTTCAACTTGGCTAAGGTCTACTTGGATTATTGTTTACTTTAAACTTTTACTTTTTTTCTCAAATATTGCCGTTCGCGCAATTCAATTTTTATTTAACAAAGAATACATAAAAACATTTTTAAAACAGATAAATTTTGGCATTCAATTATTGCAAAATTTTCAAAATCTATATGACATTTTCATCGCCAGAAAATCAACAAGCACTTCTGAAACAAAAAAGATTTATGTATCCAATCTTTTTACTTAGCCTGAGACAAAATGAGCAACAGTTAACTATCCCTTTTAACTAATTGCCTGTATTATTGACTTATTTGAAAAGTTCATTCTCGTTTTCTAAGAATTAATACATCGTTAATCCTATAGAAGTACGACACATTAGAAACACACATACCAAATAGTTATCGTGTCCACGATAACTTCACCTCACATCGCAAGACACAGTCAGCCATATATAACATGCATGTTATATGCAATATTCAATAAGAATTATCACATCACTCAGTATATCAATTTTTCAAAATCATTCTTAGTATACTCAATATCGTCTCACGTCTCAATAATGTATTTAAGTTAAGATTATAAAAGTCCAACAATGCCATCCCGAGTTATCGACCACAATCTGAGGGAAGCAACACAATGTCTAGTATCTAGCCTTGCAGTAACCACATATTTTGTGGTTACACATTTCTTGTTGAAGTAACTCCGCCGTACTTTAGCCATTCCCTGCGCAAAACCAGTTCAAGAAACTCACAGTCTCGTATGACCGAGTAACAGCAACAACCACCAAGTAGCTTGCTATCCTAGCATCAATATTCAGAGTGCATTTTCAGGATCTCCTGTTCCATCACGGCACACAAGGCCACAACAACTGCGGCGGAGATCGATAAGGACAAGGAGCACAGGCACGGCCAGAATTGCCAAGAACATATGGACCGATCCACTCTGCGGCATGCATGTCTTGTAAGGCGGGAAACTATTTAGTGAGTATATTACATGTACTGAAGCTCATATTAGATTTGGTGGAACCCATATAGGATCGACCCGATCTTACGACCATTAAACTTCGTCCCATTTCGCATTGTTCTGTACATATAGCACGCTCACTTGAGAACTTGGTACTCGCAAGTCTGCATAACCCTTTTTATCCGACAAATGCCAGTGAATCCAGAAAATGGTCCATTTAGGTTGGGTTTGGGTTGGTTGGGCTTCATCACAATTGAGCAAATGCATTTGTCATAGTTTGGCCAGCTGAGCCCTTCCCTCTTGTCGGTCTTGTTATTCCTTAAGCAACTAATTTTATGAGTTACTAAGTTCTTTTATGAGTAAAAAGGACAGAGATGAGCGACTAGCGCTAGCAACCCGCTTTGGGCATTGTCATAAATGCTCCAAGGCTGCTACAAAAATGTTGGATTGAGCCGTAGCTAGTCTGTATCATCCACAACCCGAAGGTATGAGGTTAGTAAACCCGTCACCACATTCCCATCAAGATGAGCCGGGAAGCCCTCTTCATGCAAGATCTGCCACAACTAGACAACAGTGCAGCATATATATTAGTTCATTGGGTCGCTCATGACGTAAATTAAACTCGTGATTTCATGAAAGACAAATGATCCATTTACCACTAGGCCAACCACTTGGTGGAAATAATTTAACATGTTAACATTATGAATTTCTATAAAGAAAAAGTACCACCTGAATTTATTTCACTTATTACCATCATCTTAAAAAGCGTTCCCGTGCAATATATTGAAAAATTTATTCATTTATATCATTGAAATCTGCTGATAGCACCATCGTATATCAAATCATAAAGTTGTATATAAGTAGTAACATCTTGACCATTAGGTGTAAATTTCATTTCAAGTGGACAAAATAATAGTTGTATTCCCTTTAAAATGTATTTTACGTAACGGTGATATCACGTAATAATTATATATATATGATAAAAAAATTCAACAAATCAAGCGTCAAACTTATCTAAAAACATGATTGATGGATTATAGAACGTCAATTACGTAATTGATACGTGAAATACTCCCTCTTATCCCTTACCCAATTTGTGACTTTCCAGTTTCCGATAACTTCTTTCTCCTTAGTCGAGAACACGACACCATAAATTCTCTCTCCTCCGGTTCTTCCGCCAATCAGCCAAAATAATATTCCACGCTTGTCTTGTCGTCCTCAACGAATAGTGCTCTGTCACAGCTTCCTAAAGCTTAAAAGATAATAGGGTTTAAAGAAACTTTACCTAATTAACCAGAGCTTAGACGCCTGAGAATGAAAAGCCCTTCTGAACTAATGAAGACTTCCAGGCCAAGATCTCCGTCCCAATAGGCTTGCGTTAGCATGACTCTTGCGTGATGGACACTAACTCAAAGAATCGCCCTCATAGAAAGATTCCTACACATAAGATAAGAGACCACTACATAGTGGACATTATAACTAAAGCTATTAACACGTCTCCGGAAGATAATAAACCACTACATTGGCTTCGAAAATTCAAAAAAAAAAATTGACATTGTAACTAAAGTCATTAACACAAATACAAGAGGTATTCAGGTTAGTTTAGTTTTTTATTACACCTCGAGTTGACATGCTTGAAGAACATAAGTCCTCTAGGGTTAGATGAGCAAAGCTCGTTCTGAACTGGTACGGAAAATTGAGCTTCAAATCCCGACACTTCCTCTCATCTTTGTGATATCTATTGCTCATACGAGTCTACCTATTCTAATATCCAGTTATACGTTCAATGCGATCAAGCCCACATCCTGGGTGGCATCATATTATGAAATCTTCTGTACATGCATTGCAGATCTGATGACTTCTAATAGCTTAAAATTTTAGACTAGTTAATAATGATCCAGAAAATAATGTTAGTACGATATCTATTCATTGACGAGATCCAAAGAGATTGCACCGAAGAAAATACTCAAATTTATCAAATATGGAGAGCTAGCTATATTACTATTTGTTGTTATAATTAAACCAATTGTTGTTGAAGTGAGACCTAACTTGCCATTGTTCCTGAAGAAAGACAAAGTGCAATTTGTTCTTGATTAATCTGTCAGGTGGAGCTATAAACTTCGAATAAAAAACATTCCTTTTGCAGAGATTAGGGAGCTTGTAGGAGGACTTGTGTACCCTGCATTAGTTTATTGTAGGTGGAATTCCTCAAATTACGGAGAAAAAAGGACAAAAAGAGGGGGAAAAGACCAGGAAAAAACCCAAAAACCAAATCGATCATTGACTTTTCTTTCGTTTTTTTATAATAGACTAGAGACAGGAAATGACACATGAAATGAAGGAGGGAAACCTTAATCATTCCAATGGGGGACTCAAGTGTGGTCACACTTGCTGAATTTTTGACTTATCGAGACCCTAATGGACAAAGCAATTCGTACCCCCATTGATCTGAAAGGCATCAAATCAAATTCGATGCCAATTTAATTAATCGGGAGACCCATTATTATCTTCCTCCACTGTGTTATGCATAGATTATTGTTTTGGGTGATATGTCCATTGCATGTGTTAGCGTGCCTAATGGACAACCTTTACCTAAACTTCATGCTTGTGCTCTCCACTAAATTAATCATCACATAATTTTAATTAATTACCACCTCACCAACCAGGCAACCACTAATTTGAACTTTTTTCCCATTACCCTTTTTTCCCCTCCCCTTTCGCAAGGCTGATCTCAAGCATGGCTTATGAATTGACATCTCTCAATATTATATTGTTTGTACCATAAAGGCATTCTGAAATGTTGTCATGCTTTTTTTTCATGGGTTAGGGTTTTGTTTAATTGAAAGTGCGGACAGTAGAGATTGTCTCCTACTCGTGTCATAATCGTTGTCTGTCAGTGGAATGCCCAGTCGAACGGGCTGTATCGATCGAATTTGAATGCATACAAGAGCACAATCTCACCATCCAAAGATAAAGGCCACCACCATGCCATATTTTTACTTAAATCCAATCTGCACTAATCTAATAGTACAAAGAAAACTATAGATTAAATGTTAGATGATCAAGAGCCCACACCCTTCATTCACTTTGGTACTTAAATCCAATCTGCACTAATCTAATTGTACAAAGAAACTATAGATTAAATGTTAGATGATCGAGAGCCCATACCCTTCATTCACTTTGGTTGCTATTCATAATAGCTTGCCACTTTTCGCTTTCTCTGTTGTCGAAAAGAGTAGAAGCCCTACCCCCAAGAATAATTTTTTTTTAGCTTAGTAACATCAAATCAAGGCAATCACATTTGAATAAGCAGTGCGGTACACACTTGATTAAAAAAATTATTAGTTCATAGTGGTGTTCTGGTTATCACATTATCAACCAAATGAATCTATCATACAATATTTCTCCTTTATGCAAGTATCAACTCCCATTCTTTTCTTTACCAAAAAAAATACTCCCATTCTTTATATGCTTCTCCTGTAGGCTAGGGTTTGGCCAATGTGCTTATCTAACCCCAAACCATGTAATATTCCGCTACTAAATGAAAATCAAGCTTACTTGAAGGTCATGAGCATTGGCAATTCACCCTTTCATTTGGGAGCATTAACGAGACTATCTTTTATGAGGTCTTATTAATGAGTGCCCTTGAAGCACTAGTTAAGCATGTTTAATTAGGAGTATGTTAAGGTCTTATTAATTTATTTTCAAAAAAGTGATTACAGATAAAACAATAAAAGCAATCCGTGAAAAACTGTAATTATTTTCTTAATTTCTTGGTTAACATGTCTACACTCAGTTAATAAAATCCCTTTTATTATAGTAAATCATGCCAAATACACGTCGCATTCGAATACTACTTAGGGTTTTTGGTGTTGTGTGACTTAACCACGGGACGGTTTCTTTCACGTTCACCAAAGCCCTAGTTTCCACCATTTCTACCGTACAAAGGGCTTCTCTAGAGTCATCTCGTTGCAAAAGAATTGTGAGATTGGGACAAATATATGGCGGGCCAAGGGAATCAAATGAAATTCTGCAAAAAAGGGGCGTTTGCATGTTTATATGTCTTTCCCTATGCCTATGTGCTTTTCTGCAACCTGGACCATGCAATTGCTCAGAGATATCCGATAAATGCACTATTGTCTTCTCATAGGCCAGGGAAGATTTCCTCAATCTCTAGGAGAGAGAGACAATGTGGATGTCTACTCATAAGTTGTTTTCATCTCTTTCCCGTCTGTCGTGCGTGCAAACGCGGAAGATCTTCAAATAAATATCGTATATGCACGCCATCTTTATTTAATACACATGCAGAGAATCCAGGACTGTTGGAATCGACCACTCATACAGATCATATGGATATCAATTTGTGTTAGAAAAGCAGCTTAAAAAGCTATCGATTGGGGGAAGAATAGACTGTGTGACCAGACCAATTTTACTCAGAAACTGGATAGGACCACCTTGAAAGCTTGTCCGGTTCCAAGTTCTCGTTGGAACCAGTTTGGTTCCCGGTTCTGACTGAAGAACCACCTAAGAATCAAACCGATCGGCCATAATTTGAAACCGGTTTCGTAAGACCTAAAAATCCTAGTTGTTCTATTGGCATTTTTTTCTCTCTTTTTCTCCAACTTCATTCAGATACTTCACAACTCTCTCTCTCTCTCTCTCTCTCTCTCTCTCTCTCTTGTGGTTTGCCCTCTTCCTCTTCGCTTGCTCATGGCTCGCCCGCAAACAAGATAGGTTCCAGGTTCCAATAACTGGGAATCTATTCTAATATGATAGGTTTCCGATTTCTAGTATAGAATTTACCCACCCTAAAAGCAATTACTCTCATGAAAGAACGGGCATAAGTTAGAGGAGCTCATCGAGGGGCTTTAGAAGTAACATAAAAGTGAAAGAGGGAGAATTTCAAAAATCATCATTAGTTTTTGTGGTTATATAAAGTAACTTACATCGTCATTTATCAAAGCCTGACATTTGCACTTTCAGACAAAATCCATATCTTACAAGACTCATCTTCCCCCCTTTCTCATAGGAAGCCACAAAACAAAACTTACCCACCACCACCTAGACGATCCAAGGTCCACACTATCCAGACAAGGCTAGAGGGTGTTGCGCGGGATGAGCCACTGGAAATGACGGCTTCAGTTGTGCAAGCACCGGCGATGGCAACTAAAATGGTGGGGGAAGAGGGAGGAGGAGGAGGAAAGAGGTACTCTTGGGAGAAGGAGTATAGAGAGTGATGCGGGCAATTTGGAAATGAAGGATTTTGCTAGCATAACAGTCTTTGGGCTACCGTGAAAATTACAACAAATTATGAGCCACAAATTTTTAAAAAAGTGGATCCCAAAATAATTTTTAATTTTTAATTTTTTAGTGGCTCAGAACAGGCTGTTAATATCACAATAACTTAAGGATACTCACATAAGTATTTCTTAGAAATGAAAATGATAGTTTCGTGAATAAGTGGACGAAGGTTATTTTGATGAGAGATGTGGGTTGACATCCAGTAAGTAACGAGAAAAATAAAATCTAAAATATAAATTTTCAAAAGTGAGGATCCAAATTAATGTGTGGACATAGAAGTGAGGATGATAGTCGTAATTTTTCCAAAACTGGAAAATAAAGTGAAGACAACATGAGATGAGGCAATGGAAAATGCAAAATGTGGCTCAAGTTCTTGGAGAACGACTGACGTGCGTGGCCAGTACTATCTTGTTCGGAGTTCTCAATAATGGTGATTTTGAAATACGATCCGAAACAAATGGCTAGCAGTTAGATGTCAACCTAGAAGACACGGCCTATTGATGGGTCACCACGCATCATAAGAACAAGGGGACAACAAGCACACTCGAAAAGTAGGCTAGGTCTTCCCCGACTCTAATCCCGAGCTCGCTGGCCGAATCCTCTACAACATTCCGGTAAGGCAGAGATAGCAACACAGAGATCTTGTCAACAATTATGAGTTAACGTTGCACGAGCAGCACTCCGGAGGCATACTACTTGGATAAGATCCCTAGTCATGACTAATTGTCATCGTATTGGACAAATTATGATAAGAGATAGCATTTTACTTAGCATTAAAATCAAATGACTAATTAATGTTTTTTACGGTATGTAAGACTATTATAAATCTTATAATGGACACATAAGAATTATGTGGGGGTTGGGTGAATCCGTGAGGGATTGATTTGAAGAAAAATTCTCGGCCAAACATTCATTTTTTGAATAATTCTTGAAACTCTCATCCTCAACCTAACTTTAAAAAGTTAATTTCTTAGAGATCACAAAAGACCGAATCCTATTCACTCCCTGTTTTTAAGACATGACAAGCATCTAGGGGACCCCATCACTGTGGTTGGGGAATTGGACGTTGGAAAAGGACCCAGGGAAATTCCATTGAAAGAGGAGGTGGGCCTAGCAAAATCGACATTGAGTACGATCGTGAAGATTTTCGGGCCACTTCATTAAATTCAAGAAAAAAAATGTTTTTGTAACCTTATTATTCAAAGCAAAACAAAGAAAAGATATCAAAAAATATTGCATTGGTCAGCCACAAAAACCCTACCACTTGTTCTTGGACAACTTTCAATCACCTCGTCCACCTATCTTTAAGAAAAAGCTGGCTTAGGAATAATTGAGACGAGGTGTCCAGATCATCAATCGTGGGTTGATTTCGTAATGTCCGTGTTATACAGCATAACGCGATACCGTTTATTATAATCAGAAAATATAAAAAGAGATAATGGGACACCAATTTTTTTAATATAATAATGACCAAGCCAATGTTTATATAATCTTTAATATATAAAGATGCTCAATCACAACTTATAGGAAATTCAACAAGAGGTGAGGTACGGCTAGCTGAATTTTCTTAAGGCGATTAATTCCTGTCAATAGTACTAAGCAGCTTCACGAACTATACCTCCCAAGATACAACATCTCGAACTCATTTGTATTACTACTATACGAACATGACTCTCTTAAACACTTCTTAAAACCGACACACTTAGAGAAGTGAATTTTCTAGAGAATAATTCTAAATCATTCGGTTTTTAAGGAAGAATTTGAACTATTATCGTGAACTGAAGAAATCCTCTAAAAAACTTCTTCATGAAAGCTGAAGAGATGCATCTTTTGATGCATCCATTAATTCGTCCATTAACGCATCCATAGAACTGTTGCAGGAGGGCTGGAGAGTAGCGTCCAGGAACTCGTTCATCAATTCGTCTGTCTGCATTAATGTGTCCACAATACTACTGCGCGAGAACTGAAATCAGGCGTCCATTAACGCCTCCATTAATTCATCCATGTCATAAAACTGTTGCACCGGAGCTGAGATATGCAACAATTTAACGCGTCCATTAATTCGTCAATTAAAGCATCCATTAAAACTAACGCGCAAGAGCTGAAGAACGTGAGCTGTTGTTGAGCCATTAATAACGCATAATTGCTACAATCCCCTACATTAATGAATTAACAAAACATTTTTTTACTCGAAAAATTCCAAGTGTGCCTGTGGAGATAAACTGGGTTAAGATATGTAGCTTTCACTTTGAACCTTCTTTAGTGAAAGCCTATCAGACTTACTTAACTAGTCGATGGACTAAGTCTTGAATCGCCAGTTGTCGATATAAGCCCAAATAATTGACCTCACACAAAGTATCGTCGATTTCAAGATTGGTTATCGGTTGTGTCCATTTTTTCAGCCCTAAACCTCTCGAGATTCATGCATGCTTAAGAAAATCTAGCCTTAAAGATTTTTATGGAGTCGGCCAACTCCATGCATATAGGTGCATTCCTATTAAAGGTATCCTACCATACCTTATTAAGATTTTGAAAATCCAAGCTATAGGCATCATTAAACGTATAGAGTATCCTTAAAACATTATAAGAAGCACTGTTACATCATAGGAGTGGGAGGTAATGCATATACTAGAGTTTCCAAAAATTGTGTTGTCCTATTGAACCTAGTCCATGGGATCTCCCGTCACTAGGTTAGGTTTCTACCTTGAAACCTCTTCATTGAGTAAAGGCTTTTAACCCCATTCTCCTTAATGCGCAATTTACCTACTGTCAGTGGATCCGCATTGTTTTCCTTTGACTTTACAAAGTCTAAAGAAATAATTCCATTCAAGAGCAACTACCTCACGGAATTATGTCTACGACGAATGTGTCTAGATTTACCGTTATATATTACATTATGTGCCCTTGCAATTACTGCTTGATTGTCACAATGAATGCATACTACAGGCATAGGTTTTGGCCATGACGAAATATCCTCTAAAAATTGTCGAAGCATTCTGCTTCTTCAGCAGCTTTATAGAAAGCAACAAACTTTGACTTCTTCAGCAGCTTTATAGAAAGCAACAAACTTTGATTCCATTGAGGAGTGCACTATTAGAGTTTGCTTTGAGGATTTCCATAATACCGCGGTACCTCCTAGCCTGAAGACATATCCGCTAGTGGATTTCGATTCATTTGAATCTGAAATCCAATTGGCATCATAATAGTGTTGGGACTAACTATGCAACCTAAAGGTGGGGTGAATAGGTTGCTTTAGAGGTTTTGAAAACTTTTGCGAAAAACAGCGTGTGACAAATAGATATCGGGTATTACTAGATGTATGAGAGGCAATGTATCGCTTGTATGTTAGAAATGATAAACAAAAGAATAAGTAGTTGTACACAAGGTTATAAAGTGGTTCGGCTTTAATTCCAAACTTATGTCAACTCTTACCACTAATAACCACAAGTTAGGGGCTAGATTGCACTAGTAAATTATTGAACAAGTTACACTTAGCATGCACCAATCCTATTAACAAGAGTTGAATGCAACTATCACTTGGTACACTTGATCGTTTAACATAATTACAATGCGGCAAGTGCTATTGACAGAGATGAACTTTTTGCTCAATACACAGCGAGGAAGAAATTTCGGGAATATTGTGAACAATTTTTCTCTTCTCTCTTCTAACTTGTTGACTTCATAGACCTTCTTTTTTATAGGCATCTTCAATATGGTCGTTGATGATGCCCTAGAGAGGCAAGATAGTTGTTAGAGTCATTGGTGCTGCTGTTTTTGGAACTAACTACCCATACAACCTTTTCTTGAACTTTTTGCAAACTTTTCTGAAATGGTTTCTATTGCTGTTTTGTAGCTGTGGCTATGACAACTTGTCAGACTCCATGTTCTCCTCTTTGCCGGATCCTCTACTATGCAAATCCAGTCACTAACGACTATAATAGTGAGATAACGGTCATATTAAATGATTCATTACCTAAACATTACCATTTACTTGATCTCTACTACTTCAACGAGACATCGTTATTTATCTTATCTTTGTGATCGATGGTGTTGTTTATATGATCCTTCAATGACAGTCTTGTGATCTTTTCTTCAATGAATTACATCATGAGTATCACTTAGTCCCTTAAATATATATGCACTTAGACAATGTAGATATTATACTAAGGATCGTTTTGGTATCATCAAAATTTATTTGGAGATGTTTCTCCAACAAATAGCCCTCCAAAACAGCTAGATATTGACCATATTGAAAAGCATAGTTTTTGGTTCTTTTCAAATAATCTAACACTTTCAATAGAGCATTCTAGTGCTTATGACTAGGATTACTTGTATATCTACTCAGTTTTCTTACTGATTACACAATATTTGGTCTAGTGCAGATCATGATGTACATGATACTCCTGATTACTTGAGAGTACGCCAGCTGATTGATACTATTTCCAGTATTTTTTTTTAAAGTTAGGAGTGGAAGAAAAGGTTTATTCATATCTTTAATGCCAAATCCTTTAAACCTCTCGATTACTTTTTCAATGTAATGAAATTATGTTAAACCTAAACCATTAGAATTCTTTAGAATTTTGATGCCGAGTATAACATCCGCAACACCAAAGTCTTTCATCTCGAAGTTCTTCTTGAGAATATTCTTGGTGTTTTTGATAATCTCGGTGTTATCTCCAAAAATCAGCAAGTCATCGACATATAGACAAATAAGTACATATCGAACTGTCATGGATTTAGTGTACACACATTTGTCACATTCATTGATTCTATACCCATTTTAGATAATCACACCATCAAATTTCTCATGCCATTGTTTAGGAGCTTGTTTAAGTCCATATAATGATTTGACAAGTCTACAGATTTTATGTTCTTGTCCTTTTACCTTGAATCGTTCAGGTTGTTCCATATAAATCTCCTCATCAAGATCACCATTCAAGAATGTGGTTTTTACATTCATCTAATGTACTTACAAATTGTATAGCGAAGCTATAACAATCGATATCCTAACTGATGTTATTCTTGTTACAGGTGAATAAGTATCAAAGTAGTCTAGATCCTCTCTTTGTCTAAACCCTTTGGTAACAAGGCGTGCTTTATACTTATCAATGTAACCATCATCGTTATGCTTCCTTTTGAATAACCATTTGCATCAAATTGATTTATTTCCAGATGGAAGATCAACCAATTCCCAAGTATGGTTACTTAGGATAGAACCAATCTCATTGTTAATAGCTTCTTTCCAGAAAGGAGCATCTGGATATGTTATTGCCTCTTTAAATGTTTGAGGCTCACCTTCCAACATATATGTCATAAAATTAGGTCCGAAAGATTTTTCTATCTATGACCTTTTACTCCTTCAAAGTTCAGCTCCTTTGGTCTCAACTTTATTATTCTCAGATTCTGATTTTCTAAATCTCTTATGAGACGGTTCACCTGATTTCTTTTTGCAAGATATATATCTTCAAAGAATTCAGCATCCCTTGATTATAGGATAGTATTGACATGGATTTCCGTATTTTCATATTTGTGAACCAAAAATCTATATGCGCTACTATTTTGGACATAACCGATGAATATGCAGTCCATCATTTTAGGTCCCAACTGAGTTTGTTTAGGAGGAGGAATTGCCACATTGGCTAGGCACCCCCACAATTTCAAAAAATTGTAGGATGGCAATCTTCCATTCTTTAACTCATATGGAGTCTTACCCGCTTTCCTGTGGGGCACTTTATTTAGGATATAGTTCACGGTTAGTACCACCTCCCCCCACAAGTTCTGAGGTAAACCTGAACTTAAAAGTATAGCGTTTACCATTTTCTTTAGAGTTTTGTCTTTCCATTGAGCAACTCCATTTTGCTGCGGAGTATAAGGTGCAGTTATTTGGAGAATTATCCCCAAACTAGCACACAACTCCTTTAAATTGGAAGAATTGTATTTTCCTCCTTTGTCAGACCTAAGCACTTTGATTCGTTTATCAAGTTGGTTCGTGACCTCATATTTATACTTGACAAACATGCTCATAACTTCATCTTTGCTAATTAATAGATAAACATAGCAAAATCGAGTACAATTATCCACAAAAGTGATGAAATATTTCGTTGGGACTAACTTTGCAATCTAAAGGGTGTGAATAGGTTGCTTTAGAGATTTTAAAAAGTTTCACAGAAAACACCGTGTAATAAGTAGATATCGGGTTTCACTAGATATATGAAAGGCAAGGAACCACTTGTGTGTTAGAAATGATAAACAAAAAAATAAGGAGCTACACATAAGGAAATATAATGGTTCAGCTTTAATTCCAAGTCTACGCCCACTCTTACCACTAATAGCCACAAGTTAGACTGGATTACACTAGTAAATTGCTGAACAAGTTACACTCAGCATACACAACTCCTATCAATTGATAGATCACACTATCAGGAGTTGGATGCAGCTATTACTTGTAACACTTGAACTTTCAACACAATTTCAATGCAGCAAGTGCTATCAACAGATATGAGCTTCTTACTAAGTATACAGCGAGTAAGAGATTTCTGGAATATTGTGAGCACTTTTTTTTTCTCTCTAACTTATTAACTTCAAAGACCTTATCTTTTATAGGCATCTTCAATGTAATCGTTTATGATGTCTTAGAGAGGAAAGATAGCCGTTAGAGTCGTTGGCGCTGCTGTTCTCGGAACTAACTATCCATACAGCCTTTTTTGAAACTTTTGCAGACTTTTCTGAAATAGCTTTTGCTGTTGTTCTGTAGCTGCAATTCTGACAAATTGTTCAACAACCTATTATCCTTTCTGCCGGATCTTCTGTTATGCATGTCTAATCACCAACGACTATAATAGTGAGACAATGGTCATATTAAATGATCCTTTATCTAAACATTACCATTTACTTGATCTTCTTAGCATTAATGAGATATCGTCATTTAGCTGATCTTTGTAGTCAATGGTACTATTTATATGATCCTTCAGGGACAGTCTTGTGATCGTTTCTTCAATAAATTACACTATGAGTATCACTCAGTCCTTTGAATATATATGCACTTAGACAATATAGATATTATACTAAGGATAGTTTTGGTATTATCAAATTCATTTGGAGATGTTTCTCCAATACTTTCCACCTCTACTTTCTACAAATTTCAAATCACGTAAATCACTATGGATTAGCTGTAAAGGTTCACTTGTTCTTTCAATTGATTTGAAAGGTTTCTTAGCAAACTTAGCCTCAACACAAATCTCACACTTGTAACAGGCATCCAACTCAAATATTGGAATTAGCCCTAAGTTTGCTACCTTTTTCATTATACCGTAATTTACGTGTCCTAATCTACCATGTCATAGACAAAGAGACACAACAGTATAAACTGAAGACTTCTCTTTATTAATAGTCTTTGGGTATAAGAATTCTAAGTTTACATCAATGACAGCCACATTGGCTTTAAATAGGTCATTATACAAGTACCATTTCCCCTTCATACATACCCCCTTTAGAAAGTACAAACTTATTAGATTAAAAAACAATTTTGAAACCCTTCTAAACAAGTATGGGGCTAGAAATGAGATTCATCTGGATTTCTAGTATATGCAGCACATTTAGCAAGGTAATCTCTTTGCCAGAGGGGAACTTCAAGATCACATTTCCTCTCCAGACAATCTTGGCTGATGTAGAGTTAGCCATGTATAGCTTCCCTTCTTCCTAAGCTTTCTCGTAAAACGAGAACATGTATTTATCAACAAAAATGTGATTTGTGGCACATGTGTCCAACCACCAATCGGTATTATTCGACACCAAAGATACTTTGGACACCACCACAGCAGTTAGTCTCTCATTATTTTCCTGATTTGACAAATTCAATTGCTTGGCTACACCACCACTCTTGCCTTTGATTGGGCGCTTCTTGCAATCCTTAGCTTGATGACCAGGTTTATTACAAATAAAACATGTCCCTAGAAATTTTTGGGATTGTTCCTTCTGCTTGCCTTTGTTGGGAGAATCAATAATGTGGTGATTATTGGGAAAATCCCCTATATTGTTTTGAAGATGACAAAGACAATCAAATGCTACTAATGTGTGTATTGATTGAGTATTACCAAGTGAGATATGCACAAGTCAAAATGCAGATGTTTGTCATAAACAACACCATAACATTCTAATATGAGGAGTGCTCTACTCATATCTAATGTGAACAAGATATTGGGTAATTGAATATGTCTACAAGCTGGAAGGATCTTTAGATAAGGTGAACATCTGGAAGGACCTTGATCAAAGGTGAACAATCCGAGAAGAACATGAATGTTCGTGATGGCTTGAAGGTACAAAGATCGGGTGAACAGTTGAATGGACCTGATGATGGTGAACAAGCTTAGAACGAGGATGTTTGGTAAAGCTTGGAAGGACCATGAAGATGAATAGTTTGGTAGAGTCAAAATTGCCAATATGCTTGGATAGACAAAAAAGATCAGCATCAATATCAGATGAGAGTAGCTGCCTTATACAGATGAGGTGAAGACTATAATGATCTTTAAGGACTATGTAATATCCATTGTGTGATCCATTGGGAGAAAATCGCAAGATGTCCTAGTATGTTATTTTGTAAACAGCACCAACGGACCTAAATATCAGCTGATTGTCGATGTTTGTGTCGATGCTGAGACATTAGGTCATTGGTGATATTGGATTAATGAACATGTGAGGATGTTCGAGATATAGCCATTGAAGGGTGGAAATGCGCAATGGGAAGATTGGAAAGTCTATCAGGGAATATGAGTAGGCGTCTATCAGAAATGTCAGAGCAATCAGCGTAGGGAACAATAGCTACAAAACCTATTTCTAAATAGCCTGTAAATGTTCAGGATAAAGAACCGTATGAGCAGCTCCATCTCTGGACGGCAGCACCAATGGATTTCTAATGGCTAGTTAATCTTTCGAAACTTCTCCAATGGGAAGATTAAAGATATCTATTTAAGATAAGAGCTTCTAAGCCAAAATGTTAGAGAGAGAGAGAGAGAGAGAGAGAGAGAGAGAGCACAATGTAGAATCCGAATATTTGCACTGAGTTGCTTTCCTTGTTGATATTGTTTCGTTCTCTCGAATGATCTTCACTGTAATGATCTTGCAGCATAGTAATCGTGTGAAAGATCAAGTGTACAAGAGTAAGTGGAGTGGCTAAATCTTGATAATGTGATCTATCATTTGTAAATGATCAACACTTATTAATTGTAATTTGCTGAACAGATTACTAGTACAATCCAGTCCATATTGCGGCTGTTAGTATAGAGAGTGGATGTAGGCTTGGGGATAAAGCTGAACCACTATATATCTGCTTGCAAATCATCTTTATCTTCATTATTAGCATTACCTAATCTTTAGCATCGTGATTTATCAAACAGTAGCAATTACCTAATTTCTATAAACTGCTTCTATCAATGTTTTAAGTTGAATTTGTTATATTCCGCAAATGTTTTTCATAGTTCTTCAACACCCTATTCACCCCCTCTCTAGGTTGTATTGTTAGCCTTAATAATTGGTATCAGAGCCTTGTTGCTTGTTATTTGAAGCATTGTGTTTCAGAGCATAAAGATCTTGTTTTGGCTAACTCTACAAGAGGCAGTTTTCAAATTTCTATTTGTTGACGATCTATTCTTTTAACTCAAGATTTCTGAAATTACTTCATTACTTCTAAGGATTTCTTTATTTTGAATTGAAGTTTTCCAGGTTTGCATTTTATCAAAGGATTTTCAATATCTTCAAAATTTCACGAACTCTCATTCTTAGCTTTGAAAATTTTTTTTGTGATTACTTTGATTAAATTCTTTGGACAGAAGATTATCCCAATCCACATGAGTAGTCTTACTTTCTAGTAATGCTACTTATAGGGATTCTTCTGAGCAAATGAATTCATTTATTCTCGGAGTCTAAAGATCATCTTATTCGTTTCTCAACCGACATGATCGTTATAAGCGAGAGGAAAGGCAATCTTTGTCTAGCTCATCAATGTGTTCATCCACAACAATCAACATGGATTGAAAGGTAAAACAAAAACAATGGTCGTGATGAATAAGCAAATGGTTGATGTGATTGAATATGGAACAGCAATTCAAACATCAACATGACCTCCTCTTCAAGCAGCTACAAAAAAACAACAACCAACTCCTCTAGCTCCTGCTCTTGACGATATCGAGAGAAGACTTGCACTAATTGCTTAAAGTTATTTACTTCATACATTATGCATTTCTATATGTTATTTAAGAGCACTTCTTCTTGTGTGATAGAGATTGGGAATCAACTCCAAAGTCACATTTGAAGGAATCAATGGAGAAAGGAAAATGAAGCAGAACATTTTACTTGGAGATTTTGAGACTTTTAAGATGAAGCCATATGGAGATATCAAAGAAATGTTCTTGTGCTACAACGACATCATGAATGGACTTACTGATCATGGCAAGATTTACACAAATGAGGAACATGCAATCAAGATTCTTCAAGTACTACCATAAGAATGAGTTCATGCAAAAATCGTCATTTCATGAAACTCAAAGATCTCGACACTTGACATTAGATGAGCATATTGGAATTATCATGGCTTACGAAATCGAATGCAACATTGAGTCGCAGAAATTTAAAGGTAAAAAGTCTATTGCTTATATAAAGCTAACACTTTTCATGTAGACTTTGAAGGATTGGCTCCAACGATAACAATGATGATGATGATGATGATGATATGGCCACATTGATTCAAGAGCTCCTAAGATTCTTGAAGAGAAAGAGAAATCCAAAGGCAATCATATCATATATCCAAAGTTTAGAATGAGGAAAAAAATCTAGAAAGAAAATGCATTGAGCAAATCGGATTGGAAATCAACTGATATTAGCAATCAACTCAAAGATCACTGGAAGTAAATATTGGCACCTACTATTTTTCTACAAGAGATCACGAATCTAATCTTGTCCAACTCCTGATGCTATCAACGAAACATTTCAAGGATTGATATAAATCAGAAAAAAAAAAGGTATGTTATTTGCTAAATATCTACTTTGGGTAAGAGTATCAAAATTTCATTATTATCTTTTCTTAATGATACATGTTGAATTGCTTTTCATTATATATGATTCATATATATATATATAAAATGTTTCCTATTAGAAGTGTAAGATATTACATGCAGTTATTGCAAAACATGACATGTGTAATGCTTATATAAGATAGAAGTATCAACATTTCATTTTGCAAATGATGCTAATACTGATGTTATATTCTCAATGCATTTGAGATTCTTTTTGCTTGAGGAAAATCCCCTAATGTTGAAAGCAACTATTGCACGCTTTTGTGTATTCGGTTGCAAGTGCTACATTGTCGAAAATATTGATGACGGTTTGGTTAATTCGAACCAAGAGCTCATGAAGGTATATTTCTTGATTATGTGTGTTTAACAAAGTTTTGCAGGAAGTGAAAGAATCAAAAAATATCTAGTTCAAAGATTAGCTAAAAGATGCACAAACTGATGATGTTGAAGAACAAGTGCCACTGGCTGTACCAACTAATGATATCTATGAAGATTAGCAACCTAAAGCACCAAGTTTGATATCTGCACATTACCAAAGGATTAGAGATACAACTCAAGTCATCCTAAGGATCAAATCCATAGAGATATTGACAAAGGGGTTAAGTTCAAATAATGATTCAAAGAGCCAATGTTTGTAGAGCAATCACATGATGCAAAGATCCAAACAGGATCAACGATATAGGTTAGCTCAATAAAGCACTTTACAAACTCAAACAAGCACCAAACGTGTGATATGAAAGGTTAGGTACTTTTCTTGTTGAAAATGAGTTTGAGAAAGGTAAAGTTGACACATTGATATTCATAAAGAGAAATGATGATCATTTTCTATTGATTCAAATATATATAAATATAAATATATATATCATCTCTGGATCTACTAATGATCTACTGTGTAAGGAATTTGCAAACATCACGAAGAGCAAACTTGAAATGAGCATGATGAGGAAATTGAACTTTTTCCTTGGTAGCAAACCAAAGCCAGCACTTCATATTCCAAGAAAAATATGCCAGAGAATTGGTAAAGAAGTTTGGGATGGAAAGTTGCAAGAAAGTGATATGCCAATGACACCATCAACTAAACTAAACAATGATGAGAAATGTATTTTCTTGATATATTCTGGCTATCTTGCATAAATCATCATGTTTTCTATAAGAAAATGTAGGGAGTAAGAAAATCCATCCATGCAAAAGTTTGACAATGTTTCAAGAACAGAATCAGCAGCAGTAAATTTCATTGATATCAGCAACTGTCTCTGATAATAGCAAATTTTGCAAATCGCAACTTCTTCTCCTGTTTAGCTTTCAAACTGCATCACTTTCAAAGGTTTGAAATTCTACTCTATGCATTCAAATCACAAGTTGTTAGAGTCATATCAAAATATTTTGAATGATATGAGCAAGTCTTTAAAAGCTCCTTATAAAAGATTGAGCAATTGCTTGGTTGAAATGTTTGATATACTTATTGATATTCTTACTTATTCGAAAATAAGGGCACATGATATGTGATTTGGGATGTTATATATTTAATGTCATTTGTGCAAGAATTTATTGAGTTCGTGCATATTGAAATCGAGACAATCTTGATTGAAGAACTCGAATCTTGTTTTTGAATTTCAAAGGCAAAGATCATGAGGATGATGATGTTATAAATAGAAGCAAAACTTTCTAATGAGCACTTCAAAGAAGTGATATTGGCACTAAAAGTGGAGACGTCAGCATAGAAATCATAACAGCAATAATAAAAGATGGGACAGTAGCTGACGCAGAAGATGTTTTGAAATTGTGAAAATTTCCGAACCTCGATGATAGCTATTCGAAAAGAAGTATCATGATGATAGGGGAGGAAAACAAAAGGATGAAGAGCAACAAGAGGAAAAATGCAAAAGAAAAGGGATCATATCAAAAAAAATAATACATGAGGAAGAGCAAAGATCAAGTATGGGCAAATCTTGATGAACTTGAGCCGAATGCAGCCCAGATCTTGATTATCATTTTGAGGATAGAAGAAAAGGTGAACGCATATGTAGAACTTGCTGAGTTTTACATAGTACGGTTAGTCCATCTTCCACCATATCTCTTACTTTTGGTCATTATGTTGATATTGATTATATCCTTGATAATATTAATGATCATGAAGTAAGATAAATGTTCATGACATGTGCAAATAATGATGATATTCTCTGCATGCCAATAATGATTGCAAAAATTCACCCCCCTCTAGGTTGCTGGCACCTGAAATTGGGCACAGGCGAAAATGAAAAAAAAAATAAAAGGAAAAAAAGGAAAAGAAAAAAGAAGAAGAGAAAGATTAGAAAAGAAAAGAAAAAAAGAAATAGATAATTCAAAAAAATTACAATGCTATCTACGTTTGCACTGGCTGTTCTAAGTGCCGGTCGTGCCACGTAGGATGCCTAGCATCTGCGTCAACGAATTTAGGTCAAAACTAACTAAAATGGTTATATTGACAAATCGTTAAAAAATTTATGATTAAATTAACACAATTGAAAAGTTTATGATTGAATTAACCATCGTACTTGGGGTAATCGTTTCCCAATTAGATCCAATCCCACTCAAGAACTAGGAACTGGACCAGAAGGACCGGTTCCCAATTTCTGGAATCAAGAATCAGACCATCTAGTCCTAGAACCATATATGATCTAGTTCCTAGGTGGTCCATTGAAATTGGTTGCATTTTTGGAACCCCCGAGGTGTTTGAGAAAATTCCTCAAAGCCAATGCATGTGAAGCTTTTCAGATCTAAATAGCTAGATCCATTCGTAGAACCATCAATAGATCAACCGACTACGATTCAACTAAGGATTTGAGTAAACAAAATAGGAAAGAGGGACGATAGATAATATAATAGTCAGCACATCTCAATTTCACAAGCTCCCAAGTAGCAAAAACAACGAATAATACCACAAATGGTGAAAACCACAACAAGATCCAACACACAAAATGATCCAATCTCACATCAAATAACCAGATAGATGAATCGAGACTCATGAAAAATAAACATATATCGCTCATGACAAGCGAAACAAAAAAGGAGCTCATAGAAATGGAAGCTTTACCTAAACTACGAACGATGAGGCTCAAGAAGGAGAAGGATGGAGAGATAGACTGACTGAGAGCAAATGAAGAGGGACTGCTCTTGTGAGCTGAGTTCGAGTGATTAGGGTGAGATTCGAGAGGGAAAGAGTGAGTGTGAGAGGCGTGAGAGGGGGAAGAGCGTTTGGGTTTAAAGACTTTTAAGAAATAAAAATAAAATAATTGATCTGGTCTAGGCAGTCTAGGTGGGCGGTTCCACCCCAAGAATCGGGAAACGAATCGAAAATCACCAATTCCAATTTTATGGAGCCGGGAACTAGACTGATGCCCCTAAAAAATCACCAAGAACCGGCCAGGTCGATCTAGTCCGAATAATTCCTATTACTCATTCCTACACCGTACAATAAATTTAGGACTTTTCAGATAATTCTTTCATAAAATTTCAAAGTGAATTCTTTAACCCGATACCTCCAATGTCACAAAGTCAATTTTCCGTCCAAATTCTACCTGCATTTTTTCAACAACCTGCATTATCTCCTTATCTAAATGTTCGAACGGCTTCCATCTCGATTAAAAGTCTTTTTTCCAAAATCTTTCCCCATCATCATGAAAAGCATCATCTACTTCAAAATCGTCTAAGATTTCAACAATTGATCTCCATATCTATCTTCCAAAAATCTTGTCTCCATCGTCATGACAACCATGTCTAATCCGAAATCGTCTTAAGTTTTCTAAAGGAAATTTCGAACACAAAATCTTTTTTTCGCTTATCGCCAGGACGATACATGTCAGATTTACCTCAATTTGTTTATTTCTCCATGGTTAAAAAGTTAAATTTATATTTGATTTTCTCCCTATATATTTTCTTCAGTCCAGCTCCAGTTGCTTTTCCCAGAAATCGAACTTTATTAGCATAGTAAAATAGAAAACGTACATGATCTTGCAAGATATAAATCAAGGACTCGGCAATATCCTTAAAATCCTCGCAAATATAACACTGAACACGAACAAATCTGTCCAATCTCTCGTACGTTTCACGTGCATTCTCTTTTTCTTCTTCTTTTCCTCTCTTTTTTTTTAGACTGGGGTAGTCATTGATTTCTTTGCAAGAGCGAAGACAGCAACCTCTCGAAACAGGACCGTAAATATCACGCATGTTCTGTGGCGATCGGCAGTCGACGCAGCCTGGGATTTGGACGTGACGACGATACAAGTGGTTTATGTTTCCCCTTCTCTTCTCTGGTTCTGATGTCTTGGCCTTGCAAGTTGTTTTTGTTGACCCATCTGAAAACTCCCTTCCTCCCTAAGTTGTTCATGTTTAAATTATGGTCAATCTCTTCATCATTGCTTTCTTATTCCCAAAGATGTCCTGCCCTAGAATGTTGGGTCTAGTCTTGTTCTTGGAACGTGTTTAGAGAGAGAGAGAGAGAGAGAGAGAGAGAGAGAGAGAGAGAGAGAGAGGGAGGGAGAACTTGATGCCAAAGAAAAGCAACCCAAATATAAATTTTTCATGTGAAGACAAAGGTTCCAACTCCACTATGTTTAATCAACCGACTCTTTTGTAGCCAGCTTTGACCTAAAAATAGCTTTGACATGTGTTTTGGTCATGAATGGCATCATATGCAAGGCACACCAGTCATTCTCTAGCTGAAACGAATCTGACAATAGAAGTCAGATTGATTTTATATTCACTAATGTATGTGACTTTTCTTGGCTCTTCGTTATTTACGTGGGGAAGTTGAAAACCCATTTGGCCAGAAGAGTCTAGCTCAGCTCTTATAATTTAATAAAGAGTAAAGATGCACAAGTTGAAAGCCTCCCAAGATTGCGAGGGTTGAGGTGTCATAAAGAAAATACGTGAGCGCAGCGATTCAAACTTAAGGTATCGAGTGAGGAAAATGATCATATTTGTATATGATAAACATATTCCCTTGGAGTTCGCCATCGTACTTATTCCTTTGGCTATTACCTAATCAAAGACGCTGAAAGGCATAATGATTTTGATTCATTCTCTAAGTTTTATAATCAATATCTGTTTTGACTTTAAAATTTATCCTCCATGTCTCACTCCCCCATCCTCTCTTTCTGCTCCCTCCCTCCCTCTCCTTTGCCTAGTCGACCGCCAGCTCTTCACCGTTGTAGCTTGCCCCCCAGAATCTCCACGAACCTTGCAGTCGACCTCCAACCGCGATGATGCTATGGTGCCTCCTCCACCTCCCTTAGATATCTCTATCTCTCTATAACACGGCGACAATGCATCTGTTCGAAGTCGACATCGGTCATCAACCTCGAAAAATGCGGCCACGCCCTCAAAAAACCAGGGCATAGTACCCATGCACCCTCTCGAGACGTGACCAAGCCAAATCAAAGCCGAATTGTGTAAACGCCAATGGGCAACTCCAAAATGGAACTGCAATAATGTCAATGAGGGTCGGGTAATTTTAATCGCAAAAAACATGAAAATTTAGAGAGTGAAAAGCCTTTCCAGGATATCATCTTTCGAACGGCGAAAATTTAACAAAGCAAAACGAAACTTTAGGGACTTCTAGTCCAAGTTTTCCTTCTACTTCACCCTCGAATTAATAAAACTAAAAAATAATGAAAAAGACGAAGGTTCTTGGAATGATTTCCGGAGCCTTTTTTTAGAATGACAGAGTGTACATCATGGGGGAAATCACTGGGAATGGGGATGCGTGTGGTCCGCTCTAATTCTGCGACAAACGTCAACGGTCCCACGATCCAACAGAAGGTTTGATGGATTCATTCCTGAACTTGTATGCTTGTACAAAAAAGAAAAAAAATATACAATAAATGATTTCATTTCATGAATATTACGAGATGGAATCAATTCTTATTTTCAAACTAAATGAGGGTTTGCATTGTTTTTTAACTTAAACCCAATCGAATATAATTGTTTTATGATATGTTAATATTATAGTTTATTAGACTAAATCTCACATAATAGCTGCTCCATCCCCGTCTTTGTTATATATTAGTGAGGCCAAAGCAAGTACTAACATGGTTATTCACTCTTTTGTAACTCTCTCTCTCTCTCTCTCTGTCTGCGACTTGAGAAGATGTGCAAAGAGCACGACAGAGAAGCTCTCTCTCTCTCTCTCTCTCTCTCTCTCTCTCTCTCTCTCTCTCTCTCTCGGACATGAGAAGGTGTGCGAAGAGCACGATGGAGAAGCAGGGCACGTGCATTACCGACTCATACCGTACGTATATGGAGAGAACCAAGAAATTGGGTGAACCATGAGTCATGAACCATGAAGGCTGTTTATATCATTGGCGGCTCCATGTGTGGTGAACCATGGGTGGGTTCTTCATGTGCCCTTCTTCCCCATCGTGACCAGCCCACCTCTAAATTCATCCATGAAAGCTTCTCTTAGCATTACCTCCGGCATGCCTGGTGAGTTGTCTATCCTTCCCTCTCTCTCTCTCTCTTTCTCTCTTTCCCCCCCAACCCCCCCCCCCCCCCCCCCCCCCTCCCCCCGTCCTTCGCACCACATATACACAAAGAGATGTATACGTATAATGTATGTACGAGGAATTGGGATATTCATCTACACAATCAGTATAGCAAGGTCTGAATGACCCGCTTTTGACTTGATTAGAGAGATGATATCTAATTCATTCTGATGTGTAAAAGCCGGGCATATGGCATCTATGGATAAAAAATAAAGTCTTAACTAATTTGTAGCCATCCATTTACTGTAGATTTCATGTTTGACAAAAGCATAGTGTGCAATAGTGCAAGTAAATGATCAACTTGTGTATTATGTATGTTTCTTCAAGTAGGTATTATATTGAACGAATTGTTGATTAACTATGAGATGTTCAAAGGATTAAGCTATCAAAAGCAGCGAAGGTTCTTAGACTGGAGAAGATCTTCAATTCTTTTTTTCTTGGGGGGGTTTGGAATTAGGATTTATCAGTAGGAAATCTCGAAATGTTGCTTCCCTTTCTGTCTCTTGTACTCCATCCTTCAATGGATTGGTGTATTTTACACATCCTTTCTCATATATAGAACCAGAAAGTAGCCATTTTCCGCACTTGTAATGCTCTCCTTGCTCACGGAATATTTAACTGAGCAAAACTTATTACATTCTGCACTGGACCAAAAGAATGATTGCATGAGATTCTACCTGTAGTGTCTACTTAGTACACCTTTTCTTCTCAGGTCTTATTTTTAATTTATATGAGTCTTAGTTTTTTTCATTTTATTTTAGTATGAATCCATGGTTTTGGGTCGATTGGACCGTGGCAAATAAAGAGTAGTATATGCAGCACTTTCGTGCCATATACAGTGAAAAGATATGGGGGGCAGGGCAATTCAGCGCTTGAAGCGGCCATAACATGCGTGTTCAAGCTTCAAGAAGTTGCTGATACATGTGTTGTTTGTTATGGGCTTGTTTCGCCAAGAAATGGTTTCTAATCGTGATATCAGAGCACGAATTCCTTTACAATGTTTCTGTCTCCGGCTACTTTGCTCATATAGCTATACACCGCGATCTACATTTCCCGTGTAAATCCCATCTTAGGTACTGGAACAAATGTTGCCAAGCATGTATACTTGAAATACACCAATCATTTCTTTCCTTTCTTTAAGACTTTGTTCTTTACTTCAATAGATGCTAATGCCCTTGAGGAATTAATGGGGAAAATTAGAGTCATTATCATCCCAAAATTTAGAAATTGAAAACCCCTCCAGTGTCTGGGCTGACCTAACTTTGTTTCTTCCTTTAGGGGCATCCATTATTATAATTTGCCTCTAAACATGGTTGGCAACGTACCCCATGAACATTGGAATAGATTAAAATCAAGAAACAACCACACTGTGCTTGCTACGAATCAGATGCCTTATAGTGGGCACTCTAGATAGGTTGTAACCAAGATCGTCCAAGTTTCTTATCAAAGTGGATCCAAAGATTGAATATCAAAATGGATGCTTTTCAAAGCGGAGTGCTTAAGAGAGAGCATTATCATTTCTATTTAGGCTATTTCTCTGGCATTCCATTGAACAATCTTTCTTGGTATACATAGACGAGACCGTTTTGTAACACCCAGAAGGATTAGTTGAGCCGAAAGTTCGGATATCCCGCTTTTGAGAAATTGGGATTGTCACATAGAAAAAGCGGAAGTGCGAACATCTCTTTGAGATGCCAATAATGTATGATTGTTTTGAGTGTCGGTGGCTACATATGTGAAGTCATCACGGTGGATGCATAGTCAAGAGATAACTAAGCCACAAGACTTAAGGGGACCGATTGACTTTTCTTTACAGCTAGAGAATTCATATAAAAACTAATGGGGTCTTCTTGCAGAATTGGTACCAACCGACCAACATTTGTATATCAAGAAAACTACCATCTCACTTGCACAAATATAGAAAACTTGAGAAGGGCGTTAAATCGATCCTTCACTCGCGATTCTTAATAATATGTCAGTGATAAGTGGCAACAGATTCGATGTATAAGGACATTGACATTTTGCCTAAGAGATTCAAGTTCAATTCTGCACTCTTCCCTTTGCACATTCGATTCAATTCACTCATTCGTACCGCCTTCGCATGCTTTAGGCAGTTGTCGCCCTAGGCAATAGCCTTGCAGGAGACGACACACTGGAATAGATCACTTGATGCCATCGAATTCCAATGGTTCCTTCACCCACACGGAGCATGTCAGCATTCGTGTCCTTCACGCTTTCGTCCTCCCATTAGCTTCACGTTGGAGGAAGTACTAAGATATAAAACGTCCGCATACGTACATATCACGAACAATATCCGGTGAAATACGTATGACTAAATCGGTCAAACGATAACAAGTTTAGGAAGCTTTGAGAACAAGGAAGGTGTCAGGTGATGACAAATTAGCAGTCTCAAGTGTACGATATATGTATATCGCACTGACTTCGTCTACAAGAGTACAAGAAGGGACCTGCATGTAAGACGTGGAAAATAACCTCTAAAATCTAATTAAATGTATGCTCCAACAACCCGATTACATCCACTTGCCACCTACATTGATACAAACGTCAACGATATCTCTAACATTGCATTCACATTCCAAGACATGATACACTGTTATGCCTGACCGTCATAGTCAGACTCAGAGTCATCAAGAATAAACTTATTGATACAAGCCACAATGTTTCATAACTAGCATAACTTATTTAATTATGTGCCCAACATTTAGAAAGATCGATCCAAGAAAGCACCCAGCAAAACTCCGGGCTTATAGAGAACATATCTGGTGTAAAGTTTCCTTCCTGACATTCTGAACCTCGTATTCATCACCGCTGTGACCTGAGGAGTGACTTTATGAAGAGTGTAGAGACCGTTCAGAAGTAGTCTGATCACTCATCTTATAAATTTCATTACTAACAAGGATCGATGACAACTTGTTACCGTTTCCTGCAACCACAAACATATTCTGCAAAATGAAGACCCAGAAAGTACAATTACAGAACAATTGGAATAAGTACTTTAATATTTTTGGATAGGAAATAAAGGATTTTGTCAAAATAAAAATTCAAGAACATAAAAAATGTACAAGGAAAGAAAGAAAGAAAGAAAAGCAATATACACAGGAAAACAACACAAGACTATGTGAAGTTAGAACAAGATGTCCAAAGCCGAATAAAAGAGTACAACGCAGAAGCAACCAAAGATTCTAAATCCTCAAGGAAAAATGATGATGGAAGAAATGATGATGTAACAAGATAGCAAACCGAGGTTTAAGAAAGTAAAGGACGATAAGTCAATGCAGGCAACAGAATTGCTAGTCTAATCACTAGAAAATGATGCTAAAATAAATCTGACATGTAGGCTTAATGCATTCATGATATTCGGAGTTCAGGAAGTGAGTGGTGGTTGCTTTTTTTCCACTATATACTGTATTAGATGGCTTAACTGCATTTAGAAACTCTTGCATAGATGTGTGAAACCTCTGAGAATATCTTAGTTCATCCATGAATTGAAAGGAATAACAATTCAAATCTGCAGAGTCAATAACTTGATATATAAGCCAGCAAATGTCAAATTTATGGATTATTTGACTATGATTATTCGTGGACTGAGCAACACTAGAAGTGGACAATGAAGCTTGAACCGAGAGCCTAGGTCTTAAAGCAAGTGGATCAACCTTAGGACTCTGATAGTTAATGGCCCTGATAATTCCTGAATGAACTTGGAATATAGCAGGAGATAATCATGTTGATGCAAGTTTGGCCAAGTAACTCGCCTCAGACTAATTCAGACTGATAAGATTATGAGAAATTTCACAATCTTTTCAAACTAGAAAATTTCAGGCATTTCAATGCATAACATGTTTTTAGTTCATAATATAGGTGATCTTAAAAAGAAACCATAAAACTATTTGCCAAACTTTTGGATGATTGATTGTTAAGCTCCAAATACCAACCCAAAAGCAGTGAAGGGTGCACTTCATTAATTCAATCCAAATACTACATCATGCCATGCAGAAGCAGATATGAATCTTAGTAAGGAAAGACACGTGCAAGTGAAAAATGCGAAAGGTATCGATGCAATTTCCACAAGCAAACACATTTTAACCATCAATTAAAATAGCAGATCAGCGGAAGTCCATTACCTCCTCAGTAGGTGGAAAGAGAGAGTTTCACAATGCCATGTTGTCCACCAAATAGGCGTTCATCTAAAGGGTACCATATCATCTACAGCTTGGCTTCTTCATGGATTCCAAATTTTCTACTTACCAGGTTTCCAACAAGGTCGCCATTCAGCAAAAGCAAGTGCACTTCATTTAACTTGTGTAGAATTTACCAACTCAAGTAGAGTACTCTCCAGCGAATTGATTTCAGATCCGCAGTCATCAATAAGTGCTTCCCAAGTCATAGCTCCAGGAATAATACCCTTCCTGACAATAACCTCAAGTAAATCTGGCACTTTTGAGAACAATCTTCTCTTGCACAAACCACATAATATCTCATCAACTTTTATACATTCAAATTGTGAACTCTTAACCAACAATTCATCCACTAAATCACAAGCTTCAGTAATTTTACCATTGCCACTGAATCCCTCGAGCAGAAGCGTATACATTTGCAACATTAGCCCGAAACTCTTCACTCCTATTTCTCTCACAAGCTGTCTTGCCCTATCCAGCTCCCCAACTTTACAAGATCTCACAACTATCATGACGTAAGTAGCATCATTAGGCCTGCAGCCAAGTTCTTTCATACTAGCTACCATTTCAACAGCTGCTTCAAGTTTATTCTGCTTACACAAACCATCTATATACACGTTGTAGGTATACACATCAGGGACCAAACCCAGAACAAGCATTTCATCAAATAACTCCTCTGCATTCTCATAATCCTCCTCAGCAATGACCCCACTTAAAACCATTGTGTAGCAAACAGTATCAGGTTTAATCCCACCAACCTTCATCTGGTTCAAGACATCCAAAGCATCATTACCTCTTCTATTCTTCACCAAATACTTCATCACATTTGCATAATCTACCAGCCCAGGGGAAAAACCCATTTTCCTCAATTCTTCCATAAGGCCCAAAACCTCAACACTAGAAAAGTTCCTCTGTCCACAGAATGACGATAGTACCAGCGAGCAGATTCTCCCATCAACTGTGAATCCATCACTCATCATTCTATTCAATATGTCGATAGCATAATTCACCTTCCTCAACTGACAAAGTGCACCAATCAATATTCTAACAGTTGATTCATCTATCCTGATATTCATCTGCTGACTCTTCAGCAAAATCTGAGGCACCATCTTCAAGTGATCTCTGCTACGACAAAGTACTGACAGTAGAGCATTCAGTGAGCAGACAGAAGGGACACACCTGAACTTGGGTATATCGAGAAACAAACCAACAGCATCTTCAATTTTGTTACAATCACCATAAAACTCTATAAGATCGCTCAAAATGTACTCGGGAGTTTCAAATTTCTCGATGCTTCGAATGTGATCGAGGACTGGTGGAATCAGGTGGAACTGCAAGGTTTTGCATAGACTCTGGATGATAAAGTGGTAAGCATTTGGGGTTGGTTCACAGTTGTAAGCACTAAAGGAGTCTACCAGAGTGGTAACAAGATTGAGTTCGGCAGGATTTTCCAGTAGATGTTGATTACCGCCGTGGCGCAATGGCTCTACGGCCGTCTTGACTGCGTCTTTTAGAGTTCGCATGGCTTGTTCTGCACAGAAAGTTTGGTGCCACTTGGTTTTGTACGGAGACAATGGCCACTTCCTGTTCCTCCTCAAAAATTGGTTCGCGCCCTTCAGAGAGGACAGCCTCCTCATAGTGAAATCAGGAGCGAACGGCCTCGGAACAAGGACTTTAGATATTCCCAAACTGTAGCTGCTCTACCAACACGAAGATAGGAATTCCCCTGTAACTTTCATTCAGGCATTCCGTCGAACACCAAGAAGGCAACTACTAGCTAATCATCAGCAAAGGACTGTGTCCTTTATATACTGCTTAATGGGTCAAACAATCTTGCTCATTAACCACAAACAGTCAATCTATCTGCATCAATTCAAGACTGTACAGAGATCAACCGAAGCACGTTCATTCCAAGCATCACCTAGACCATGACAACTGCTCAGGAAAAAAATGCTCATAAAAACGAACGCTGTTATCAACCTGTGAATGGAAAGCTTCAAGAATGGACGACGACCGCTTTCATCAACGTGGGTCCGCCAGGAACAATACCACCCCCGCGCTGTTGTTCTCCTGGACTCGTTCCTCGGAGGGAAAGTGTGTTCATACGGTTGGGTTTCGAGCCGAGAGATCTTTGGTTGGTAAGCAAACCTCTCGGCATTTCACAAAAGAGCCTAATGTCATCGTTCTCTCAAAATAAGAGTACGAAAGGGTCTTCCTTAAAAAAATGGGACTTGAAGGCGATCATGACGATGAGGGCATGAAGTGACAAAGCTAGGGCTAGCCCTCTTACCTATGGCGGCCACCGGCGATTGGGCGGCGACAAGCAAAGAGCTTGGATTTTTTTCTCTTTTTTGTGTCTTTTTTTTTTTTTTTTTAAGTTTAGCCTTTTTTTGGGGTTTGTGTTTTTTTACGAAATTTTTTTTTAGAGTTTTTAACCTAATTTAATTAAGATTTTGTGTAAAATTTAGGATTCTGATCAAAACGATTCGCTTTAGTGCTTTAATTAACCTTAACTCCACGTAGAACGGGGAAATAAAATGTTAAAAAGAAAACTACGTCAGTATTTTCCGTTAGTTAAATTAGACGAAATTAACGGAATAACTCGTTTTTTCAGCAAGGGTCTACTAGCCCTTGCTGGCCCAGGTCCTCATTGGCCGTGACCAAGGGGGTTGGCCTTGCTTGTGGCCGGCCACAAGCCATTGCCATTGGCTTTCAAGGGTGGCCTCGCCCGGCCCTCTTTAGGTATGGCCGGTGGTTTGCTATTATCTAAGACTGGCCAATGGTAAAAAAGGAAAGAAAAAACAGAAAAAGGAAAAAAAGAAAGAAAAAAAAGGAAAAAAGGTGAATGATGAAAATGCCATTAACCAGCCGGTGAGGTCAAACCCTTTTTTAAAACTAACATGACCGTTTCATGTCATTATTTGAAATAAGATCTACTTTAGTCTCTTATTTGAGAAAACAGGAGCACTTCATGCTTTTATTTGAAATAAGGTTCACTTCAGACTCATATTTGAAAAACATGATGGCACTGATTGATTTGTGCGGAATATTTACATCCAATATTTGTAAGTGTGAACACTATGGGTTTGGATGTAATGCCAGGGTTGGGAAACACTCGAGGGTGTGAACAATTGTAATCGTGTAACTTTTCGATTTATTATTAGATTATTGGTGATTGGCTCTCTTCGTGCTCGTGAGTTTCGATACTCGGAAAAACAAAATCACATAAATCTTTCACGTCTATTATTATTCCTCTTTTCATTTCTCTGTCGATTACTTCTGGCTCCTAATTTAATTGCAAATTTTCGATCGGCTTCTGCAACGTTAATTTCACAACAGCTTGCAAATCAGTTACATTGAGGAGGAAATACAGGGCTCAAACCCAGGTGTTTTAACTGATGAGGCAGCATCAATGACCCATATAATATAGAAAATTAACGTTTCAACCTGAAGAGCAAAAAAGAAGTGAAGAGGACAAATTCCTTTTTAACTGACCATGTCTTGTTGTTAATCATCCGCTCGTTGTTTAGCTGTACAAATTTCGCAACAATGGTTCTTATTCGTAAAATTAACGTAGGAGCCTGCCTTAACCATCTTAATAGCTAGCATTTGCGCCACAATGATCAACCGCTCTCGTTTGCAACTCCCACGACCTCCCCCTCCCGCCCTCCTCATCGACTCGCCACAGCTGGAACACCGCTCCAACCCCCGTCGCAGTCCCCTGCCCCAGTGGTCGGGCCCCAGTACTGCGTCACTTACCCGATCGACGTCGGGATGGTGAAGAAGCTCGTTGCAATCACCAAGGGGAACTTTACCATCTCCAACTCCACCGGCAACGAGATCTTCAAGGTCAAGCACGTATTCAACTTGATCCACACGAAGCGCGCCCTCTTCGACGTGGCTAGGAACACGATCCTGACCTTCAAACAAAAGGTTCTCATCTTAAATTGGAATTTGTCACTTATCTTCACGAAGCAACCGCTGAGAGAATAGAAACGCATTTCATTTTCTATCATGATCCTACTCATGACCCTCTCATGTCTAAAAGAAGAGTTATGAATACCTCCCCCTCTAACTCTATTCCAGATTGGTGGTTCTTAAAGAATTCTCAAAATGAACAATCTTCTTCTTCCTCTTCCTTTTTCTCCTTATGAGGTCGAAGGGGAAGGGGTTTATGTTGTCTCTAATATAATCCTTCAGTGAGGTCTCTCACAATTAAACAACCATAAGACGATAACGACGATGATGGTGATTCTTTAGATAATGCGATGCCGAGACTGAGCTTTAGTTACAATATTATGATTCGACGTGTTTTCCACATGTCGATCATGCTAGTAGTGTCATTAGTCTCTTTGATAAGTTTTCTTTCGAGTGTATTTGGGATTATCTATATCTTGATTAAACCCTCTTACTTAGGCGCCAAACATTTCGTATGCAGAAAATCACTGCACATTCGAGATGGCAAGTCTTCAGAGGGAAAGCACAGAGCCAGACGATCTGGCGTTTACTGCTTGAACGTCCTCAATGTTCCAACTCAAGACCAAATTGCACGTGTGCCTAGCCGGCAACAAATCCAAAAGTGCCTGCGACTATGGGGTCAAAGGAAGCAGGACGGACCCGTCTTGCTCAATCTATGTCGGAGACAGTGACAACAAAATTGCCCAGGT
This sequence comes from Syzygium aromaticum, assembly GCA_024500025.1. Taxonomy (NCBI): domain Eukaryota; kingdom Viridiplantae; phylum Streptophyta; class Magnoliopsida; order Myrtales; family Myrtaceae; genus Syzygium; species Syzygium aromaticum. The sequence continues at coordinate 5,145,692 of CM044885.1, read as the reverse complement.
GTGTCGTTCTTTGGCCCTAAATTTTGGGAATACCCAGATGGCGGATTCAATGATAGCTCATAAGCAATATCATCCATCATTTAGACACGAATAAGCAGCTTTAAATACAGATTGTTCATCATTCCATTTCCGTATCTTTGATTCTGACTGACCAAAACAGGACCACAAAACGAATTAGGTTAACTGATTTTGCGATCTCGAAGTAGCGAGTACAAAGAAGAGAAAAAGCATGGTTGGTCATTGAACTGAACCTAGCTATCAGCAGTGTTACGATGTCGTATGGCTATGCAGATGCACAAGAAGCAGACGATTCAAAGCATGGTGATCGGAAGGGGCAGCTACTCGGTGACTGTCTATCCCAACATCAACCACGATTCTATAGTCGCACTCGTCATGATTCTTAATGAGATCAATCGCGACAAGAAAGGCGAGTAACCGTGACAAGAAAGGGGAGAAGAGTAATCGCTGCGAGGAAAGGAAGAGGCGACGTTTGGTCACTGACCTAGCTCGTGCCATGTAGCTTTAAAATCCTGCACTTTACAGTACGTGATTTAGGGGGAAGAAAAGCTCCGCGCTCCACGTTCAAGATAGGTGCCACAGCTTTTTAATAACTTTTCCTCCCATCTTTGAGATGTTGTAATTTTAATAAAGATATTACTAAAAACTAGGGATGAGCAAAATAACCGGTAGCCCAAAAACCCATATAGGCCGGAGTTTTCGAGCCTTACAGGTCCTAGAAGGCCCACCAGGCCTACAATAAAGTTTTGTTTCGGGCTGATTCTGGTCATTCAGGCTTCAAAGAGTATATTTAATACATAATAAATATATATATGGCCATGCTTTTTCCACTCCTTAACGTAATGTTACGATAATATTGTCCTTTATAGGCCTCACTTTTTAGCATCCCTTTATCCCTTTTTTTTTTATTTCCTATTTCCTTTCTTGTGGGTCCCATATCCACTTTTCTTAATTTTCTTCCTTCTCTTTGTTAAATATGTCTTGAATTTTATATACTCGATTCGGTTCATCACCTGATCTGACATATTTTTTGTGCGACCCAAAAGTGGAGAAAAAATTGAGGTTTAGTTTGTGATGCGGAAGGTTGGGCCGATAGACCTAACCTGGAGCAAGCGAACAAATTTCTATGGGGGTCCGCCTAAGCTGGAGTAAGCGAACTAATGTCTCGGGGGGTTCGGGGATATAGCTCCAGAGAAAATTTTTTGGGAAGCTATATTTATATTACGACAAGGTTTTTTCATTGATTAAGAAAAATTTTCGTTTTGAAAGAGATCAGTGAGCCGTAAAATTTTGTTAAGTCGTTTTTTCGACTTCTAAAAATTGTACTCTCTTTGATTATAGTAGAATCTTGTTTTACCTCACTCGTTGACATAGATCACCTTGTAATCGAATCACATAAATTCTTGTGTTTTGTATTTATTTTTCCGCATTTGCTTTAACACTCTTTATTCTATCTCTCTCTTTTGTCAAACTTTGTTCTCTCTCAAGAGGTAAAGAAATGGAGAATCATGAAGGTTATGTTCTTGTGCTCACATATCCTAGGTAAGGCTACATCACCTTTGTAACGACCTGGGTCTTACTAGCAAGATATTGTCTGCTTTGGATACTAAGTCCTCATGGTTTTGTTCCTCCAAGGGTAGCCCATACTACCCCTAAAAAAGGCCTCTTGCAAGTTAAGGTTTCCCACGCCTTTATAAGCAAGCCCAAGGCTCTCTCCCTAGGCGATGTAGGATAGGAGACATGTCTCCCCTTGCCATCTTAAAAGCCTGCCAGAAACCGCTCCTTGTCCAGGCCCTTTTGGCCCCAGCGATGACTCCCCGCCCTCGTTGGACCGGGTCGTTACATTCTCTCCTCCTTCGAGCACAGCATCCTCACTGTGCCCCCACACGGTTGGGAGTCGGCTTTTATACCACCTGTAATGACCTGGGTCTTACTCGCGAGATATTGTCCACTTTGGACACTAAGTCCTCACGGTTTTATTCCTCCGAGGGCAGCCCATATTATCTCCAGAAAAGGCCTCTTACAAGTTAAGGTTTCCCAAGCCTTTATAAACAAGCCCAAAGCTCCCTTCCTAGGAGATGTGGGACAGGAAACATGCCCCCCTTGCCATCCTAGAAGCCTGCCGGAAGCCGCTCTTTGTCCAGGCCTTTTTAGCCCCGGCAATCACTCCCCGCCCTCGTCGGACCGGGTCGTTACAACCTCCGTCTTCGCAGCTACTAATCTAACTCGCTCAACTTCAATGTAATTCACGCTCTTGTGAGGAAATTTAGCAAATTGGTTGGTGGATATTTTTTACAACTAAATGGTAAAAAGGTGAGGAAATTGATTATCAAGAGGTAATGAAATGCCAAGAGGATTTGCTTGTGAGCAACGCTGTTTTTTCAAATTTCATTGATTCCTTGTATAGAAAAGGGTTTTTCGATGTAGTGTTTTAGATTGCGGAGAGTATTGCCTCAAAGTTGTTGCCCTCAACTTCCCCATCACCCTTCCTAGCTCCTCCTCCTCCTCATTGGCATGAACTACTCCACTTTCACAAGCTCGAGATTTTAGTGTGACAGCTGCTAACTATTCTAAAAGTTTAAGTTGTTAGATGAATGCGTGATTTAATATTTAATTAATCTAATAGTATTAGTTGAGTGAAATGATGAAAGGTGGTATAGTTTTAGATTGCAAAGAGCATTACTCAAAGCCACCGCCCTTAGCTTCCCCATCACTCTTCCTAGCTCCTCCTCCTCATTGGCATAAACTAGTCCACCTTCGCCAACCTCATCAAATGCAGAATGCACAACCTCATCATGCCCTGCCAGTATGTGCCACTCTCTGTGAATATTGTCCCTTTACTACTGTAAGACATTTGGAGCAGAGCATTCACTCAGGCAATTCAAGTAGGTGTTGTCATGGGTCATGAGGACCAGTTCAGCTGTCTTCCCCTACACAAGTGTGGAGGTCTCCATTTCTCTACCTCTTATTGCTGTGAGTGGTTACATGATAGAGAATGCAGAGAAGAAAAAAGACAATGAAAGTGAACATAGGACCCATAAGAAAAGAAACAGAAAATAAACGAAAATGGATACGACCAAATAAATGGAACAACACTTTCTTAATATATTAGCAAAAGAGGGATGACAAAAAGTGGGACCCACAAAGGGCAATATAGTCAGATTATTATGTTTTTTTTTGGTAAGGGTCAGATTATTATGTTGATAAGTGTTTTAGCTAAAAAGGAAGTGGAAAAAGCACGACTCAATATATATCTCTTCTTAATATTGTATATTTTCTTTTACTATTTATAATTGCAATTGATTATAATTAATTCTACATATCAGGATAGGATAGAATGGATATTGTATTACTTAGTTAGTCCTTTGGTACAGTCCATAAATACTAGGGGTGAGCAAAAACACCAACCGAACCGGGAACTGCACCAAACTGAACGTTTTTGGGCGATTCTCAGTTCCTAAAAATTGCAATCGGTGAATATTGGTCCAATTGCCAATTCCAAGTGTGGACCCACCCACCCACCCAGATTGGACTCATATTTTTTTAATTCTTATAATTAGAAAACTAAAAACCCCAATTACTAATTGCTCATTCTTCACAGTTCACTATCAATCCACCTGAAAAGTGAAAACCTTAATGGCTATTTTCTTCACTTGTGCCTCTCTCTCTCTCACGACACTCACTCTTAGACTCTCAGTCATGCAGTCATGACGCTTATCGCTCACTCTCAATCACACCTCTTGCTCACGACGGCGACGCTCACTCTTAGTCTCATGAGTCACGCCTCCCTCCTCACTATCCTCAATCCCTCTTGCCTGCAGCTCGACACCACCCGCTATCCCTCATACTCGCGACGCCATTCTTTGTCCATCTCTTCCTCTCCTGTAAATCCTCAGTCCCTCTCCGATTTGACACAAAAGTATCTAGTTAGAGTGGTCTACATGAAGAATTGCATTGTGAGAAGGTCCATTATGTTTCTTGGTTTGGAGGAACGATTACAAATATTTTGCTTGGATTTTTATCTATAAGTGCTGTGATGGGACAAAATTGATAACTAAATGAGGTAGTCTCTGCACTCAAATTTGTGGCTAAAGCATGAACAATCAATTCTTGGACTCACTTGAGAATTGGACCAGACCAGTTAGTTCAATTTTCATGTGGGCAGATTCCCAACTCCACAAACTAGGAACTGGTCCTTCTGATTTGATTTTCGATTTTAGGGTGAGAACTAACCCACTCTAGAATTAATTGCCCCTAATGAAACCTATGCACACTCTATTGAATATATATAAATTATATAGTTCTATTTTTGTCTACTTTGCCAATTACAGGAAGGTACTTTATCAATAGTATTTTTATTTTATTAGTTTTTTGGTCGATTACAATATTTTTATTAAAGGACGCCTTTTTTGGCAAACCGAAAACAAGATAATTATATAACTTCGTAGCTTTAATTGTTCCAGGAAATTCACCGAATAGTAAAATGTTGCTAGATAATCCTGAACCGCACAATGTTTTCCCAAGCACTATTAATTCTTATTTACAACATTCAATTTCAGGATAAATGCACTAAAAGTTATAAAACTTGTTGCAAAAGTGTAATTGAATCCTAAAACTTGCAAAAAGCATAATAAAGTCCTAAAACTTCTCAAATTTGTGCAATTAAGCTCTTTCGTTAAATCCATCCAAATTGGCTAAATGTTGACGTGGCTTATTTTACTATTTTCTCTCCCCCACTAAGCGATGATGTGGCTAAATCATGAAATATAAGACTACAATGACATCGTTTTGGTCTAAATTTGATTTTCTATACAAATTTTATTTAAATTAAATTTAACAAATAAGCTAAATATTTTTTATGGAGAAACTTGGTGGTGCCCTCGCCGCTAACGCCCCACCCTCTGTGCAGGCCCTCGTCTGCGGTCAATGAGGGTCCGCAATGACTACTGCTAGCCACCCCCATCCTCACCAAGCCGCCGCGGGATACAGTTCTCACTATCTGGTTTCTCCCCTTTTTAAAATTAAATTTAAATAAAATTTATAGTAAAAATTATATTTAAACAAAAATAATGTTGTTTTAGTCCAGTCATCGCCATGTAGGATAGAGAAAATTAAAAAAAAAGTTACGTTAATATTTTCAGTTAGTTAAATTGGACGGAGTTAATTTAAGAATTTAATTGGACAAATTTGAAAAGTTTTAGAACTTGATTACACTTTATACAAGATTTAAGACTCAACTACACTTTCATGATAAATTTTAGAATTTATGATGCACATATCTCTTCAATTTCTAATTGAAGTTAAAGATCTACCTATCGTTTATACATTTAAATTTGTTTCGTTGACTTTAAGAAATGATTAGTCAAACTTGTGGTAGCAAGTGACACGAACATCAATCATAGGACTCAAAGTTTCATGTCGTTTTGAACTGGGCCACACATCTGCCTCTGACATGCATTAACACGTCACGTGACAAGTTTCATCTTTCATCTGCACGCACCAACGCATTACCAAGAGCCTAAAAGACTCGGTGGCAAAAACCCAGCATGCAAAGTCAACTTCCTCGATTCGACCAAAAATAAAAATAAAAGTCAACTTCCCTGTCGCTCTTAAACAGTTGAGTTTGTTACAATTGACCAAGACATAGGCACGGCAAGTCTTAACATAACCTTTTTCCCAGTGAATTTGATATTCCCAACAACGTTAGATTAAGTTAGTTATGTTGATAGTCGATGCCGCTCTTAAACAATTGGGTTTGTTACAAATTTACCAAGACTTAGGCACGACAAGGCTTATCATAACCTTTTCCCAGTGAATTTGATATTCCCAACAACGTTAGATTAAATTAGTTCTCTAGATGGTCGATTTCTACAAGTTTCCACGGAGAGAGAGAGAGAGTAGTGTGACTGCTTTCAATGGTACAATCAAGTGGTATGATGCAATTTGCTTCCTAGACTATTAGAATATTTTGACAATAAATCACGCTTTTATCTAATACCGTTTGTTAAGAGCCCGCATTAAAAGCTCAATGCTTTTGCCAGGGGAGATTGCCAATAAAGAGCCCAAATTCGAGCCATCAACATATATAGTTTGATTCACTTTCACTTAAAAGTTTAAACTTTTATAACAGTTGATAGTGGTTTCACATAATTTCACATAGTATCATAGCATAATGTCATCAGTTCAAATCTCTCAAGGTCTCATCTGTCTTTTTAATTAAATACAGGGTTAATACCACAAAAAACTCTAAACTAGTACAAGTGTGACAAATTTACCCAAAACCTTTTTTTTACCACAAAAAACCCCAAACTGGTATATCTGTGATAATTTTACCCCAAACTTTTTTTTTACCACCAAAAACCCCAAACTAATACACCTGTGACAATTTTACTCAAGACTGGTAAACCCGTGACAAATTTACCCTAAACTATTTTTTTTAACCACAAAAAATCTCAAATTGGTACACTTGTGACAATTTTACCACGAATTAATAATTTTTTAATATTATTATTTTTTTATTTTTTCGAATTTTTTATTTATTTATTTTTTCTTTTTTTTTTTTGTTTATCTTCAACCTTTGGCCGGTTGCCGGAAAAAAATAATAAAAATTGGAAAAAATAAAAAAATAATGTTAAAATTTTAGTTCAAGGTAAAATTGTCACATGTGTACTAGTTTGGGGTTTTTTGTGGTATGTTCAAGGTAAAATTATCACAAATGTATCAATTTGGGATTTTTTAGAGTATGTTCGGGGTAAAATTGTCACATGTGTACCAGCTTCTTGGGATTTTTGGTGGTAAAAAAAAAAGTTCGGAATAAAATTGTCACGCATGTACCAGTTTGGAGTTTTTGGTAGTATTAGCCCTTAAATATATTCACGTTTAGTTTCGGACAAAAAAATCAGACTAAACATGAGAGAAAGCATTAGAATATTTAAAAAATAAATTACGCTTGTATCTAATAACTTAAATTTTTAGAATAATTTATAATAGCCTCATAAAATCTCACATGGACCCTAAAATGTAGTTGTGTATTATTACCGATAAAGACACTCCGTAGTGCTTCAATATGAAATTCGTATTGTGACAATTGACCAAGACTTAGGCAGAGCCAGAACAGAGCCAGAACAGAGCCAGAGAGAACTACCTGTAACCCAAGTTCATTCCGCAGCTAGCTTCCTGACATAACGTAACAATTGACCAACACTTACGTAGATAACCATTTTCCAATATGTCTATCCCAAAACGTTAAACTAAGTTGCTTTCCAGACTGACACTTTCTGCCATTAGGTGTCATTATATATAGAAGACGCCCTAACATGGAAACCCGTAAGTCCTCCCCCCTCCCCCCCACACGCACACACAGAGCTGAAATGGCAGAACCAGCTGGTACAATGCAATCTGCTCCAAAACCCGATGTGGGGCTTCCATATTGTTGCCCTAACCCGGTGGATGTGGCCATTGTGAGGAAGGTGATGACCCTAAGTGATGGCAACCACGCGGTCACCAACAACAATGGCAACCTCATTTTCAAAGTGAAGGGAGCTTTACTCACCCTACATGACCGTAAGGTCTTGAGCGATGCCTCCGGGCAGCCGATCCTCACTCTCAGGAAAAAGGATTGCTCTTTAATGTAACTCTACACGAGTAATGGGTGTTCATAATGAATTCTCTAATACACGGGAACACTTGTAACCATCAGTTCTAGAATTAGATATCTACAGTTGCTTGCATTGGTTCTAGAGCTAGACATCCAGTTATTATTATTTTTATTTTATTTGTATACCTAAACACCGGCGCATGGTCATTACACACACACACACAAATATAGCATGAATAGGACACAGATATGTGCAAAACACAGTACAGACAACGAGAAATTGGAGTGAAAGAATAGTTATTGAGAGTGTGAGAAACAGTGAAGAAAGCGGTAACTGTTTACGCCTTAAAGATGAGTGTGGACTAAACTATTGGCCACGAAAATGGCACACTCAGGATCACCACAATCAGAAATTGAAACACGTTAATGGAAAAATTATCGATTCGCGTACCTGATTTGGAATCCATCAAACTCGACGCGGAATTTGCGATGGTTTCCGAACACGAATTCAAGTGCTTCTTGTTGAAGAAAACTCCTAATGAATTTTGAAATTGACAAAACTTTTTATGTTTTTCTTGTGAATCCGACATACATTCCATTTTAAGTTAATATATTCTGAAAGTTCAGAAGAAAATATCGGACTTTACAATTTTTCATAACTAAAAGTTCAGACTTAGATATAAGATATTTAGACTTTACCATAAAAGTCATTTAGACTCTAATTATGAAATATTCAGATTTTACTGAAGACCTACACTAGTTCAAGTTCTAGATTAGAAATTCTTCAGACGCAGTAATTATATAGACGCAGACGCTAAAATTTCTCAAACGCTGAAGTTTTTCAGACACAGAAGTAAACTCATTCAAAATGAATCACAACAACTAATGATCTGGCATGGATTTCACAAAAGAAAAGTTTTGATTGACTCATTCTCAGTCTAATTGATTGACAATCAAACATTATGACAAGTATGCATTACAACGGATAAAGCTCTACTTATGGAAACCAAAATTCTGATTGTATGGGCGATCAGAATCAGCGGGATTCAGATTTTGTCGACCAATGGCTACTCAATCCATTTTATACAAATATGTCCGAGATGAAGATTGGAAGATGATCCTCTGAAGACTGTCAAATGGCTAATTTGGTAGTAGAGGAGTATAAAAGGAGACCTACGAGAAGCAAAAGGAAGAATGAAATCGAGAATCAACAAGTCTAAAGTTTGAGTATACTCCGATCCTTTCTCTTGCCTTTCTTGAACTAAACATTAAGATCTTGAGGGACACCTTGTAAGAGTGATTGTGTGAGATAAAGAGTCCTATCATACACACATACACAAGAGTGCTGTCACTCAGAATCTGTAATTCCTCTTGATTACATAGTGAAATTAAGCCAATAGGCTGTTAATGAGGGAGAGTGGACGTAGGCTTGCTATAAGCCAAACCACTATAAATTTGTATGCAGTTTTTCTATCATTTATCTCTTAGTTTACATACTGCACATCAAGAATACTGTCTATATACACTGTTTTGAATCTAAATTTTATTCAGACTCAACCGTGGTCAATTATTTTCGCTTAAATTGATTAAAATTATTTAAGATCACATATTCACCTTCCTCTAGGTGATCCTTGCTAGCTACATCAATTGGTATCAGAGCAAGTTGCTCGTTTATTAAAGTGTAGTACTTCTGAGCTAACGAACTATATGGCTAGCTTGAGTGCCCCAAGTCTCATTGAAGGATAAAGCAATAACAGACCACCATATTTCAATGGCAAGGAATATAGTGTCTAGAAGAATAAGATGAAGGCATTTATAAAGTCAATTGATCACATGCAATGGGATGTCATCATCAAATGAGTTAAACCAAGACCTTCTGATTCAAAAGAAAAGACAGAAGGAAGCATACCAGCAAATCCTCTATTATCTCAAACTGAGATATCAAAAAGAGAAGCCTTAAATTCCAAAGCAATTTATTCTTTCTATTGTGCCTTAACACCTATTGAATATAAAAAATTTGCTTATTGTGAATCAGCTAAGGATATCTGGAATACTCTCTACACTGTTTATAAATGAACAAATCGAGCCAAGGAAACTCAAATCAATCTACTGTTTGGTCAATATGAAACCTTCAGAATGAAGTTTGGAGAATTAGTTGCTAATATGTATGACAGATTTGCTGACATAGTAAATGGTCTTGCATATCAAGGACAACCAATCTCAGATTCGATGAAAGTCAACAAACTTTTGAGAGGACTGTCAAAACAGTGGGATAATATCAAAACATCTCTTCGAAAGACTTAAAGGATCATGTCTTTATCAGTGAATGAGCTAATCGGAACTCTTCAATCATATGAGACTGAATAACTGAATGAGGAGAATGAATCCAAAAGTAAAAAGTCAATTGCATTAAAATATAATATTGATTTTGATGATGCAGATTCTGAAGGTGAAGATGTTGATGATGAAGAATTGGCTCTCTTCATAAAGAAGTACAAGAAGATGAAAATCAAAGAAAGAAATCTGAAAGAGAAGAAGCCTTTTGAGAAGAAGAAGGCTCTCGATGAAACAGAAAAATCAAAGGAAATAATCTGTTTTCACTGTAGGAAGCGTGGATATATCAAGCCAAATTGTCTACTTTTGAAAAAGAAGACCAAATTTGAGAAAGCAAAGAAGGCCTTAAAAGCATAAACCTGGAGTGATACAGAATGTGAAGACAGTGATGAAAATATTTCAAACTTCTGTCTGATGGCTAAGTTAGACTTAGACACAAATTCAGATTCTGATGCTAAAGTTGAGATTGAGGTAAAGTATCTTGAAATGCCAATTGAAGTATCAAATTACATTTATGAATTATACTTTGAGTTTAAGGCTGCTCTTAAAAGAATCTTTTCTTTAAAAAAGGAAAATTCAAAACTGAGGCAATATGATGTTTCACAAAAAGAAAAAATCAATTTCCTTCAAAAAGAATTTCATCAAGTCAAGGAAAATTGAGATTTTCTTTCCAAAGAAAATGCTGTTTTGAAAAATGAATTTTCAGAAATTACTTCCAAGTTTTCAAAAGGTTCAAAAACCTTGAAGCATATTCTTTCTATACAAATTCCTTACTACAACAAATCTAGTCTCGGATTTGTGAAGGAAAGTGACAATTTAATTGATTTTCCAAAAATCAAGGAGAGATTAAAGCAAAGACCTTCTCAACAAGTTTATAAAAATCATTTTAAAAGGAATGTTGTCAAATCTGTTGGTCAAAGTGCACTCAAGTGCTCAAAATGTGGAGATCCACAGTACTTTGAGAATGAATGTCCTAAGGTCTATAGACAAATTTGAAGAGATTTTGTTAAGATAGCCTATACTAATTCTCAAGGACCCAAACAAATTTGGATACCAAAGAAAACTTAAGAGGTTATGATTTTTGCATGTTACCACAAAGAGAAAAAGAAAGTAGTACCTAGACAGTGGATGTTCTAGACACATGACAAGAGATCCAAGCATATTTGTTAAACTACAAAGCTTGAATGGTGGAAAAGTTTCATTTGGAGGAAATAACAAAGGAAAATAGTTGGTAAAGGAACAGTTGAAATTGGTGGACTCACAATCAATGTTGTGTCATTGGTAAAAGAACTCAACTACAATTTGATAAGCATAAGCCAACTATGTGATACAAGTTTCATAATCAATTTTCAAGAAGATACATACTCAGGAACAAGCAAAGATTCTTCTCAAACATTCACAGGAAGAAGACATGGCAATATTTATCTTCTAGATGTTAATTCAAACTCCACTCATTGCTTGATCTCAATCAAAGAGAATGAAGATCTATAGCATAGAAGATTCGGGCATATCAGTATAAAACAAATCTAAAAAATCTCAAACAAAAAATTGGTTCAAGGTCTGCCATATTTGAAGTACAAGAAAACAGAGTTATGCAATGCATACACTCTAGGAAAACATATAAGAAGCTCTTTTAAGTCTATACATCATGTTTCCACTAATCGTGCTTTGCACCTTCTTCATATGAATCTATTTGGACCAACCAGAACACAAAGTATTGGTGGTAATAAATATTATTTAGTTATTGTTGATGACTTCACAAGATTTACTTGGGTGTTCTTCTTTGCTCATAAACATGAAGCATTTTCATATATTTTCAAGATTTGCAAGAAGAGTTCAGAATGAAAAGGGTTATATAATTTCCTACATTAAAACTGATCATGGGGGAGATTTTGAAAATCAAAGTTTTTCAGATTTATGTGAGGAAAATGGCTTTCAACATAATTTTTTTACTCCTTATACACCATAACAAAATGGTGTTATGGAAAGGAAAAACTATTCTTTGCAAGAAATGGCAAAAACTCTTTTAATTGAAAGCAAGATTTTTTTTTCATTTTTGGGTAGATGTAGTTTTTACAGCTTGTTATATCATTAATAGAGTTTTTCTCAGACCCATTCTTGAGAAAATCCCCTATGAGTTTTACAAAGGTAGAAAACCCAATATTTCATATGTTCGTATATTTGGTTGTAAATGCTTTATACTAAAAAATTCAAATGACCGCTTTGGTAAGTTTGATGAGAAAACAGATGAAAGATTTTTCCTTGGATATTCTATTACAAGTAAAGCATACAGAGTCTTCAACAAGAATTCTCAAACTGTGAAAGAAACAATGAATGTAAGGTTTAATGAAAATATTTAGACTCACAAAGATGAATCTGAATCATCTTCTAATATTCAAGAGTTATCTGAAGCTCAACAAGAATTTCCAAAGATCATTGAATCTATAGAAGAAGGAAAAGAAGATTCAATCCAGACTCAATCAGAACCTTTAGAATCTGATGATATTCAGAAGGAAAGATTCGATAGAAATTGGAAACATAAATCCAGTCATCCGAAGAAACTCATCATAGAGTATGGGAACTTGTGCCAAGATCCAAAAATCATCCAGTAATTAGAACAAATTGGGTAGTCAGAAACAAACTAGATGACAAAGGGAAAGTCACAAAAAACAATGCAAGACTTGTAACAAAAGGCTATTCACAAGAAGAATGCATGGATTATGATGAAGCCTATGCACCAACTGTCAGGTTAAAAACCATTAGGCTACTATTAGCTTATGCTTATTTCCATGACTTTAAATTGTTTCAGATGGACGTGAAAAGTGCTTTCCTGAATGGCTATATCAAAGAAAAAGTATAATCACCTGGTTTTGAAGAATCAAGGAAGACAGATTATGTCTATAAACTCAAAAATGCCATTTATGGTCTAAAACAAGCATATCGTGCTTGGTATGAGAGGTTAAGTAACTTTCTTCTGCAAAATGACTTCACAAAATGTAAGGTTGATACAATCTTGTTCAATAAGAGAAAAGGTAAGGATTTTTTACTTGTTCAAATTTATGTTAATGATATCATTTTTGGATCTTTTAACGAACTACTTTGCAAAGAATTTTTTAAAGATATGCAGAATGAGTTCGAGATGAGTATGATGGGTGAATTGACATTCTTTATTGGACTATAAGTGAAACAAACCAAGGATGGAACCTTCATTTGCCAAAAAAAATATGCAAAGGAGATTATTAAGAAGTTTGGATTGCAGAATTGCAAGAAAACAGATATCCCTATGTCTCATTCATCCAAACTGGACAAAGATGAAATTGGTAAAAATGTTGATCATAAAATATATAGAAGCATGATAAGATCATTGTTATATCTTACTGCATCTAGATCTGACATATTGTTTAGTGTCTGTATGTGTGCAAGATTTCAATTTGACCCGAAAAAATCATATCTTTCTACAGTTAAAAGAATAATCAAATACACTAAAACTTATCCAATGTTAGGTCTTTGGTATTCCAAAGAATCAGATTTTACTCTAACGGGTTATTCTGTTGTTGATTTAGCTGGATGTAAAGTGGACATGAAAAGTACTACAAGAACATGTCAGTTACTTGGAAATATGTTGGTATCCTGGTACTTAAAGAAACAAAACGCAGTTGCACTTTCTACAGCAGAAACAAAATATGTGGCCTTGGGAAGTTGTTGTGCACATAATCGGACCACCACCAAGATCCTTCAGAAATGACACCATAAGAACCACAATCATTGTCTCCACTAAAAACCACGGGTAAAACTAACTTTCGTTTTAGTAACATCAAACTTGTGTGGAAAGCATACGAAAGGTTGAAACACAGTAATGCTTTTGCATCGATTCTTTGTCAATGTCTGAAAGATAACGGCTTTCACACTGAAGAAAGTCTTGTGCGAAGTTATTCTCAATTTTCCTCTAGAACTGATCATGATTAGGCTAGTACCACTCCAAAGGAGATTACTTCTAGAAAGGGAAAAGAGAGTCAAGGAACCATCCACTCCCTCTAACAAGAAATCCGTTCGAATAAGCCCTAAGTCTATCAGTGCATCTAAATTTACGATTCTTGATGATGATGCTAGATTTTTTTTCATAATTTTGAGATAAAGGTTGGAATTACGTCTAGTGTGCAAGGTAATGGCAGTTTATTCAGAAATACAAAACACAATATATACTATCAGTTTCTACTTGCTGGAGGAATTATGCATCATCGTAGTGTGGATTTCGACTATCTGGAAAAGGCTGGCATTTCTGTGAAACATCTTTTTGAAAGATTGGGCATTTATGAATTCTGTCAGCAATCTGCACATGTATATATAGAACTGACTGCTTATTTTTACTCAAATCTTTCCATTCTGTCACTAAATTGGCTTCAATTCAATGTTGGTGATAAAAAGTTTGATTTGAAAGTGGAAGATCTGGCTCTGATTATTGGAGCGAAAAATTACAAGTTTACTTCATTCGAAATGAGCCTAGAAGATGCTTCCAAAGTGGCCTCAGAGAATCAGAATTTTGCTAAAGGCTCTAAACATCATATTTAATATTCTGATTTGACCAGAAGAACTATGATCTTGCATAAGGTCATTATCAATTGCTTGAGGCCTAAAGCTGCTTCCAAAACTGACTTGATCAAGTCTGAAATCAAGCTTGTTTGGGTCATTCTAAATGGAAAGTCTTTCTCTCTTCCACACATCATCATCTTTCACATGTACAGAACTCTCCAAATGGACAAGGAACAACTTCCTTATGGTGCACTCATCTCTAGAATCTTTATCTTTTTAATATCTTTTTAAACATAACACTATTCCTGATGACTTGTGCAAAACCTTTGTTCCTTTGATATTTGTTGGAGAAAAGATGCTCACTAAGACGAATCTTAAGAATTTTGATGATAAAAAGGAAAGAGCAAGAATAACAAGAGGAAAGGATACTCAGCAATCAGAAACAAAATATGTTGGCAGAAAAGATGACAAAGACAAAGAAGAAAGAAAAAGCATAGGATAAGAAAGAAAGCAGACTCTCTTCAAATCCATTTAGGGTGTATAGGAAGAAGAGAAGAATTCTTCTCCGAGATGAAGATAATGAATCAGAACACCTTGAAACTGGACAGAATGTTGGTCTATAACATGTTTCAGAACCTACTAAAAAGGTTTCAGAACCAGTATCCGGGGACTCAAATCTGCATCAATAGGATGATATTCCACAGAGGACAGATGTAAATCAATCTCCAATTAATCCTGAAGAGACTTTGAATGAAACTACTGTTGCTGAACATGCAGATTTTTAGGGGGAGATTCTAATAGAGACAGGGGACAAGTTCGAACAGCATGCACTGGAAAATGTTCAGGGACAGACTTAAGAAAACATGACCATTCTCACACTTTTGCTAGAAATCAAAGAAAAACAAGCTGCACTTGAAGAGGACGTGAAGAATCTTCATAAAATTGTTGAGGAAAACAATCAGACTCAACGTCTTCAGGCAGAAAAAAAACAAAGCAAATATAAAGGAAGCTATTGCTCTATGTTCAACAAATATGGAGAAAGCTATGGGTTAATGTTCCACCAAGATTGAGGAAGCTGTTTCTATCCTGGAGAACTTTCAACTTGTTTGAATACCATCAAAAAAATAACTTGTTTTTCCTACCCTCTTTTTGAACCATTCTGGTTCTATATTCTTAACATTTGCCTTTGTTAGGTTGATTGGATGTTTTATATCAGTGCATTATTATACTTATTATTGATTTATTCTTTTTGCTAATGATAAAAAGGGGAAGAGATTATGCAGATATTGTTGTACTAACACTTCAATATATAAGTTATACAGGTTATACTCAAAGGAAGAGAAATACACAGATCTTACAAGTTTGCACTTCTATATATCTGTGTTTCATGCGCTTAATATGATTATTTTCTTCAAATTTATTTAAAATTGATTAAATCTGCATGGAAATTTTGTCACCATAAAAAAAATGAGGAGATTATTCAGGAAAACTCCTGATGAATTTTGAAGTTAACAAAACTTTTTATGTTTTTTTTTTTGTGAATCTGACATGCATTCCATTCTAAGTTAATATATTCTGGAAGTTCAGAAGGAAATATCAAACTTTACAAGTTTTCAAAACTAAAAGTTCAGACTCATATTCAGACTTTGCCATAAAAGTCATTAAGACTCTAATTATGAAATATTTAGATTTTACTGAAGATCTATGTTGACTCAGGTTCTGAATTAAAAATTCTTCAGACGTAATAATTATGCAAATGCAGATGCTGAAATTTATCAGACGCTGAAGTTTTTCAAACACAGAAGCAAAACTCATTTAGAAGGAATCACAACAGCTAATGATTTGGCATGGATTTCACAAAAGAAAAATTTTGATTAACTCAATCTCAGTCTAATTGATTGACAATTAAATATTATGACAAGTATGCATTACAATGGATAAAGCTTTATTTATGGAAACCAAGATTCCGATTGTATGGGCTACCAGAATCAGCGGGATTTAGATTTTGTCAACTAACGGTTACTCAATCCATTTTATACAAATATGTCCAAAATGAAGATTGGAAGATGATTCTCTGAAGACTGTCCAATGGCTAGTTTGGTAGTGGATGAGTATAAAAGGAGACCTACGAGAAGCAAAAAGAAAAATGAAATTGAGAATCAATAAGTCCAAAGTCTGAGCATACTCCGATCATTTCTCTTGCATTTCTTGAGCTAAACATTAAGATCTTGAAAGACACATTATAAGAGTGATTGTGTGAGATAAAGAGTCCTATCATACATAAGAGTGTTGTTGCTATGAATCTATAATTCCTCTTGATTACATAGTAAAATCCAGCTAGTAGGCTGTCAGCGTGGGAGAGTGGACGTAGGCTTGCTATAAGCCGAACTACTAAAAATATGACATTTCGAATTTCAACCTATTTTTGGGATTTATGAAACGTGTAATTCGTCAATGTGCTTATAGTAAAATCTCATCCGGAAACTAATCACTCCCGATTATTGTTTTAAAATTGAGATTTCGCTAGAATCGCATTCAATCGAATTTGACCGTTATTTAGAGTCCGAACTTTGGTGTCGAATTTTTCGGAATTCCGTGACTAATTTAATTGGACAGTGTCGATATTATTGTGGCCAACCTCGATATTGCACGAGATATGTGAAAAGTGAATTTTTGATCGAGTGCGAATTTGGATTGGTAGACCACCCTTGCAGTGTGTTTTTATTAATAATACGCTTTGGCCAAATCCTAAAACTATTAATTAGAATTTTTCGTGACCGTCGGATCGTTTCCAAGTTTAAATTCGTGGCTGTTGGATCGCAATTATTGCGATTTGACTTTTCCTCTCTCTCTCTCTCTCTCCCTCTCCTCCCCACTTTCCGCTGGTCTCCCTCTCCACGTGCTTGACTCCCCCACCTACCCCACCAACTCCCTCTTTCTCTTTTCCTTTTTCTTTCCTTTTTCTCTTTTTTTTCTTATTCCTTCCTTCTTCTTCTTTTCTTCTTCTCCGCGTTTCTACCCGCACGTCTAGCTTCTACTTAGCTTCTGCTCCGCCGCGACCGCACCTCGCCGGCGACCAGCCCAGCCGTTCGCGCACCATCACTGCCCACCCCCCACAGCCGTGCCGTCCGTCCAGCCGCTCCTCCTCTCCCCTGTCCATGCGCGGCACCAAGCTCATTGACGCTGCCAGTTGCGCCCGGTGCTTTCCAGCCCCGCCACTGCGCGTCGTCACCCACAACCATCCCCACTTCCCCCTGGCCATGCGGCACCACTCCCAGCCACCCGGAACCTCCCGTCGCCGGTTCGCCCAAGCCACGCGTGAGTCGCATCACTTGCCGGACACTTGCCGCCGCTCACCGCCACCGTCCCAGACATTGCCGCCGTTGTCTCGGCTGCCGGGACACCGCCACCAGCCACCAACTTCGCTCGAAATAGCTAGGCCGCGCCGAATCAACCCCTATAGCGGCTGTTTCTTCGCTATTCGCCGTCGTTCGCCAGCTGCCGAGTTCGAACCAAAACCACCACAGACCGCCCTTGCCACCGCCATCGTCCTCGCGTCGTTGCTGGCATTAGCCAAGTAAGTTAACCCTTAATCCCGTGTTGAGGGTGTTAAACTTGCTTAGGGTAGTTTAATTTATGTTTAGATTAGTATTTATTTGTTTAATTAAGTTTCTGTGGTAGGCTATCGGTGTTTGCACAATAGGTTATCGCATATTTGTTGATAAGTTATCGTGGTGTTGTGATAAGTTATCGATAGTTTTATTAAATTATTATTTTCGGATTAAATATTATTATTTTATTATTAAATAATTAATTTTTTAAAATTAAATATTATTATTTTCGGAAAGTTTCCAACATCGAATTGTGACGCCAAAGTTGGTTTTCGCCGTATAAGTGGGCGTATTTAGAAAACGATTTGAATGATTTTGATTCGAGAAAATATTTTGAATTTTGGAAAATTAAATTATTCGTGGATATTATTAATTAATTAATTTCTGAATTTTTTTTGTTACTATTTCGGAAAATTCTTAATTTCAAGTTATGATTTCTAACTTGAATGTTGGTGTTTATACCGTGAATTGTTGTATAAAATTGATTTTATGACAAATTGTTTTGAACGAAAGTTTTCAAGAAAATTTATGAGATTGTTGGGATTAAATTATTTTTATGGTTATGCCAGGTAATGTTAGTGATGCTGTGTGATTGATAATCATGTTTGATATCGAGACTTGTGAGAATTGATTGAATGGTTGCATGTGTGATCACTTGGCATGCTTGTATGACATTAGGTGAGCACTATTCATGGACGCATGGGCTAATTGAGAAGATAATAATTGGCCGAAATACTTGTGTGCTCGTGTGGTCACACGTTGGAGTCGTCTTGCTGTGTATCACTTGACGATACCCGATTTATCGGATGCCTGGAGATAATCTAGAGTGTCGATACCCCGGATGCCTTGTCGCAGCCCGAGGCCGGACTTGATACTTCTTACGGGATACCATTTTACTGTGTATTGTTTGATATTGCTGTATTGAAATGTCGTCATTCTATGTATCATTTGATGTAGCCGTGCCCGACGGGGAGGGACGGAGCCCGGTTTTTACAGGTAGACTGCCATCTTGCTGCGTATCGCTTGATGTATGGTGGTCCCGAAGGACCGTAATAATTGAAATACGTGTGATGCATAGTACTTGATTATGGGATAGAAACTGCTAGGTATGCCCAAGTGGGTTTTGCCTTATAATCGAGACACGCACAATTGTGCTGCATTAATGCATGGAAAATCTCTTTAAATGCTTTGAGTATGTGACATATGCATTTCATCAACGTGTGTACCAAGGCAAGGTAAGGATGCCTGTGATTGTTAATGATGTTGTTGTTGTTACTATTTTGCCTGTGTAGGGACCCCCGTGCGAGTTGGCCTCCTAAGCATAGCTTAGGCCGTTAACTTATTGAAATTTTATCTCATTTGTTGTTAAACTTTTTCAGGGCCTTAGCACGCCGTTGCTTCCTATGTGGTTCGGAGTACCGCAGTTTTAATTGGTCCCTGAGGGTTAGGCCTAGGAGCTATTTTTGTTGGAGTAAGTTAACCCTAGCCTTTGTTTTTGTTGACTTTTGTGGTAGCGCCCGAAGTGGGCTTGTAAGAACATTCCCGGGGGTTAATCAAGTAAGAATTAAAATACTGTTGTGTTTGGTTTTCCTCTGCTATCCCTGTTTATCGTTGTTGTCCGGGGTTTATTGTATTCGCTTCCGCATGCGTATTGAAAGATAAAATGAAGGGTCAACGACGAGTCATGGGACGTCGCATCTCATCGATCTAAGCGGGGTGTTGCACGTCCGTAGGGTTCGGGGCGTGACAAAAAATTTGTATATAGTTTTTCTATCCATTATCTCTTACTTTACATATTGCACATCAAGAATACTACCTATATAAACTGTTTTGAATCTGAATTTTATTCAGACTCAACTGTGGTCAATCATTTCCGCTTAAATTGATCAAAATTATTTAAGATTACCTATTCACCCCCTCTAGGTGATCCTTGCTAGCTACATCACTTCTCCCCTATACCCTTCGTTAGAATACTGGCCTAATGAGATTGCCACTTATGAGAAGAAAGTTCTCTCTAGATCTGTATATGAGTCAGATTGTGCATCATCAGGTTAGATGAGGGACTTGAGCGCTATTTGTCAAGTCTTCAACCACGGGCCCTCTCATTACAGGCGGGCCAAGCCGTACTTAGCCCATACTAGCTAGCCCCATATTAAACTTATTAAGAACCCATATATCTTACCTTTATTAGACCAAACTAATTCATTTAATTTCAATTAATGAAGCCCACATTAGGAATTTTTACATTCTCCCACTTGGGAGATATTAATTGAAATAGAACTGTGTGCGCACCCTTATATTGGTTTAGAAATTATTCTTAATAGTCAATCCGATCCCATAAAGTCTCGAACACCGAATCATGGCGGTAACTGTATGTACTCACGCAGAGCCTTATATGGTTACGAGTGCTTTCAACTTTACTGATATGGATTCAATATGGTAGTGTATCAAATGGACAATACCTCATAATGAGTGATACTTCATGTGTTATCTATTTTGTTAGTCTAAATTCTCTCTCCTTAAGTATCATAAAACCTAGTGTGTCACTAGAGAATATCCTTCATGGTTCCAATGAAATTGCATATGCCTTACCTTAATAGTTAACTGCACTTTATATGTAGTAAGACATATTGTTAAGGCTAATACCATGAATGCCCCATAGCCTGTACTCAAGGTTTACACAATGCCTCGAGATTTTCATCAGATATGTGTACTCCACTTGATAAATCTACATTCACCAAAAAAAAAAAAAAACTTCATTGAATGCAAAAAGTTGATACATATCCAAATGCTACAAAATGTAACATAATATCATGTACAAATTCCATAAGAGCAGCACAAGATTAAATAGCTCCTACTAATTAACAATATCCCGTGATACTCCCAAGCCCATGTTAATGACATGTCGATTAAATACACAAGGGCAAAGGCCTTTAGTTAGTGGATCTGCGATCATATCATCTTTCGAAATGTACTTTACTGCAATATCATCATTCTGAACTTTTTCCTTTATAGTCAGGTACTTTACCTTTGTATGCTTAGACCCCTTTAGACCTCTATTATTGTTAACAAATAACACTGAAGATTTATTGTCACAATACAACTATATGGGCCTATCCACAAATCAAATATAGTCAACTCCTTAATGAGGTTCCGGAGCCAAATTGCCTGAGTAGCGGCCGAAAAGTATGTTACAAACTCCGCTTGCATGGAAGAGGATGTCATTGATTTATGTTTCTCACTTTTCCATGATACTGCACTTCCTGCTAACTTAAAGATATAACCCGTTGTTGACTTCTTTTCATCTTGACAGCTAACAAAGTCTGAATCCGAATACAGCTAGCAAAGTCTGAATCCGAATACCCCACCAGCTGTAGGTCCTGAACATGTTTGTAAATCAGCATATAGTCTTTTGTCCTCTTTAAGTACCTCAAAACCTTCTTGGCAGCAACCCAATGCTCGTGTCCTGGATTTGACTGATATTTGCCTAGAAGTCCTGTTGCAAAAGCAATATCTGGTCTAGTACATACTTGAGTATACATAATACTCCCAAGTGCACTAACATAAGATACATTCTTCATTTAGGCTTTCTCAAAATTTGAATGAGGACATTGTGACAGACCCAACTTATCACCATTAATTATAGGAGCAATTCTTGGCTTGCATTGCTACATGTTGAATCTTTCTAAGATACGATCAACATATGCTCTCTGAGATAATCCTAATAGTTGGCAAGAATGATTCCTATGAATCTCAATGCCAAGGACAAAAGACGCCTCACCAAGGTCCTTCATATCAAAGTTCTTTGACAACATCCGCTTTATCTCATGCAGTAAACCAACATCACTGCTCACAAACAGGATATCATCCACATAGAGTATAAGGAAAATGAATTTCCTCCCACTGACATTACAGTATATACACTGATCTACTTTGTTCTCAACAAAACCAAATGAAGCGACAATACTATGAAACTTCAAGTACCATTGTCTAAAAGCTTGCTTGAGACCATATATAGACTTTTTTCGTCTACATACAAGCGTACCTGAATCATCTGCCGCAAAGCCTTCGGGTTGTATCATATAGATTTCTTCATTAAGGTCTTCATTGAGAAACGTAGTTTTAACATCCATCTGATATAACTCCATATCGAAATGAGCTACCAATGCCATGATTACTCTGAAAGAATCTTTAGAAAAGACTGTAAAAAAAGTTACTTCATAGTCTACTCCTTCTCTCTGAGTGAAACCCTTGGCTGCCAGTCTGGTTTTAAACTTCTCAATTTTTTCTTCGGAGTTCCTTTTAGTCTTATACACCAATTTGCAGCCAATGGGCCTTCTGGTAATTCAACAAGTTTTCAAACACCATTACACTTCATAGACTGCATTTCATCTCTCATTGCATCCAACCACAATTCCGACTGAGGACAAGAAACAGCTTCCGCATAAGTGACTGGATCAGCCACAGAACCGATATCGTAGTCTTACTCTTTTATATAAACTAAACAGTTCGGTAGTATAGTTGATTGTCTCTCCTTAATGGATCTCCTTACTGGAGCAGCAATAGCCCCATCCTACACCTGAGGGCCTTAAGGAACTTCATTAGGAGCTGTCTCGATAACAGAATCTTGAACCTCAACAAGTTCAATCTGTGGTGTGGGAGTCTCCACAATTATTTGTATGGGAGGAGATAAAGACACAACATTACCTGCTGTATTATTATCATCAATAATCTGTGAGCAGCTACTTTTTTCGGCCACATCAAACTCTAGAAACTTCGCTGTCTGTGATTCCACAGTTCTTGTGCCTCCATTGGGATTATAGAACCGATATTCCTTCGAATGATCCGGGTAAGATACAAAGTAACACCGAATGGTTCTAGAGTCCAACTTACTTAATGTTGGATTATATAACTTCATTTCTGCAGGACATCCCTAAACCTTAAGATGGTTTAAGCTAGGCTTACATCCGGTTCATAACTCAAAACGAGTTAATGGAACAACTTTAGTATGTACACAATTCAAAATGTACAAAGTTGTTTTCAAAACTTCACCCCACAGAAAATCAGGTAAATTTGTTTTACTAATTATACTCCTTACCATTTCCATAAGGATGCGATTGCGCCTTTTGGCTACACCATTTTGCTCAGGCATAGTAAACTGAGTCACTATCCCAGAATCCTCTAAGTATTTGGCAAATGGCCCTTAAGCTATCCGGCATTGCCATGCTTGCCATAATACTCTTTACCTCGATCAAATCTAACAACCTTTATAACATTTCCCAACTGTTTCTCGACTTCAATTTGAAAAATCTTGAACTTGTCAAAAGACTCGGACTTTATTTTAATTAAGTACATATACCCATATCGAGAATAGTCATCAATAAATGTGATGAAATAAAAATTTCAACACAAAGTTGCCATATAGGGTCCACTTATGTCGGTTTAAATGACCTCTAACAGATCAGAACTTCAGACTGTAATTTTCTTCTTTATCTTGGTCATTTTACCTCTACAACAGTCTACGCATGTCTCTAGATCATCTTTAAGAGCAGGCAGGATGTTAATCTTTATCAGCCTTTTTACTCTATCCTTAGAGATATGATCAAGCCGTTTATGCCACAATACATAAGACTGTTCCTTAGGTAGTGGTTTCTTGGAAATAACATTTTTAGCTGTATAAGCGACGTATATGTCATTGGGAGACAAACACAATCTGTACAATCCATTGGATATATTATAACACCCAACCTTATTTGAATTAAGAAACAAATAAATAACATTGTTCTTGATTTCAAAAAAGTAGCCATGCATGTCCAAACACGATACAAAAACTAAGTTCTATCTAAAAGAAGGTACATAAAAAGTATCTTTCAACATTAATCTAAAACAAGAGTCTAGAATCAAGATAACATCTTCCACAAACACAACATCGACTTTCTCGTTGTTTCCTACAGTAAGTCTTGACTCATCCTAATTTGGCTTCCTCCGGTTTATGAATCCATGTATGGTAAATGCAACATGATTAGTTGCACCACTATCGAACCACCAAGAATTGGATGGTGCTTCTGATAGGTTGGATTCACAAATAAGTGCCAAAGAATTATTACCTGTAGGCTCACGTTTGGACAACCAAGTTTTGAACTTTCCACAGTCCTTTTTTATGTGACATTTCTTCTTACAAAAAAGCAGCGGTCACTATCTCGTTTAAAGGATGTTTTCTTTGGACTCATATTATCAGATTGACTGGTAGTGTCATGAGTACCTTTATGAGTGCAATTTCTGGACTTCTTATCTTTCCTTTTGTGGGGAACCAGAAACATATAAGGCTAGATGCCATTTTTCCTTCTTATGTTTTTCTTCCTCTGTCACCACCCTTGCTATCAAGTCATTAATTGATCAAGTCTCATATTGGGAATTGTAATTTGTCTTTATAATCATAAACTCAGGTGGAAGGGTGTTCAGGGTTTGATGCACAATGCAAGCATCAGGAATGGAAACATTAAGAACTTGAAGTTTCGTCTTTAGGTCTACCATCCTAAGGACATAATCTCTAACTCCAACAGTACCATCATACTTCATATTTTAGAGCTTTTGAAGAAGTGTATCAACCTCAGCATTAGATGAAATGAAGTTTCTAGCCTCCAAAGCTGCTATCGTTTCCTTAGCAGTACAGTTAGCTGGCAAACCATTTTTCAAGTGTTCTTAAATGGATTTCTTCATTGTCAATAAGCAAATCCGATTGCTCTTTTTCCAAGCATCATAGTTTGCTTTCTCAGCTTCAACACTAGTGGCCGTAATATCTGCTGGCTTATCCTTTATTAGAGCAATGTGAACATTTGTCAGCTTCATTCCAAATAGAAAATCCTCTTTCCATTTCTTAAAGTTCAACCCAATAAGGACTTCAATGGAAATGGAATTGCTGTTTACAGAAAATGTGACTAAAAAACAAGTAAACAATACAATTAGCATCATGTGAGTATTTATCCAGAGAGGTACATACATCATCACATAATCACCTTTTGGCAAAAAATATGACATGCAGTTGTACACTCTCCACATGACAGCGGCTATAAGAACATATTCTAATCTTTCGTGAAATCACCACCTTTGGGTGTATGAACCACTAAGATCAATCATTTCTCAAGCACATGCTATACATGTACCCCTCCATAAACCAATACAAGATCACCTCTTTTGGGAGTATGATCACGCAATAGAACAGAAAACATTCCACCACAATATGAGACCGATATTTCTCAAACCCAGTCAAGTGTGCTGCTTTGGCGGTCACTACCCAACTGAATCCTTGAAAATCTCTCATACCAGGGATATGAGCTTTCTGTATCACATTTACTATATACATGTAATGCTAGACGTAAAGACAGAAGCGTATATCTCTGAAATTACATGTCATACTAATTATATTGTTTCATTCATTGATATACAATAAATTACACTCTACACAGTCTTTATGTGGTGATATACATGTGAGCTACCATATGCATTTCCAAAACCATAGAGAAATACAAGAAAATACGCAAAAATACTCTAAAAATACATGTTTATAGGGTTCTATACGTATTTTCACATTTGTAAAACTTCAAACATGTAAAATAAATACACCGCAATGTAGAGAATCTCAATATGAGAGCATCGGTACCAAGAACGTCCCAAACGGAGGTTGAACGCGTCCTCACGCGTAGCCGGAAAGCGCGCCGCGTGCGCACATGTTCAGCCGGTCAAACCGGTCTGAACAACCAGTCTAACAGATTGACCGGTCCAACTGATCAATGGTCAACAAATCGGTCTGATCGATTGACCGATCGAGTCAATTGTCAGGTCGAGTCAACGGTCGGGTCGGGTCGGGTCAGGATCCGGGTCAACCCGGATCCGCACCCCTGTTGACATCATCCAGCCATTACCGACGGTTACCAGCGGAAAACAAGCTAGTGCGGCACGGCCGCGCGTGGCCGTTACGCGTCGCACCCACGGCGGGTGTCGTCGCGTAAGGGCGCGTATGGCCTCGTCCGGTGACGTGCCACCCGTCAATCTTCTCGTCTCGAAGAGTAGATTCCGAATATGTAATAAAATTTTACATTCATCCGACAAAAAATTCCAAAAATGGGTAAAAACCTCTCAAACATAGCGAAAACGGTCCTAATTCGCATGTTTCAGTTCTAATCTATGGTAGGCTCTAATACCATATATTGGCCATGAAAATGGCACACCCAGAATCACCATAATCAGAAATTGAAACACGTTAATGAAGAAATTATCGATTTGCGTACCTGATTTGGAATCTATCGAACTTGACGCGAAATTTGCGATGGTTTCTGAACACGAATTCAAGTGCTTCTCCCCTATACCCTTCGTTAGAATACTGGCTTAATGAGATTGCCACTCACGAGAAGAAAGTTCTCTCTAGATCTGTATGTGAGTCAAATTGTGCATCATCAGGTTAGGGGAAGGACTTCAGCGCTATTTATAGAGTCTTCAACCACGGCCCTTTCATTACGGGTCGAGCTGTACTTGGGCCACACTAGCCAACTCCATATTAGACTTATTAAGAACCCATATATCTTGCTTTTATTAAACTAACCTAATTCAGTTAATTTCAATTAATGAATCCAACATTAAGAAATTCTTACACTATTAACTAGGCAAGTACATGAACCAAAGAAACTGAAGTTCGACCAATTGGTTAAGTGAAATCAAGGTTCAACAGCGATCCATTTGCAGACTATATAACAAGTAGAATCCGCATGAAAATGATGTTATGTTATCAAGAGGCTTAGGTTAAGATGATTGATGCAGATAATAACTGCTCATAGCCGATGGCAAGCATTCAGAGGGGAGAGCTCGGCCATGCAAGACCTCGTCTTCACAGCCAAAACGAGTTCAGTAATCCGACTCAAGACCCAGTTAGACGTTTTTTTAGCACATAACACGAATGAGGATGTCGGCGACTTCAAGGTCAAGTGTAGCTGGTTTGATCGGTCTTGTGTCATCTACGCTGGAGGATCTTCTAATATTGTCGCCCAGGTAAGGAATAGACTTGAAATCTGACTTGAAAATCATGAACATATCATAAAGTCTGACTGATCAAGATGGTGCAGATGCATAAGAAGACGAGCATTCAAAGTTTGATGCTGGGAAAGGACAAGTTCATCGTCACGATCTACCCAAACATTGACTATGCATTCATCGTCACGCTTATCGTGATCCTCGAAGAAATAAAGCGCAGCAATTGGTAACTAGTCCTACGTTGTCAACTGAATTGGGATAGTTTATGCGCTTATGTAATTTTCAGTGTAATTGCTCGTTTGTACTTTTGTTTGCATGTTCGTACATATTCCTAGTTTACATTTCTATGTATTTTCGTTAAAGAACAATCCTGCATCTTAAGTGTACTTCGTCAAGCATTTTCGGAAAATGTCAAATGGCACCCTCATATTTTATCTCCATTTTACTCTGCATCATCTATTTTTGAACACACAATTAAATTCTTGAAATAAGACAATGAACAAATACTCTTCACCAAAAAAAAATATCAATCCTTCTCCTTCTTTACCACCACCTTCTCTAACAAAGGTACAACAGTCCGACGTATTTAGAACAGTGACCACATGAAAGAGAGTGACTCAACAGATGATTGTGGCCGGGATAAAAGAGAAGTTATTGTATGGTCTATGCAATATTCTTTCCATAGTAATTGTTGGTGGCGGTCGTGGTTGCGCTACCGGTGATAACAGTGGCTATAAGCGGGTGGATGGTTCGATTATGAGTAATAATTTATACTCGGTGATATGAAATTTGTATTATCCATCCTACATTTTATTATTGACAAAACTTCTAAACTAATAGAAAAGTATTCGTTCTTTTTCAGTAAAACGAATTATAAACATGGTAAAAATTCCAATGATTATGAAACCTATATAGTACCGATATGGGATACTAAGGTAAAGTACTTGAGTTTTTTATCTCGTGTATACTTCTCGGTCACACAATAATCATTTGACATGTCAATACAAAAATTGGATGGTACCACATTAAATTTATACAAATAAGCATAATTTTTTCCTTAATTCTGATCATTTAATAGGAAGTAATAACAAAACTCAACTACTAGGTTAGTGTCATTGTTTGCATTTCTTTTAACTAATATGGTCATTGATAGACAATCTCTGATGAAACATACTTGAAGTAAACTTTAACAACTTATGATATTAATCTTTTTTCGGTCCTGTCACAACTGCGTTGACTTTCCCTACTTATATTTCTGTAAGAAGTGACAACGTATAGACCATTCGCATGTAGTAAAGTGACATTCCAGTGATTTTGCCTAAATTATGTTACAAACAAGAAAAACTTACATATTATAATAGAAGTTTTTGTATTACAAGACTTCATATAAATATTGTATACGATAATGAATTTTGTTGCTCATACACTACTATATTTTTTCTGTTAAGATAAGTAAAAATAACCATATTTTGGTCATATAAATGATTCTTTATATACTGCATTTTTATTTGACTAAAGAAAGTACATCAAATAAGCTGGAAAATTTGTTCAAAAAGTCCTAAATTTATTGCATTATTGCCAATTTAGTCTTAAACCTTTTAATTGTATCAATTGAGTCATAAACATTTTCATGTATTGCCAATTGAGTCCATTCGATCAATTTTGACCGGAAATCACTGATGTAAACGCCGAGTTTCCTTCATGACGCAACCGGCGCTGACATGGATATTTTTAATAATATATTTAATTTTTTAAAAAAAATATTTCTTTTTTTTTTATTGTGCCACACAAGGGTTGCCGGGCCCTCACTGACCACTGAGCGAGGGTTGTTGAGCCCTTGCCTACCACAGGCCAGGGCAGCCTCGCCCAGATCTAGGCAAGCCAACCTCACTTGCTACCACGATGGTTGGGACGAGGCCTACAATGCCCTTGTTGGCCATAGGATGGACATCAAACAAATTCCATGACTAAGGTTGAGCTAAGCGTACTTAGTACTAAACTCCTTGTCCTTAGGGGAAGCCTCGATGACTTGGCTAAACTCCTCAAAGGTCTCAAGAGTTTCCTTGATGGGTTTTAGCTTCACCACCGTCATTATGACTGCACTTGCTCCGCTCAGTTTACTTCTAAACAGAGAATTACGACATCGATTGAGTGAGAGAAGAGAGTTAAAAAGAGCGCAACCTCGACTCTAGTCTAGATCTGGCTCACCTAAGGTCATGACCCCAGGCGAACATTATACTGGTGTCCCTCCGGCTGCTCCGACAATTCTGGCCACTTCCTCCTCCAATCCCAGATCTGCAAATTGAGCGTCAGCCGACCCAGGCGATTGCTACATAAGTTGCTCGACGCGAGCATTAGCGAAGCAATGAGAACTACCATAGACTTCGCAGGGAGGAAACGATGAATAGTTCCAAGGGGTAAAAAAGAGATACGAAAACTTAAAAAGGACCACGGTGCCCTCACTCGTAGCTGACGAGGTTGGCCTCACCCAGACCATTGCGGCCGCAGGCGAGGCTGCCTTGCCCAGACCTATGCGAGGGTTGCAACCTTCGCCTGCGGCTAGCAAGGGCCCGATGGCCCTCTTCAACACAGTTAAAAAAAAAAGAAAAGAAAAGATGGAGAAGAGAAGAAAAGGAAAAAAGGAAAAAGATAATAAAAAATCGAAAAAATATTAAAATATTATTATAAATATCCACGACAGAACTGACCATGCGGCCATCCTAGGCTATGCCACGTAGGACGGCCGATGCAGGATGACCGGCTACCATGTCAGCAACTTCCGGAAAAAATTGGCTGGATGAACTTAATTGACAAAACATAAAAATGTTTATGACTCAATTAATACAATTAAAAGTTTATGGCTTCCATGTCAGCAACTTCCGGACAAAATTGGCTGGATGAACTTAACTGGCAAAACATAAAAATGTTTATAACTCAATTAGTACAATTAAAAAGTTTAGGACTGAATTGACAAATGTACATTAGCTTATGACTTTTAGAACAATTTTCCCAGCTGAATAGTTATGTCATGCTCGAGGATATTGTGCGGTAGAATGTAAGTGATTCTAATGTCTTAGGACTTGCGCATTTTCTTGAACTGATTTTTGATTTTGTGTTTGTTTTCTTTTTCTCTTGCTCGATAAGCATTAGAATGCTGTGTAAGAACTAGCTAAGAAACATCCAATGAACTAGCCGAACAAGAAAGCATGATTTTGATAATGGATTCTACAAGTATTTGCTTTTTGGATTGTGTTGGGAAAATATTGTACGGGGAAGAAATGGAATCGAAATTTAATCGGACTTTGAGGCGTGTAATCACTTTCTTTTAGGATCAATTTGCCCCACAAAGTTGCTACAGGCTTCTGGCAAACTCTCTTCAGGATACAACAAAGTCACGTGAGATTTTTGGATAGCAATTTCAGAAAATCTCCTTAAACTCTCAGAAGAAACAATTGGAGAGAAGGCTGTGTTTTTTCTTGAAGAAAACCGGTAAATGGAAAAAATGCTCTCTTAAAAAATATATACGACAAGTGAACCACACCTTTTGGTGTCTAACATGTCGAATCGGACACACCTGTTCATGTCCGAAAATTGAACTTCGAACATGACTCTTCGTTTGTGATAACCGTCGTTCTAACATGACCATTCACGTTCGAAACTTACAATTCGGACACACATTTTCGTGTCCTAAAACAGACGGTTTTTTTTTTTCTTTTCGAACAGTCACAAATGAAAATTATGTCCGACCAGTCACAAGCTAAAATGAGTAAAAATAAATAAATTAAAAAATAATTTCGAAAATGAAAATAATAATTGAATTGTTGATTAAGGCTAATTTTGGTCCACGGCACGCGGGCATGCAAAGTGCTAAGTGCGTCTAATAAACGCGTCAAAAACGCGCAATTACTCGCGCACCGCACGCGGGTATAGTGGGGTTTAGCCCACTAAACCATTTTCTTATTTCAAAATAGTATAATCCATTTTTCACTGATAAAGTAACTAAAACATTCCTTTCTTTCCTACGTGGGACAAGGAAAGTGCCTTAAATATTTGTTTTATAAACAAACATATCCAACAATCCCCCACTTTGTTTGCAAAACAAAATTTTGAAATAAAACACAGCCAAATTTCCATGAGATCAGTATACATACATAAAGGTCTCTTTCGAGTTAAACCTACATTTAGTGCAAATATCTCAAAGTTCTATCAAAGTCACAAGTAACTGCTGGCTTTAAACTAGGTACTCTTAGTAATAGAACCGGACATACCGCACATATACTAACCTCTTGTTTCAACGAGAAGTTTATAATTTACTTAGCACTGTTATGGCATTGTGCTTGTACCTTTTCATGAGCTCTCTAGAAAGCAACCCTATCTTTCGTAAGAAGCGGCACCACTTCTAAGCTCATATAGGTGAAGTATTTATCACGTGTTTCTGTTACAAATGAACACGATACATAATTGTATTATACTTCATTAAGAATATAAATCAACCTCTGAAACGTAACAGACGATAATGACTCCTCACGTCGGGGCTAAAGTCAGTATCCAACAATCACTTTCAGTAACTTGTTTTTACCTATTAAACCATATAACTAGTGATGTGCTAGTATCAGGTCAAGTTACCATTACTAGTGATTTTAATTAAAGGGTTTAAGCCCCATTTCTTTTGAGCTCATTTTTACTGCCTCTCTTGGTAATGCCTTTGTAAAAGGGTCAGCCAGATTCTTGCTTGACCTCACGTAGACAATTGTTATGGTACCATCTTGAATCAATTGTCTCACGTACTCATGCCTTAGGCTAATATGCCTAGACTTACTATTATAAGTGCTATTATACGCTCTTGCCAAAGTAGCCTGACTATCACAATGGATAGAAATAGGAGGCATAGGACTAGGCCACAATTTGATGTCCAACAACAAATTCCTAATCCACTCGGCCTCTTTTCCGGCTGCTGCTAAAGCAATAAATTCTGATTCCATCGTTGAGTGAGATATACAAGTTTGTTTCTTGCTCGCCCAAGATATAGCACATCCTCATAATGTGTAAATCCAATCAGAAGTGGCATGTTTATCTCCTACACTTGTAATCCAACTAGCATCAGTGTATCCTTCTAGTACAACCGGATAATTACTATAGAACAAACCCAAATTTTTGGTTCCCTTAAGATAGCCAAAAATTCTAGTAATAGCTTTCCAATGTTCCATACTCGGATTACTAGTGTATCTACTCAACTTACACACGGAAAAGGCAATATCAGGTCTAGTACAATGCATCGCATACATTAACGATCCTATAGCACTAGCATATTCAAGTTGTGCTACTGCCCTATCAGAATTATAATTTAATTTCACATTGGCATCAAATGGATTACTTATTTCTTTAAAACCAAGATGCTTATACTTATTCAACATTTTTTCAATGTAGTCTACTTGGCTCAATGAATAACCCCCATTATGTTTTTTAACTTTGATGCCTAAGATAGTATCTACTTCACCCAAATCTTTCATTTTAAAGTTGGACATTAGATACTTCTTTGTCTCATTTACTCCATTCATATTAGTTCCAAAAATAAGCATATCATCAACATACAAGCAAACCAAGACCCCATAGTCTTTAGTAAACTTAGAGTAAATACACTTATCGACACTATTATGTTTGAAACCATTCAACAATATGACTGAATCAAATTTCTCATGCCACTGCTTTGGAGCTTGCTTAAGCCCATAAAGAGATTTAATTAATTTACATACTTTCCTTTCATTTTCAGGAAGAACAAAACCCTCCGGTTGTTCCATGTAAATTTCCTCATTTAAATCTCCATTTAAGAAAACGGTTTTAACATCCATTTGATGAACGTAGAGATCATAAATGGATGCTAAAGCAAATAAAATTCGAATAGATGTTATACGTGCTACAGGAGCATACGTGTCAAAATAATCTATTCCTTCCTTTTGCCTAAATCCTTTAGCCACTAACCTAGCCTTAAAAGCTTGGATAGAACCATTAGAATTATACTTTCTTTTGAAAACCCATTTGCACCCAATAGGTTTCGATCCTTTTGGTAAATCAGCTAATACCCAAGTATTATTGGACATAATTGAGTCCATTTCATCATTTATAGCTTCTTTCCAAAAGAAAACATCTCTGGAAGACATTGCTTCTTTAAAACTTTTAGGATCGTCTTCTAAGTTTAATAATAAATGATACTGATTTACCACGTTATTATTTCTGTCTCCTTCTACAAGGAAAACATGAGTAACAAAGTCAAGACCTAAGTCCTTCATTTTTCTCGCTCTAGTACTTCTTCTTGGTTCGGTCATATTTTTGGAATCATTTGTTTCTTTTTTATTAGAATCTACTTGTACTTCTATAGGTCTTGAATTATTATTTTCAATAATTCCAAAATCTGTATAGCATTTATTCTCAAAAAATTCAACATCTCTAGATTCCACTATGACATTTGATTCTAAATCAAGAAGCCTATAAGCTTTGCTATTTTCAGCATATTCAAGGAAAATGCTTTTAATGGCCCTAGGACCAAGTTTTGTTCTTTTAGGGTCCGGTACTCGGTAATAAGCCAAACACCCCCACACTTTAAGATATGACAAGTTTGGCTTTCTACCCTTCCACAATTCATATGAACTTGCTTTACTCTTCTTGGATGGTATTCGATTATGGATATGACATGCAGTAAGTAATGCTTCTCTCCATAGATTAATTGGTAGCTTTGAATTCGAAAGCATACAATTAATCATTTCTCCTAAAGATCTATTTTTTCTTTCAGCCAAACCATTTTGTTCTGGAGTGTATGGTGCTGAACTTTGATGAATAATACCATGTTCTTCACAAAATAATGAAAATTCATTTAAGAAATATTCACCACCCCTATCCGAACGTAGAACTTTAATTTTTCTTTCCAATTGATTTTATACTTCGGCCTTGTATTTCTTAAACATGGTAAAAGCTTCATCTTTTGATCTTAGGAGATAGACATATAAATACCTACTGTAATCGTCCACAAAGGTAATAAAATACCTTTTACCACCACGAGTTAGCATTCCATTGAATTCACATATATCGCTATGCACTAAATCCAATAAATTCGAATTTCTGTTTGTACTTGGAAAAGGCCTCTTCGTTAATTTTGACTTAGCACAAACTTCACATTTATCTAATTCACCATTAAAATTGATCAAGTCCAATTTTTTCATATTTTTTAAATAGCGAAAATTTAAATGTGCTAATCTACTATGCCATAAATAAGAAGAGTCGACAACATAAACAGAATATTTAATCTTATTAATACTTAGTTGATACATGCCATCAGTGGCATAACCCTTTCCCACAAAATGCCCATTCTTCGACAGGATAACCTTGTCGGACTCAAATAGCACCCGAAATCCACTCTTACAAAGCAAATCGACAGAAACTAAATTCCTCCTAATCTCGGGTACATACAGTACATTAAGAAGTTTAAGCTTCTTTTCGGAAGTAAAGTCTAACATCACGGAGCCTTTGCCATTGACCTTTGCAAGACTATCATTTGCCATTAGGACCTCTTGAAGATGAGCATCCAAAGTCACATCCCAATGCTTGAATGCGGACTTCTCATAACATACATGAACCGTTGCTTCAGAATCTAACCACCAACCCGATTGGATCGAAGCACTATTGATTTCAGTAATTGTGGCCGCGGTACCTTTAGCTTTCTCGGAAATATTTAATTTTGAAAACATGTTCGTGACTATGGCCACAAAATTTTCTTCAACAGCATTAGCATCCACTTTCACAATTGGTGTTGGCGTTTTCTTCTCTTTGGACGCATTATTCTTGCGGTGCCTACAGTCCCTTGCAAAATGCCCCTCTTTGCCACAGACAAAACAGGCTCCCTTCTTCTTCTTCTTTTGCACCTTATTAAAATTCCGCTCTCTCTTGCGTTTCAAGTTCGGGTGATCTTTGGACGGAAAACCATTACCCGACAGGACATTCACTTTAGTATCATACAATCCAGAATTTTCGCGTAAGCGCGACTCTTCCTCAATGCGAAGATGTTTCTGGAGTTGAACTAAACTTATATCCTCAGTCTTATGCATTAGCCTTTTCCCATTGTCCTTCCAACTTGAAGGCAGTTTGGCTATGATTGCTCCAACTTGAAATGCTTCCGGTATGTCGATTTTGAGAGCACGAATTTTGTTCACTAGAACTTGTAGTTCATGGACTTGCTCCAGAAGGGGCTTAGTATCAAAGAACTTGAAGTCAAAGCACTTAGCGATCAGATATTTGTTTGTACCTTGTTCCTCTGCTTTGTATTTGAACTCCAATGCATTCCAAATTTCCCTAGCGGACTTCATTTCCGTGAACAAGTCATATAGTCGATCGGACAACGTATTCAGAATGTGTCCGCGACATAGTAGTTCGTCTTCTTCACGTTTCTTCCTCGCCTTGGTTACCCTCTCAACTTCTTCTGCACTCGGCTATCCTCCTTCAGTGGTAGGAATAGGATCTTGAACGGGCGCCAAATTAGAATCCAGAACGTACGAGATCTTCAAAGCCGTGAGAAGGAACATCATCTTGTCCTTCCATCGTGTGAAGTTGTTGCCATCGAACCGATCCAACTTGACCATATCTTGATTCATCATTTTGATTGATTCCAACTCCATTATCGCAAAAAATTGATCCTAAAAATTGTTGTTAAAATATTGTACGGGGAAGAAATGGAATCGAAATTTAATCGGACTTTGAGGCGTGTAATTACTTTCTTTTAGGATCAATTTGCCCCACAAAATTGCTACAGGCTTCTGGCAAACTCTCTTTAGGATACAACAAAGTCACGTGAGATTTTTGGATAGCAATTCCAGAAAATCTCTTTAAACTCTCAGAAGAAACAATTGGAGAGAAGGCTGTGTTTTTTCTTGAAGAAAACTGGTAAATGGAAAAAATGCTCTCTTAAAAAATATATACGACAAGTGAACCACACCTTTTGGTGTCTAACATGTCGAATCGGACACACCTGTTCATGTCCGAAAATTGAACTTCGAACATGACTCTTCGTTTGTGATAACCGTCGTTCTAACATGACCATTCACGTTCGAAACTTACAATTCGGACACACCTTTTCGTGTCCTAAAACAGACGGTTTTTTTTTTCTTTTCGAACAGTCATAAATGAAAATTATGTCCGATCAGTCACAAGCTAAAATGAGTAAAAATAAATAAATTAAAAAATAATTTCGAAAATGAAAATAATAATTGAATTGTTGATTAAGGCTAATTTTGGTCCACGGCAAGTGCGTCTAATAAACGCATCAAAAACGCGCAATTACTCGCGCACCCACACGCGGGTATAGTGGGGTCTAGCCCACTAAACCATTTTCTTATTTCAAAATATTATAATCCACTTTTCACTGATAAAGTGATCAAAACATTCCTTTATTTCCTATGTGGGACAAGGAAAGTGCCTTAAATATTTGTTTTACAAACAAACATATCCAACAGATTGCACTGCCTTTCTCATTAAAGAGTAGAGGCGTAAAAGATTCAAATGTTTTCTTCAGGTTAGTTGTACTTCTCAAAACGTCAAGTTGGGGATTACCATTTTAATTATATGGAATGTGTTTGTGTCGCTGCAATCTCATAAGGTGGTACGCTATTCCTCTTACTTGTAAGCCTCGGCAATGCTTTGCATCCTTTCATGTCCCTAAGGTGTGTCTGTACTTTGTTTGATAACTGCAATTTCCTTAGATGTGATGGCGTCCGAGCCACAGCCCTTTGCATTAGGTTCTTTGAGTTTTCTTTTCTTCTTTTGTTGAAACAATGTAACTAATTTAACCACTTAATGTTGACAACAACAGACTAACCACTAAAGAAGACAGTGCTTTTATTCATGTAGTTTTCTCGTGGATCGCTAGTGTGCTGCTGGAATGCAGCTGCCGCCGGGGGCGATCTGCCTCCTCAAATAGGCGGATAGTTCTATTGATATCTCTATGAATTCTTTATCTGACTTTGTTTAACTTGGACAATATTCTTTTGTTACATGCAGGTTCGCTTGTTGGAGTTTGAAAACTCAATTCTTTATGGACCTAGGCCTGGGTGTCAGGGCATCGAGCACAGGCACCAGGGGTTCGGGCCCAACCTCGATGAATTCGTGCGTGGGCATCGGGGGCTTGGGGCCAGGCACTGGGGTCCCAGGCCCGGCTGCCAGAGACCTGAGAACCAAGGTTGGAGGTTTTCGTGCCCAAACATAGAATTTCGGGTCCAACTATCAATGCCTAGTTATATTTTGAAAAATGATTTTCGTTTCTTGAATTTGAATATAGGTTTTACGTGGACTACATTTCTCATTGGCTCATTTTTTAAGCGAACCAAACCAAACATCAGAACATATTTTTCAGAAAAATGTTTTCATGAAATAAATAGAGCCTTACTGACGAAAAGTCGCCGCTAATACACATCTTTAGGGTCAGACACTGTAGCCATCCTTAAGAGGCTCAATAATGGGCTTCACATAGCAGTTGCCACTTCTCTTTAGCAGAGCACGTTTAGGCAACGACGGGACGGCAAAGGGCGGGTCTTGGACTTTTAGGGACGATTTTGCCTGTCACCTTTGTCCTTCTTTGTTAATAATGGAAAGCAACTAGATAGTCTTAAATATTTAACAGCAATTATACTTTTACTACGGAAGGAATTATCTTGTTAATGCCAGTTTGCATTTTTTTGAAAAGCATATTTGTAGGCGATAACGTAATTCTTTATGTGGAAAATTTGAATTGAAGAATCTTAGATCTTCATGACTTTTTACACTAAGAGGTATGAAAATATACGCTTTATGCATAGCAATAACTTTGAAAATGATTGTTGCGAAAATAAGAGAAATGAAGATATCCGATTATTCTCACTTCACTCATTTTCCGTCTTAACATATCTTATCTAATGGAGGATAAAATACAACATTTCATTGTCTTGGGTGGAGAGAGGACCGGGCTCTATTTATACAGGCTATCAATAAGTACCTTCATTAATCTGTTCAATAGGTACCTTTTCACATTTTATCTTCATAAGAATAGTATCTTTTCATAATAGCTGTAACTTCTCATAAGAATTGCACTTCTTCATAATAGTTGCATCTCTTCATATGAACGGTAACTTCTCATAAGAATTGCACATTTTCGTAAAAGTTGTATTTCTTCATAGTCAATACATTTTAGCACTTAAATAGTTATTAAATCATAATTAATAATATCATGTGAGCCACAATTATTATTACAATATTATGATTATTGGACACCGTAATGATGTGAATGAGACGGTTCATCTTGTCCTCGAAGTGGAGGAAAGCATTCTTATCAAGTCATTCTCTCTCTATGACATAGTTTGGATGATGAAGACGAATATCTGGGAGTGACCCCTTTTGCCCCACGAAAAGCAAGAAAGAATGCAAAGAAATTCCTTTCTTGTA
This sequence comes from Syzygium aromaticum, assembly GCA_024500025.1. Lineage (NCBI taxonomy): Eukaryota > Viridiplantae > Streptophyta > Magnoliopsida > Myrtales > Myrtaceae > Syzygium > Syzygium aromaticum. The sequence continues at coordinate 5,107,121 of CM044885.1, read as the reverse complement.
TTGACGATAACTGAGAAGGCAAATAACACCTTTCCCGATCTCCTGTGAAGACCGGAAAGCAAGAAAGGCATCATTTCCCACGTTTCTTTCTTGTGTCGACATAAGAAAAGGAATGCTTTTTTCTTTCTCCATTTAATGTGCAACGAGGACTAATCCAGGCAGCATTCGAGAACCATTTCTTCACTAAAGAACCATTTCTTAATTGTTTCGTATGTTGTTGCCTCCAGGCTCGCCACTGTCAATTTCAGTCCTTTAATATCACCAGTAGTTCTGGAAATCTCGCTCTAAGTTATTTCCACCATGCACGCATCCTTTTATTGTTTTATAAACTGTAGGACCAGAGATTTATTTAAATCGGCAATTGATTCACGCAATTTGCAATGTAGTTTAACACGTTAAGTTTTGATTTACTTCTAGTGGGATTAATTGATTTCGTTTTTCTCGGTTCTTCGTTTTAGTTGGTGGTACAAAGGTAATTCAAAAAGAAGGAATTCTAAGAGCAAAGTAAAGAGACGAGAAAAAGGGTCTTAGAGCTAAGTATATACGAGAGGAATATGCTTCAACGCCATCAATTTTTTCGCAGCTTCAACCACGCTTTCAATTCTTCTCTAATATTTCATGAGCTAATTTGAGCTACGTCCAAGCTGCTGAATCTGTATGCTTTTCCGTCACGAGTCCATCAAAATCTAGTATTGCCAGAGAGGCCATTAGCGCGGTGACATATCTTCTTTAGAAGGGAAAATACAGGTCAATGATTCAAATCTTGAAGTTTAGGTGCTGTTGGAAGAACAAGTGTCTTTGTAGAGGACCCACAGGGCCAATCTCAGTTAGCTAAAAGCGGGAAACTCTAGCAATAAATATGGGTAAACTTCAATTAATGATCGTTGAAAATACCTTGCAATTAGCTCGCTGAAAGTGAGATGTGATTTCATTCATCAATGCACTATGAGCTTTTATTCTATTTTTATTTTGTCTAAATATTTTGGCAATTGATATGCTTTAACCAAAATCCAACCAATTTCCCTCGAGAGTACTAACATGTTGCCGCGTTTCAACGGCCATCAGTAGATTTCACTACACAAATAATGGCTAACAAATTCATCAAATATAGGGCCTTTGATTGTGAAGCTTTTACATTATATTTTGTGGTAAATTTCTGAAATTTGTCAAATCTACATGGATGAAACTAAAGAAGAGGCTAGGATACCTGCGAAAGAGTATTTTTGCAAAAGACAATCTCTCATGGCATAACAAACTAACGGGCTAAGCAACAAGTAAAGAATTAGAAGCATCTCTATGCAAATGCAAAAGACGATTGAGCTGGAACTTAAGACATGGATAAGATCAATTTCCACATAGATCTGCTAAGCAACAACACGAAAAAAGTGATTTATAAACCTCAACTTGTAATTCAGCATTCTTTTCACTGCTACAGGGTCTACAAATCTTTCCAAGAAAGAGCATGTGCATTGTGGATAGGGTTCGTTATAATTACTTAGAGCAGATCTCTATATTTGCTTCTGGTAGGTCTCACCATACCTTGTTACAATGACTTAAAACTTATCTCTACATATGCTTCTAATAAAAACTAGCCTCCCCTCCTACACCTGGTTATCATATTTGGGTAGCATTTCAAATCCTTGCTGCCCAGAGAATTTGTACGAGCCTTTGTGGTTGAACTTCGCATTGACAGTAGTTGCTACTATTTTTTGTCTTTTGTACTAAATGGAGCCTTACAAGGAGAGCGTATACAGAGAACCAATAAGTAATGTTGAACACCTATTCTGATAATCAGGAAATGGAGAAGTTATCAAGGTATGATTTTGAAGTGTTTTTGAGCTTCAAAGGACCAGATACTCATAGGGACATTACTGATTACCTTTACAACAACATGATTGACGCTGGAATTCGAGCATACAAAGACGATGAAGAACTTCGCAATGGGGAAGAGATCGGCAGCCAGCTTCTCCAAGCGATTGAACAATCAAAGATCTCAATACCAATCTTTTCGAAAGGATATGCTGATAGTCCATGTTGCCTTAGGGAGTTAATCAAGATGGTGGAGAGCAAGAATACAAGAAGACATAAGATCATGCCCATTTTCTACGATGTTGCACCATCCGAGGTAAAATACCAGACTGAGCACTACGGCAGTGCCATTGTTTCTAATGCGAACAAGAAGCGGTTTGATGATCAGACTATCTACAAGTGGAAGGCTGCTCTAAATGAGGTTGGAGCACTAAAGGGATGAAACCTCCAAAGCATGCCAAACAGGTATTTAATTATATCTTGCACGGTCTAGTTGTTCCAATATGCATTATTTTGTTCAGTTAAACCTAATGTGTTGATGCTTTTTCCTCCAATACTATCATAGGCAAAGGTGAATTTGTGAAAGAAGTTGTCAATAACGTTTTGACTGAGTTGAAAAGCGCCTACTTGGAAGTATTTGATTGCTTAGTTGAAATAGACAATCATGTGGTTGAAATCATGAGTATGATAGGTTCACACAACTATGAAACGAAGATTGTTGGAATCTATGGCATGGGTGACATGGGAAAGACGACTCTTGCTAAGATAGTGTACAATAAACTTTCTAATGATTTTGTTCATTGTTGCTTCCTATCCAACATCCGAGAAACAAAGATTACGTGCTTATAAAAATAAATGGACCAATAGCAATAATACCACGGAAGGGACAAAGTTGATCAAGGAAAGGATAAGCTCTAAAACAGTGCTTCTTCTACTTGATGATGTTGACAAAGCAAGTCAACTTGATGCACTCGTGCAGAAGCGTGAGTGGTTTGGAAAAGGTAGTAAGTTTATCACCACTAGTAGAGATCGGGGAATTCTCAATGTGCCTCCACTTGTTGATGGGACTTACGAACTTACTGGCATGGATTTTGATCATTCTCTTCAACTTTTTAGCAAACATGCATTTAGAAGAGATTATCCCTTAGAGCAATACATCTCTCACTCTAAAAGAGCAGTAAATGTATGTAGTGGTCTTCCTTTAGCTCTAGAAGTCATAGGTTCTCTTTTATCGGGAAAAAGTGTTGAGGAGTGGGATACCATATTAAAGGAGTTAGGAGAATTTCCTCAAGAGGATGTCCAAAGGAAGTTGATGATCAGCATCGAGGCATTAAATGAAGACCAAAGAAGAATATTTCTTGATGTTGCTTGTTTTTTCATTGGGTTTGATAAAAGAATTGTGACTCACATGTGGGAAAGCTGTAAATTTCTTCCTCATCAATCTCTTGGAATCCTCCAACAAAGATCTTTGCTAAAGATTAGAGAAGATAACCGATTGTGGATGCATGATTGGTTAAGAGAAGTTGGAAGAAATTTTATACGACGAGGAAGTGGTAGGAAACCAGAGAAGCAACAATGGTTGTGGACTCATACAGAAGCATCGAAGGTTATGGAGAAAATGCAGGTAAACCGTATAGCTTCATTTCTTTTTAAGGAGATTGGTCGCTGGCATATTCATGTTGGTTTTTGTTTCTATGAGAGCTGATTTATGTCCTCTGCACTTACATATGCGGTTTATCAATCTTTTTCAGCGTTAAGAGAAAAGATAAAATTGCTTTCCCCTTGAAGGATATCAACGCTCTAAGTCATGGTTTTTTTTGTAAATTTCATTTGAGTTTTTTTATTTTGGCAGATAGGAGGTGATATTCATGGAATTGGAAGTATTGAAGCAATATGTCTCAAGTTTGAGAAAACATCTCAATACTCCTCGATAAAAGAATGCCTAGCAAGTCTTTCAAATATAAGGTTCCTTCAAGTGGATAGCCAAGACTTCAACAGAAATACAACCTCCATCGCTACTCAAGCAGGTCGTTTCCTATATTACCGATGGTCAAACTTTCTTCAAACCACATTTGGCCCACTTATCCTTCTAGAGTTGAGATGGCTTTCATGGAATTACTTCCCTATGGTTTTTAAATTGACTCATTTTTCCCTGAGGAAGCTAGTAATCCTTGATTTCTCAAGGAGTAAAATCACGGAAAAATGGGATGGATTGAGCCACATCAAGGTACAATTTTTCAAATAAAATTGATGTGATTTATTTCGTCATAGGTTATCTTAATTTAACCCGAAGAGCAATCTGTTGTTTTCTTTACAGTTGTCCATGGGTTTGAAGGTCCTAAATCTAACTGGGTGCAAAAAATTGCGTAAAACTCCAGACTTGTCTTTTCATGTGAATTTAGAGCGGTTGATTCTCGAACAATGTAATGGTTTGGTTCTAATTGATCCGTCCATCAGTCACCTTAAGAAGTTGGTCTTCTTAAACTTGAAGAATTGTAGTAGTCTCCGAAAGCTACCAAACGAGATGGAAGCACTGGAATCTTTAATGGAGCTTCTTCTTGAGTCTACATCTATAGAAGAGATCCCTGAATGGAGAAGGATGAAGAAACTGGAAATTCTCAACTTGGTCAAATGTAGATCGCTGCATAAATTCAATTTCGTTGGATGCGCTTCATTGGTGGATAACCATTTGACTCAACTGCCTGAGTCGATCGAAGATTTCAATTCGTTAATTGAGGTGAATCTATCAGGTTCGAACATTCAGGAGTTACTCGATTCCATCGGGAACATGAAGAACTTGAAAGTACTCAAGATGGACAAGAGCTCTGTTAAACAACTACCTAGCGCCATTGGAATGTTGGAGAAGCTCGAACAGCTAGAGGCAGGGGGATCTACAGTTTTGGGAGGAGAAATTCCTGATAATATTAGGAAGCTACCATTTTTGAGAATCTTGATATTGAATAACACTAGAATTTCAGCAGTTCCTCGGCTTCCAGAAAATCTTATCACTCTACATATTGATTCGTGCTCAATGGAGACGTTGCCCGACCTCTCGAACCTATTAAATTTGAGAACTTTGCAGTTGTATTTGACGAGTGATCTCAAGGATCCTTCTAAACTTGAAGAAGCTTCGAGTCCCTGGTGGATTGGAAGACTAAGAATGCTCGAAGTCTTGCACTCGCGTTCTCCTTATATCACCACCCTATCGTCCGATGTCGTTTTCCTTTCTTAGCTGAAGCGACTCAAGCTCATCTGCTATAATTTGCAATGCCTACCAATGCTTCCGACAAGTTTGTCATACTTACAAATCGGGTTTTGCAGCAGGATAAAAACAATGAATGATCTTTCGAATTTGAAAGAGTTATCATATTTGCACGTTACTGATTGTGACAAGCTAATAGAGATTCAAAGACTTGAAGGTTTGGAGAACTTGAGAATATTACGCCTCGGGGAACTTCCATCATTGGCGGACCTACCTGATCTAACTAACCTGAAGAAGCTCAAGAAAATTTATTTGCACGAATGTAAGAATGTGTTGGCGATTCATGGTTATCCAGAATTGTCGGAGATACTTCACATTGACGAGTGCTTAAATCTGCACGAAGGAAACAAATTCCTAAATATAATGCAAAAACGCGGAAAACATGCCCATTCTATACTTGAATCACTGATCGTACGAAGTATATTACATAAACGAACATACATCTTTTCACATATTAAATGCACCTATTGCAGTCTCAAGAAAGAGAACAATCTTTCAATTGTCGAACAAAGTCCCTTTTTGCTTTATCTTGAAGTGAGAGTAAGTGTTTCTGATAATTGAATGATACACGACCAACAACATACGTATCTTTCTTCTTCTCACTTTTGTGTCCAGAAAATAACTGCCAAATGCGGTTATTTTCTTTTAGGGGTTGAGTTAGCCCATCATGGGCGGCCCATTATACACAAAACCCATCATCTCCCATTTGCACATGGTGGGCTACACATCAACTCTCTCTTCTTTGCAATGTTCATACTAGCAAATAATCCGTGCGACCAACATACTTCGAGAGCTCGTTGCCATGCATCTGTTAGGAATATATAGCAGCTCAAATTGGGCATAACGTTTTTGAGTAGATATAGTATGCAGTACCGTAGATCAATCAGTCATATTTATATCTCTTTCGATCTCTTTTAGTATTTCATATATTGTATTCACAACTATGATTTACTCAAAATCATAATTGGTCGACCTGTAAATACAAAAATAGGATGTGACATCATAAATAAATTTGTTCTTCCTCTTTCCTTAAACCTCTCTATTTCAGTCCAGCACACTTTTCTAGAAATGCTCCATTAAATCGAATCATTCATGACAATTGGCAACACCCTAAGATAACGAACACTAAATAGAAACTTTGAGAATAAGTTAGAATCGTGATGGCACTAAATAAGGAATTCATATCCTCAAGAGTCTCACACGGCATAAAGTTGAGAATAAAAACTTTTGCCACTCTTATTGGTCGACTCATGCATACGTAGTATGAAATACGTATTACGGTATTAATTCCTTTCCCATAAAGCTTATATTTTTACATTCAATACCGTACAGATGATAGTTTAGACATACTCAATGTCTAAACTTGAGTTCACGTATCTACTCTTTTAAAGAATCCATTAGAACTCATATCTTGCATCAAAGACAGATAAAGTAAAATATGTAGACTATTTTACTTTCGGACATAATAAATATTATGTCCTCATCTTAGCACTTAACTAAGGCGACATTTATATTTTAAGCTTGAGCTCTCGATTATCACCTAGATAATAGACCTAAAAATTGTTTCATTTCTACTTATCACACAGTAAGTAGAGGCGATTACTCGTGTGAGTGAGTTAATCTTATCTGTCCGACATACTTTCTTGACATAATACACTAAGGCTCCGTTCATTTAGCGGAAAATATTGTGTTTTTGGAAAATGTTTTCCCAGAAGTCATTTTCCTGGAAAATGTTTTCCTGGAACATAATTTTTCGGTGTTCGGCAACCAATATGAAAAAGTTTCGGAAAATATTTTTTGCCGGCAGTGGCGGTAGCGACCGGTGATCGGCGGTGGCGGCAGCAATCGGTGACCGGCGGTGGCGACCGTGGAGGGCGGCCACAGCGGCATACAAGCGGCGACCGACGAGTGGCGGTCGGCGGCAACGGTGGTGACCGGCGAATGGCGGCGGCGGCGGCGGCGGCGGGTGACCGTGGCGGCGACCGGCGATGGCGGTGGACGGCGACCGGCGGCGGCAACCGACGACCAGCAACGACGGCCGGTGGCGGCGACCGACGGCCGGCGACCGGAGGGAGGAAGGAAGAGTTTGGCGGAAAATGATTTCCGCTTTTCAAAAACGGAAGTCATTTTCCATAGACTTAGGCTATTTTGTGAGGGGGAAGGAAAATGTTTTCCCACGGAAAACGTTTTCCACCCCCCAAACACCAGAAAACCCGAAAAATATTTTCCGAGAGAATATTTTCCGGCAAACGAACAGAGCCTAAGTATTAAGATGCATAAATAAAAAAAATTCATAGGCATTAACAATGATATAACAATTTCATTTAAATGTGAACATTCAAGGAAATTCTAATATTTAGTACATCAGCATCTACGCAGTCCTAGAGATTTTACATGACTAATGAAAACATCTCTAGGAATTGGCTTTGTCATAAGATCTACTATCATTCTATGCGTAGATATATACTGCAAGTTCACATCTTTTCGTGTTACCATATCTTTAACAAAATTATATTTGGTATCTATATGTTTGGTCTTGCCATGATTTTTCGGATCCTTGGTATATGCTATCGCTGCTTGGCTATCACAATTGACTAACAATAAACTTGCAGCATGCTCAACTATACCTAAATGATCCAAAAATCTCTTAAGCCAAACTCCCTCTTGTACTGCTGCCGATAATGCCACGAACTCAACTTCCATGGTGGATAATGCTATACATGTTTATTTCTTACTGCTGCAAGATATGACGTCATTATTCAATAAGAATACAAATCCAGAGGTAGATTTCCTTTCGTCTAAATCTCCTCCCTAGTTAGCATTTGAGTAGCCTTCAAGTCGCAGATCATTTCCTTGATAACTCAGAGAATAATCAACAGTACCCTTTAGATACTTCAAGATTCTTTTGATGGCTTTCCAATGTGCTTGACCTGGATTGGATTGGTATCTACTTACCATTCCAATTGCAAAACATATGTCAGGTCTTGTACACATCATAGCGTATATTAAACTCCCAACAGCACTAGCATAAGGAACACATTTCATTTGTTCCTTCTCTTGTGGAGTCTTAGGACATAACTTACGGCTCAATCCTTCACCTTTTGCAATAGAAGTATCCATGGATTTACAGTCATACATACAAAATCATTCAAGAACTTTGTTGATATAAGTCTCTTGTGAAAGAGACAATAATCTCTTGGAACGATCTCTTAAAATCTTAACTCTAAGAATATATGCAGCTTCACACATATCTTTCATCTCAAAACTGGATGATAGCCAACTCTTAACAATATTAACTAACTCCATATTGTTTCTAGCAATCAGTATGTCATCAACATATAATGATAAGATCACAAATTGATATTTAGATCCTTTGATATATACGCAATGATCTTCATCAATCATTGTAAAATCATAAGCTACTATGGCATTATGAAAATGCGTATATCATTGTCTTGAAGACTATTTAAGGCCATATATCGATCTCAAAAGTTGACATACCTATTGTTCTTGGCCTTTCACAATGAAGCCAATGGGTTGCTCCATGTAAATTTCTTCTTCTAATTTTCTATTTAAAAAAGCAGTCTTTACATCCATTTAATATAATTCAAGATCCATACTTGCCACTATTGCCAGAATAAGGCGAATTAAGATAAATCTCACTACAAGAGAAAAAGTTTCCTCATAATCAATTCCTTCCTGTTGATTATACCATCTCGCCACGAGGCAAGCCTTATATCTTTTTATTGAGCCATCAGCTTTTCGCTTTATTTTGAGAATCCATTTGTTTCCAATAGCTTTGCATTCTTTTGGAAGATCAACTAATTTTCAAACATGGTTTGACTTCATTGACTTCATTTCTTCTTCCATTGCATCTATCCATTTTTCCTTATTATGGCAACTTAGAGCCTCATTTATATTCCTTAGCTCATCTTCATCTTATGGAGCGATCATAAAAGTTTCCCCTTCAATGTCAAAACGTCGTCAGGGAACACTTTTGCAACTTGTTCGCCGTACGAAAGATTGTACACGTGGTACATTATTCTCCATTACGCTCCCACTTGGATTAGATAATGACGGTATTATCTCATCAAACGATTGCAATTGAGATTGAGTCGAATTTAATTCCTCATTGCTCACATTGCTCTTACTTGGACGAACTTTATCGATTTCATTATCATGATTCAAGGTTTCAAATAGTGAGTAGTCCTCACCTATTTCGCCATTTTTGAGAAACTCATTCTCTAAGAATGTGACATCTCGTGATTCAAATTCAGTTATACTCTCACTTTTTTGCTCACCTATAAACACACACCCTTTTGAACGCTCTGAGTATCTTATGAAAATACTCTTCTTGTCTCTAGGACTTAGTTTCCCATATTTATGAGAGAGCTCATGAGTATAAGCAGCACAACCCCAAGGTTTAAGAAAATTTGAATCGGGTTTTCTACATGTCCATAACTCATACGGAGTGGAAATAACTTATTTAGAAGGCACACTGTTAAGTATATAGGCAGCAGTTAACAAAGTATCACCCCAAAAAGTGATAGGTAAGTTAGCTTGTGTCATCATCGACCTAACAATTTCCAATAGGATTCTATTTCTCCTCTCAGCAACACCATTTTATTGAGGAGTGTATGAAATAGACAACTGTTTTTCTATTCTTTTTTCATCACATAAATTTCTAAACTTATCAGATAAATTTTCTCGACCTCGATCGAATCTAAACGTTTTTATTTTCTTATCTAATTGATTTTCTACCAAATTCATAAATTTCTTGAAGCAACTTAATGCCTTAGATTTATGGGAAATCAAATAGACACATCCAAATCGAGTATAATCATCTATGAATATGATGAAATACACAGTCCCATGCCTTGCTTTTACATTCATTGGCCCATAGATATCAGAATGGATTAGTTGCAAAGGAAATTCAGCTCTTGTATCCTTTTTAAATGGTTTCCTTATTGTTTTCCCGGTTAGGGAATGCTCGCAAATAAGCAAGTTAACTTTTTCAATATTGCATAATAAGCCCTTTTTTAGCTAATCTTTGCATTCGTTGTTGGCCAATATGACCAAGTCTAGCATGCCACACATTCACATCATTTTCATAGGAATTGGAAGATGCAAATAGGGAATAACAAACGTTAACATCACCATAGTTAATATTTAATACAATAAAATCATCCAAAAAGTATCTACAACCATAGTAATTCGTATTCAAATACAAATCAACACCACTATTATGAAAGTTCAAATTAAAACCAAATTTAACCAACACTAATACAGACACTAAATTCCGACGAATCTCTAGAGCATATAATACGTCATGTAGTAATAATGTGCGTCCACCACGCATCATCAACTGGTAGGTGTCAATCCCTTTAACTTCAACTTTAGAGTTGTTCCTTACATAAATCCATTTTATTCCAGTCGGAACCCGTCGGAACTCCACGAAGGCATTTCTGTCCTTCGCTACATGGTCTGTTGCTCTCGAATTTACAGTCCACAAAGGATTAGACTTAGTTAAAAATATATAATTTGACACATAGACAAAGTTCTCAAAAACGTAAGGGGAGTTTACCTTCTTTGACTTGCCACAATCGCGAGCAAAGTGGCCTTTCTTGCTACAGTTGTAGCATTTCACCCTCGACATCTTCTTACCAAAAGAACGTTTTCCTTTGTCATGTTGATTAAATTTAGGTTTCTTTCCCGAAGAACTTGCTCTCTTGCCTTTCCACTCATGAACCTTTCGACACGCTTGCGCTTGGAGCCCGAAGCCCCATGTGAGCTAGAACTAGCATAATAGATAACAGTTTCTGGTTTCACCGCCATGAGGCGATCCTCTTCTAACTCAAGATGGTGCATGACATCTTCAAAGGTCTTGATGCTTTCATTATGGCTTAGGTGCACCTTCATGTGCTCCCAGCTTTGAGGCAAGGAACGGATCACTACTTGTACTTGCTATTCATTAGTCAGAATGTGTCTAGCATCCTTCAGCTCAATGATCATGTTTGACATCTTTCTCAGGTATTATTTCATGGACTAATCAAGAGATTTCTTATATGAGTCAAACCTTATAGTGAGTTGTCTCAGCTTGGTCACCGACGTATGACCAAATTTTGCTGCCAATGCTTCCCACATTTCCTTGGCATTCTCAAACCACTTGAACTCTCGCATGATATCATTCTCTATGCTACTCAGCAACGTGATGCAAGCAATCGAGTTCTTCTTCTTCCATGCAGTAAATGCATCTTTGTCTCTCTTATGCTGTGCAGTGTTCCCATCCTCAGGTTCTTCCATAAGTTGGTTAAGAGCTTCTAGTGCTTCTTGTTCTTCTAGCACATATTGGATTTTCATGTTCCATATTTCATAATTTTCGCCGTTCAATTTCTCTCCTTTGGTCAATTCAGCCATTATGTGCTTAGTTGCTGAAGTCATGGTATCTGAACATTTCAGATATATAGCACGAATTATTAATGCCACTCATTTATGCATCAATTTTACACAAACTGAATATATTAAAGAGTAATTTCACATAGTTTTTAGATTTGAAAGATTACTATGTTCCCAATCATCATCTAAATTCCTAATGTGAAATTATCGTTAATATAATCATTAAGGTAAAATTACGTTCTTTAAAGTTAATAAAAACTTTTAGAACTCACATTCAACCACATGATATTAATAAGACAGATATTATAATATAATAGTACTATAAACTATTCATAACAGAAAATATCTATTGACATCTTTTCATTAAAACTATTTGCATGAGGAACAAATCCATCATAGGAAAGAACTAAGAATACCAACATAAGTAATAATATCTACCTAGGATATCTAAAACCAAACTAAAATAACATTAAAAAAAAAAAATCAACCGTCTATCAATTTCCTATAGACAAGGAAAGATTTATAAAATTTCTTAGAAAAACCAATCTTCTTCTTTGGCAACCAAGAAAAGACTGTTGGGTATCCCTTAGGCTTTCTCCATGGCGCATTCATTCTTCGCCAAGTTGTATTCATCCCTAGAGTCAAAATCTTTGTTGCCTCAATCCTATAATATTCTTTCACAAAAGCCACAACAAGTTTTTTGTAGGCTGGGATCACGTTGACCTTCCATAGACGATGCAACACCTTTTTCCATTCAGATGAAAGGGTGTTGATAAGAACATTCATCTTTTCAAAGTCCGGCATACAGTAACCTTTCCAGATGATGTCCTATATCATCTTATTGACCTTGACCACATGACTAGCCAAATCACCATTTTCCCATCGATAAGCATCTAACTCAGCTCTCAACGTTGCAAGTCTTTCCTTTTGTTCAGGCATCCTAACCATAATAGGGGTTTGAAATCTTCATACCATCTTTCCTACAACAAATGCAGAAAAAATCAAATGATTATTATTCATAATTCATGATACTTACAAGAAACACATTCTGCCCCCCTTCAAGCTTTTTTTTTTTTTTCGTTGGTCAACGCGGTCAATGGTAGTCAACGACGGTCAATGGTCAACATATGACTGGGTTAGGTCAACGGGTCAGAACAGGGTCGGGTCAGAACCCAAGTCGGATCGGGTCAGCCTTCCGGGCCGGGCCTTTTGGCCCAAAAAACAACCAGCGTGGCTAACGTCACGCTGACGTTAGCCATGCGCGGCAACCGCTGTACACATGCGATGCACATGCCGGCGAAGCCGCCAATTGCAGCGGCGCGTAGAGGCACATCCGGCCTCCCTCGGTGACGTGCTCATCTCAATGAGCACTATGATCCTACACTTTCAAAAATAAAATTTGACGCGTGAAAATCGAGAAACGACCTTGAACAATAAGGCCGGGTGTCAATTTTTCGTACCCGAGCATTCATCGGCGCCGTTTCATGAATTTCGACCAATAATCCGTTTTATAAACATATTAAACGATCAGGAAACAAAAACACATGCTTTGATACCAATGAAGAAAACAAATTCCTAAATATAATGCAAAAACACAGAAAACGTGTCTATTCTATACTTGGATCACTGATCGTACGAAATATATTACGTAAACGAACATACCTCTTTTCACATATTAAATGCACTTATTGCAACCTCGAGAGAGAGAACAACCCTTCAATTGTCAAACAAAGTCCCTTTTGCTTTATCTTGAAGTGAGAGTAAGTGCTTCTAACGATTGAATGATACATGACCAACAACATACGTATCTTTCTTCTTCTCAATTTTGTGTCCAGAAAATAACTGCCAAATAAAATAAATGCAGTTATTTTCTTTCATGGGCTGGGTTAGCCCATCATGGGTGGCTTATTATACACAAAACCCATCATTGCAAAAGTTCCCTGACCCTGACTAACTTGAAGAAGCTCAAGGAAATTTATCTAAGGTCTTGTGATAAGTTGTTTGAGATTCAAGGTAATTCGGAATCGTTGGAGACTCTTCACCTAGTGAACTGTTTTTACTTGAAAAAGTTACCTAATCCATCGAGCCTCAAGAATCTGAAAGCCTGGATTGCAGATGATGCGGATCTGCTTTGTTAACAATTTGCAAAAACTCTTTCTTTTGTCATGTTCACGTTTTTCTTCTGAATATTTCGAATTATGTAGGTTTAAAGGCCCTTAATAAGTGGGGCCTCCAGCTTTGTAATGTGATTTTGGTTCCTGAAGAATAAATAAATCCGTCATGCTCACCAGTAAATTGAATGAGAAACTTTTATAGATATAAATCAACATGGAGAAAATCGTGATTCTATAAGATTAAAAAGAGGTAATACGACAGTAACTCTATTATCTTCTTTGCTCATTAGGAGTTGTAATCTTTGACGAATGAGATAGAAAAATTGTTCCATGTCCACACAAGAATTGAATAATTTTTGTACACTTTGTTTCCACTTGTTAAAGTCAGAGATCTGAGTAATTATTGGGTTACGCTTTTCTTATAAGAAAAAAAAAAGAGTTGAACACTAAAGCTTGAAATAAATGTTGATTTTATTTGGCTATTGAAGTTATATTTAGATATTTTATAAGTGATTATTTAAAACTAAACGTTCCATTTGTTTCGTGAAAAATAAATAATTTGAAAAGTATATTTCTAAGAACGACCACTTGTACCGTTTAAAACAATTACTCAATAAAAAATTATTTTATTACCGACAATAATTTATGTCTAAACGTTTTTGTGAATGATGAAATTATTTTCCGTGCGATCACTTTTGTAAACAACGTAGACAATTATTTTTAGAAAAATATTTTCTAAATGGTTCATTTTCCGCGAAACAAACGGACCCTAAGAATTCATCATTTTTCTACCTTATAGTAAAATAGTTGGAAGTCCCTTTTAGATTGAAATGCCCTTAAACACCCACACACAAGAAGGCAACATTAGTCAAGACCAATCTCAACCCCCCACCCCCCCGAGACAGCATCTCCCACCGATCCCTTCCAGCTACAATAGCATCATTTTCTGTGAGGGCTGAGATGAAGGGGAGAAACTGAAAAATAGCAGTGGTATGGTAGGAGATGAGCAGGAAAAAGAAAATAAAAAAAGCTGTTAGTCCTTCACCTAAGGCAAATTTGAATGAAATTTTAAATAATTGCAGAAATCTTTTGGCATTCAATTTTTAAAAAATGTCCACGTCGGCACCGGCCATGCAATGTTGGACACCCGGCATCCATATCAATGATTTCCGACCAAAATTGATCGAAGTCAGATGAACTAAATTGGCGCAAATGAAAAATATTTAAAACTCAATTAGGCAAAAAAAAAGGTTTAGGACTGAATTGACATAATTGCAATAAGTTTGTGACTGTTTTGGTAATTTTTCCTCAACTTTTAAGGACTCTTACCTGAGTGTAATGATGCGTATGTTTTGTACTTGTAATTCCAATTACTCCAAAAGAATGGATATTTTTCTGTATATCTAATAACTGAATGGGTGATGAAAGTTTTATTAAAAATCACATACATACATACATACATGTATTTCGCGTAAAAGTACAAATATTTTACTAAAACATTCTCTAACAAAGTGTTTGGACTATTTCACCCATTGTGGATCCTAGCTTTCAACATCTTAAACCTTTCCTCGATGTCTTTTCTTTTTTTTTTTTTTTGCGTGTCCCACTTTCCTTCCTCTTCATCCCATCTTTTAGCATCTTTCTTTCTTTCTCTCTCTTGTAAAGAAAATTCCACCATAATCACCTCCATAAAAACACAAAACTCAATCGAATGACATTTTCTTGGTCTAATTGGTGGTTGTGCAACATATGGAAGCCATTCTCTATCCAAAATCAACCCAATATAATACAGATGAGGAATTTAATCAGACTTTGCACTGCCCACAATAGACTTTACTAGCTAATATGTGAAAATTGGTTTGGCGCGCGCACTTGTTTGTCCACTTTATCAAGAACCGCAAACAAAATGATAAAAATTTTTAATAAACCTACTGAAATGAGAAGAAAATTGAAATTTATTGGATAAAAACCCTTCATCCTTTACTGAGTCCAAACCATAATTAGACTAATATGTGCATCTTGAAATCATTCTGCCAAACATATTGCTAAAAAGAAAGAGGTCAATGGAAACCGATCTAGGGAAATTTTCAATGAAAAGAATACTCAAAATTCACTTAAAAAATCAAATGCATGCTCTATATGAATAGGGTCAAAGAAATCACTAAGTTCAATCGTTATAAGTTAACGAAATGATAAACCTTTTTTTTCACTTGGTGAAAACAAAACTCTTTAGGATCAAAAAAGAGCCGCTTTATTCTTTCCACTCTCCCCATTAAATTTCAAAAACTTCAACTAACATAATCATCAGAATGAGAGAAACTCAGCAATGCTAAAAGGCCTCACTAAAGATTATCCTCAAAAGTATAAACTTTAATCAAATTCAACGGTAAACAAGGAATGAATCAATACATACTTTTCCCAGACATAAAAAAAGAGATGAAAGAAGAAAAAACACCTTCAAACTTCATTGACCTAAACCCATCACAAGGAAAATTACCACATTACTCAACATTAACCAACACTTCGAATTTAATCAATTTATACAACACCCAACATGAAAAACGATGCAAAAATCATCTCAAACATCAAAGAAAAGAAAGTAAAAGGAGGGACATAAAGAGAAGGGTGAAGATAAAGGATAATAGGACCCGCAAAAGAAGATTCCAAAAAAAAAGGACACTAAGAGAATGAAGGCGATACTGAAAGGCGGGACCTACTATGGATAAAATGGTCACAATATTTTTTTGAGGAGTATTTTGTTGAAGTAGGAGTGGAAAAAGCACGGACCCATTTTTGCTATTTTTGCATTATAAGGAAGATTGCTTCAATATACAAATGGGCAAATCGCCCGTCTTGGCTGCTGTGAATTAGAATAGCATGGTTATTGGGCCCGTAAGAGCCTTCCAACTCCTCCATGACTAAACAGGTTCTACTTTTGTGGGATCAGCATTTAATAATAGTGAAATATTACCAGGTTAAATATTCCAAGTGTATTAAGTAAGTAGCGTGAGTCGTGACCAAAAAAAAAGTTAAGTAGTTTGAGAAGACACGCTAGAGATGGACAAGGGGCGGGGCGGCACAGAGATCACGGTCCCTTGGCAGCCCGCCCGCCACCCCGCGCCCTAGGTGGGCCAAGGCCGTGGCCGGGGCAGATTTTACCTCACGGGGCAGTGGGCGCCACATCTATTAAATGAAAAATATTTGGCATTTATTTTCATTGTAGATATTATTAGTAGATATATTGACAAAATGATTTCATGGGGTTGGTTTCAATGAGCCAAACAAGCTCTAAACTACTCAAAATAGTTGAAGCGGACATTGTGAAAATGCAGAACATGGAAAACAATTGTCCCATATTACTTACCAAGAGCACTTTGTAGCTTGTATCTCCTATAAAAGCAAGACATGTAAGAAGAAGAGGTTGTTCTTAAAGGAATGTTTTCATATTTTTATTATTTTTTCTCAAATACGGAAATAAATAAAATTATGGTCTAAGTTATACAATCAAGACGGGTTAGCAAGGCGAGATAGGGGCTAATACCAACTTTGCCCGAACCTTTGCCTCGCTTAATGCCCCGTGGGGCATTTTTTGAGAGGAAAATTTGCCATGTTCGGACATTACTCATCATCAAGGTTGTTGACCTAATGATTAAGGGATCAAAATGTTTTTTACTAAATCACGAGTTCGATTCACGTCAGGAAAAAATCTATAAACGATTCGCATTTCGTTACCTAGTTGAAGCACGTGCAGTGTGGAAAAACTTTTTGACTGCTAGCATCTTGATAGAGTTGTGATAATGAGCTCGTCAAGCTTAGATTTTCATGTTCCGGATGGTGAGGAGTAGCTATGCTTTAAACCAAACATTTCATGACGGGTGTGAGACGCTTACGGTAATACTCACAGGGAGACGTTAGCATTGATTTTGCCTTTCCATGCTTTTACTCATGAAAAAGTAAGTGCCACACCGCTTTTCTTTTCTTTTCTTTTCTTTGCTTTTGAGTATTTTCACAAAATCAATTTAACATGAACTCTCTTTGATAGAAGCGATCTTCCTCCTTTATTTTAAGCTTTTTTTTCCTCCAAATAACATTACACTCAAATTTTCAATTCAATTTGTCTCGATAAATACATGAAATTGTCCATTTTACGTGTCTCGAACACGGTTCCACTCAAGTGGTTGGCAAGTACGGCTCTTTGAGGTTATCTTGAGATGGGTCACATTTAAACCAAGTCTCTGACCAACTAAATCAATATATGAGCAAATAATTAATCATAACATGATAGATGATTCTTATGCAGATCCAGTTCACAAAATGATCTTCATTCTAGGCGATCATTTAAATGCTCAAAAGAATAGTAATGCGAATGACACAAGATGATCGGATGTGCCCTAAAATAGTGCTTCATGCATACGTTTTAATAAATGTTGACTATAACATTTTCGTAATGACTCATCTATGTGGTCCCCGCATAGAAGATGTAGAAAATGTAGATTCTACTCGGGGAAAATAATTTCATAATGCTAGATATATTGAAATTGATATGTTAAATTGGAACACTAAGACTCATTTGGTAAGACTGAAAAATAAGGGGTGAAAATTTGAGCAACGAACTTTCAGTTTTGACCATTTCAAATGCTGAAAATATAAGTAGAAATCTATCCGATAATAACTCAAGATTAATGGGTGAACATTATTGATTTCGTACTATACATGAAATTATGATCAATATTGGTAGGATTTAACAACATTTGACAATATTCTAATTGTCATCAATTACCTTCTCTACTCAATGAATTAAGGAACCCATACTTTACTTATCTTGTGAAGGGAACAAGAAATATCCTCTCAAAAAAAAGGGAACAAGAAATAGACAATGCACCATCCTTGCCGCTATGTACGTTGAACTTGACTTGAGAAATTCATCCAATTGAACCCACACTCAAAGAGGACCACAGTTCTAACCCAAAAAAAACAAGACTACAGGCTCAGGGTTCGACGGCGGATAAAGAATCGGCATTAAGAAACTTCTTAGGGTTAGCAGTGAAAGAAAGAGCCCATTGTCTAATGGACTTTCAAACCAATGGAAGTTATGTTGTCAGATAAGATTCATCTCCTCAGGTGCTGAATTCTTTTAAAAAAAAATTTCAGCACTTAATTGAGTTATTAAACTGTGCCTGTGTGATGTGGCAAAATCTAGGGGAAAATTATCAAAATAGTCTTAAACCTATTGCGATTATGTCAATTCAGTCTTAAATTTTTTTTTGGCTAATTTAGTCCTAAATATTTTGTATTTGTACCATTTTAGTCCATCTTATCAATTCAATCTTATCAGGAGAACTTTTTTCTAGCTCCTTCCCCTCCACACGTTCCTCAAGGGACCAGTCTCCTCTCACGAAGTATTTCCATACAAAGTGTTGCCTATCCTCAAACAATGATTAATCGGAAATTTCTAAGCGTTTGTGGGGGTGACGACGACAATCGGTATAGGAATCATGACAAAATGAACTGGAGCACGACAAGTTACGAAAGGAGATAAGCCCCTCGAGGTACGCCAATTTGGTGGGCTCAATTCGTGAAAATGTCTTTTTCAGTTGCTTTTCCAAGTCCGTCTCCAGAGTTGCGATGGAGTTGGGAGTGCCTTCCTAGGAAATTAAGCCCTGCGAGCGAGAGAAGTTTCTTCGCTGACTAATCAATGGAGAGAATTCGGTACGTCCATGTCTTGACGAGTCCACTTCCAGGACTAGTACGACAGAACTGGGAAACTGGGGGTTCAATCCACGCACTGCTTCGGGGAATTTCCCTGGAAAACACAAGGCTTGTGAAATTTGTACGTGAATAAGGGTACGTTTATTTGAAAGGAAAACTGTTTTCGGCAAATTATTTTCCAATTTTTCGATGTTTAGATGATAGAAAATTAATTAATTTATGGAAATCTTTTTTCATGAACTGAACACAATTTGCTTGAATCGAAGGAAAACGACTTCTCATTCTAGTAAGAAGGATATCATATTTTCATTTATAATGAAATTTTCAATGAAACACACGTACCTAAGGATCCATTTATTTAGAGGAAAATTGCTTTTGGGAAATTATTTTTTGACTTTTTGATATTTTGATAATGGAAAACTAATTGATTCATGAATTGAAAACAATAAACTTATATCGGGGGAAAACAACTTTCCCCTTAAGTGTTGAAAATGATCATCATGAAAAATATTTTTTAAATTATTCATTTTTCACGAAATAAAGCCAAAATGACCATTGATGGTCTATCCCAATTTTTTTTTGCGACAAGTAAACAGATGACCACGATTGACAAGCGTAAGGGCAAAATGTCACAATGACCGAGATAACCTGTCACACGAGTTCATTCGAATGAATCTTGTTGAAGTAAAATCCCTAATGAGTTTTGAGGAATGACAAAACAATCTATTACTGACCAGAATTACACTTAAGTTATTTGATGCAGGTAAATATTGAGTCACCAAACTTAGTCGATGAAAGGACTTTGCCATCAAACTCAAAATTACTCGTCATACTCAATAAGTATTATTTTTAGCAAGTTTATGCAGGATAATCAAATTGATACCTTAAGATATCCAATTTGGTAATCATAAGATCGTTCTGCAAATACAAAGAACTACACTTATGAAAACCTTGATTTGATTGTATGGGCGATCAAATCATTAGGAGATAATGGTTCTTCTTCTAACAGTTATACATCCAATTTTGGGAAGAATCTCCAATGGATTGATTTGGAGATCAATCCTCCGAAGACTGTCCAACAAATAAATTGGAAGTAGAGGAGTATAAAAGGAGTGCAAACGTTCTTACCAAAAAAAAAAAAAAGGAGTGCAAACGTCGTACAAAAAAAAAGGAACCAGAATCGAGAATTCCAAAGTTTGAATAGAGCTTCGATTTTACACATTTGTGATTACTGTTTTCCATATTTTTTTAGAAAGAAAATTACTTGAATGAAGAGTGTACGTGACAGTGTTATCTATAATCAAATAAGCACAGCTCTTGTAATCTTCTGGTGATTCAATAATGAAATACAGCCAACGAGCTGCCAGCGTAGAGAGTGGACGTATGCTCAATAAAGCCGAACCACTGTAAAGATATGTGTGTAGTATTCTCTATTTCTAAACTTTTATTTATTATTGCTGACATTATACTGTATACATATCTATCAAACAAGTTCATCAAAACATCGTCTTAGTCATCAAACGCAATCATCTGACAACAATTTATATACAAGTTTGTTATACGAATCCATTTGATATTGATCATATGAGTTGTTGACCTAGACTATATTCATTCCGCACGTTTAAATCATACAATTTTGGTAAAAACACCTATTCACCACCATCTAGATGATAGCACTAGCCGTAACAATTGGTATTAGAGCAAGCTGCTCGTTTTTCTTTGAAGTGTTATTTTACTTCTGAGCTAACGATTCTTGATGGCTAGTAATGCTGAGTCAGGTCACAACAACAGACCACCTTATTTTAATGAAACTGAGTATAGTGTTTGGGAAAACAAGATGAAGACATTTATCTTGGGAATAGACCAAGACATATGGGATATCGTTGAACATGGAATTATTCCAAACGAAACAAAATCCCCAGAAACTTCAAAAGTGCAAAATGAGACACCTTCTTCTGAAGAAGTTAGAGAGCAAATTAGACCTCAAGCTTTACCTCTCTCGGCCAGGGAAATTTCCAGAAGAATCCATCTGGATGCAAAGATCAGAACGGCCATATACAATGGTCTAGCAAGTGTTGAATACAAACGAATTGCAAATCTCAAAACTACCAAAGAAATTTGGGATCATCTCAAGCTTGTCCATGAAGGAACAGAAAGAGTCAAGGAGACAAATCTCAACATTCTCCTTGGGCAGTATGAGTCCTTCACTCGGAAATCAAATGAAACAATCTCTAAGATACAGAGCAGATTCACTAAAATAGTAAATGGGCTTGAATTCCAAAATAATCCCATCTCAGAACCTATGAAGGTGAACAAGCTGCTGAGAGCTCTTTCAAAAGAATGGAACAACATTAAAGTTTCGATTTGAGAAACTCAGGAGATCAGACCACTCACGGTGGACGAACTTATCGGAACTCTTCAATCCTATGAAACTAAAAAGTTCTTAGAAATTAAAGAACCCAAAGGTAAAAAGTCCATTGGTTTAAAAACTAACATTGATTTTGATGACACAGATATAGATTCGGATGAAGATGAAAATGAAGAGTTGGCTTTAATGGTCAAAAAACTGAGAAAGATGGCAAAGGAGGTGAAGATGAATAAGTCAAAGAAGCACAGCTCTTATAATTTTCTAGTGATTCAATAGTGAAAAACAGTCAACAGGCTGCTAGCGTGGAGAGTAGATGTAGGCTCAATAAAGCTGAACCACTATAAAGATATGTGTACAGTATTCTTTATTCCTAAACTTTTATTTATTATTGCTAACATTATACTGTATACATATCTATCAAACAAGTTCGTCAAAACATCGTTTTAGTCATCAGACGCAATCATCTAATAACAATTTATATACAAGCTTGTTATACGAATCCATCTGATATTGATCATATGAGTTATTGACCTAAACTGTATTCATTCCACACGTTTAAATCATACAATTTTGGTAAAATCACCTATTCACCCCCCTCTAGGTGATAGCACTAACCGTAACAAATCTGACCGTACACCTTAAACCAAGCTGCTTTCCAGATTGATGCGTTCTGCAACTGAGTGTCCTTACATGTACAAGAAGTCCTGACACAGAAAGCCATAAGATTTCTCACAAGAGAAAGAGACAGAGAGAGATAATGATGCAATTTGCTCCTCCGCCCGTTGTGCGGCTCCAATATTGTTACACTTACTTGGTGGATATGGCCATTTCGAGGAAGGTGATGACCCTAAGCGACGGCAACTTCGTGGTCGCCGACAACAATGGCAACCCCATCTTCAAAGTGAAAAGAGCTTTATTCACTCTTCATGGCCGTAGGGTGCTGTTTGATGCCTGTTGACACCTAAATTTTAACCGACCATTTAATAATAATTTGCATAGAAAATTAGGGATTAAATTTTAACCCCTAAACAAAAATATTAAAATTGCATAGCATATAATTTAAGTTCGTATAGGTTAGTTGCATTCCGCATTGGACCGGCGGTGGCAAGAAAGCTAAAAATTCATCGCGTAAACCGAACTCAAGCACTCGGCTCACTCAAGGGATTGGGGGCGAAAATTCACAAGTTTAAAAGGCTTTGGTTGTTTTAATTTGAGTTTAAATCAGCCCATATTAATTTAGCCCATTTGGAATTAAATAAAAATTAAAGGATAAAAGCCTAAGCCTAAGCCCATTAGAACTAAGAAGTCCGGTCAATTAACCTAGGGTTGCAATATAAATATGTGATTATACCCTTCAATGAAGGGGGACTCTGATAATTTTCCAAAACGTAACTCCTGAGAGCGCGAAGACACACAACATTGAATACACAACCATCAAGCTCCACGATTGCCATTGTGCCTGTGTTGTTGTTACCGCTTCCCACGTGGTGAAGAGCAGCACGTTCAGTTGGAGCCCCTTCGACGAAGTTCAATTTGATCCAAGCATCAACGACGAGGCATTCTATTCTTGGAGATGAGCCGATCCCTTCAATGCTAGTGATTTTCCTCTAACGCGCTTGCTGTTTCCCGACGAGTTCCCGCGACGATCGGCATTGCTCGCTGAAGTCCAACCCAACTTTGAGTCATTCAATGGTCAAAGAAATAGGCATCTAACTGAGAGATGTGGAAGTGAAAACCATAAGCCAAGGTGGTGGGTTGCATGTCCAAAGTAAAACAGAGAGTTTCATCAGTGAATAGAAAAACCAAGGTGTTAACCAGTGAGTTGTTGCTTTGTTACCTCACCTCGACGCCGATGAGCCAATCATGACTCACCGTGAGCTTGACGCCAAGCCTGGTCACCGTCGATCCCGTGCCATCCGTCGCCGTACCCTTGCCTCGCCGCCGTCCATTGCCACCGATCCATTTGCCGCCGATCGTTCGATCCGCAATCTAGGTTCACGTGATTCAAATTTGGAAAGTAATCCGCAAATCAGGTAAAAATCTCTATCCGGTATATTTTCAAAATATTTAGATTCCTAATTTGAATAATTTGAATATTCCGTGAATATTGTGTGGATTGTTAGATATCTTAGGATAATTTTATGATATCCGCAATATTGTAAAACACTCAAAGTTAGAATTATTTCTAATTTGGCAACGTATCTGGGCAACTATCCGACCTTATCCCTAAGGTACGATACACGGCGATAAGGAAAATCGTTATCTTATCCATAATCACTTTGATACAATAATAAATTTTATTTGCTTTCCAAATTCGACCAATTAACTTTCCGTCGATATCTATAACCCTATAAATATAATCGTTAGTTTGATTTCTCTGCCTCATTTAAATTTGATAAGAAAAATTTTGCGGCTTGTGTGGGTATTGATTTGATGGTGGTGTTTATCTCTTATTTGATTTTGTTTCTTTAAAAGAAAAGCCAAAAAGATTAGATGCAATTTGAATTGATTTCTTAGAAGATAATGTTGCATGTTTAGAATATATCTAGATAACTTTTTTTGAATAGAATAAGACAACCGAGATTTGCTAGAAAGATAAGATAATTTCTAATTTAAATTAGGAATTAGGATAATTTGTTTCCTAGTTTAATTAGATATTATTCTAACCTTGATAGTTTATTTCGGGTTGATTTTAATTTCGAATTCCGATAAAAAAAAATACCAAAAAGATTGTTCTAGAACAGATTAATTTGCTTTCTTTAGTTTAAAATTACATGTTTAGATAATTGGCATTTTTAATTCCGAATTTCATAAAAATACCAAAAATAAATCATTTGCCCGTCATTAGAAATAGGTCATACTGTCGCGTGTCATATAGTTTGCGCATTAGGCTGCATTAATCGCATGTTAATTTTTGCATGTCATTACATATATGTTAGCTTTCATTTAAATAAGTGAAAATCCAAAAAAATATTGAGTGAACTGCTTGTTAATTAGAAATCATATTAGGATTGTTGATGCGATTTTCTATCTAGCAATGCAGATGCTTACGTTGCTTCGAGATAAGTAATTCTCCCAATTTTGCAATTTATTTAATGTTTTGATTATTGGGTGTTACTTTGGTGGTTTGCGCACTCATATGATCACCTCATATGCTAGTGACTAAGTTAAAATAAATCTAAACTGTCTGTTAAAACATTTTTTGAAAAGAAAAGGTACCGAAAGGGCGTTAGACTAGATCTAGCGTAACCAAGTCCCCGAGCTTGGAATCTTTGGTTCGTAGAAATAAAACATATCTCCCTATGTTTTATTTAGGTTTCTAATCAACCTACCGCAAATAGATTAATGGCGATTCCAAGCATGAAAACATTTGCACGTTAAGAATTTAAATCCTAAGTTGCGAATTGATAGGGTTTGGGAGGACGCAAATTAAGCTTAGTCTTAATAATTCATTAGCCGGAGAAATTCAGGTTGCAACAATGCCTCCAGGCAGCCGATCCTCACGGTCAGGCAAAAGGTTTGCTCTCTAATGGCACTCTACGCAAGTATTTGGTATTCATGCTGAATTCTTTTATGCTCGGGAACAATCATAACCATCAGTTCTAGAATTCGATATCTGTCCTTGCTTTTCACAGGTTCCAGAGCTGGAAACCCAGTTATTCTTTTTCCTGTATAAACTAGGCAACCAAAGAAACTGAAGTTCGATGAACTCGTTAGGTGAAATCGAGGTTGAACATCGATCCATTTGCAAACTATATTTCAAGCAGAATCCGCACGAAAATAAGGTTTTGTTATCAAGAGGCTTAGGTTAAGGATGATTGGTGCAGATAACGACTCCTCATAGGCGATGGCAAGCATTCGGAGGCAAGAGCTCGGACATGAGGGACCTTGTCTTCACTGCCCAGACGAATTCAGTGATCCAACTCGGGGACCAGTTAGACGTTTTTTTAGCAAATAGTAGCAATGAGTGTGTCAGCGACTTCAAGGTCAAAGGTAGCTCGTTCGAGCGGTCTTCGTGTGTTTGCCCAGGTAACATCTCTTTTCCAAGGCAGCCTCTCGTTCTTCAAAATTATTCATTTAAGTTCATAGCAAGGGAAAAAGAATCGGGATAATTATCCAATCGGTTCTAAATATGTTGTACGGATACAAGCTCAATCTTAAACAATTCAATTTTTTTAACGTTGTTCTAAACTTTTGCATAAAATTTCAATATAATCATTCCAGTCAATTACCGCCGGAAATCCTGACGTGGCAATTTATAGGTTGTTTGCATCAGCTTGCCATGTAGGACAACTAGATGCGACGTTAGTAATTTCTAGCGATAACTAGCTGAAAGGATTACATTAGAATTTCATGTAAAGATTTAGAATTTCATTGGAAAAATTGAAAGGTTTATGATTAAATTTGTATTTATACAATGGGTTTATAACTAAATTGATAATTTTTCTGAAAAAAAAAAAAAAGAGCATTTGTGTGTGTGTTTGTGAGTCCACCTAAAAGTTTAAAGTGGTAGTGAGAGACGCATTTGATATTTGAGGAACATCGAAATACTCACCCTTAAGCATTAGGGTCCAGGTTAACATTTTATCGAATATTAAGCAATATGATGCTTGTGTATAAAGTGAATATGAGGGGCATGGATCTTCAAATCCAAATTTGTGGTATGACAATTTAGTATAAAGAACAAGAAAGCAGATGATGATAATATAAATTTATGTGATTCGATATTTAAAAGGTAAACGACACAAATAATGCATGAACTTTGATCAAATATGTAATGTTATTCATGTATTTTATTTTATTCTATGTGGTCTTTAAACTTTAGTCCAATGTGCAATGTTGTCCTTGATGTTCAATGTTATCTCTGAATTTTTTATACATATTCAATTTAGTCTATTAATTGTATCAAAATGTTCAATATTGTCCACAAACTTGAATTAATGGAAGGACAATATTAAATATTTTCATACAATATAATGATTGAATTGAACATGCATTAAAAGTTTAGGGATTATATTGAATAAATTAAAAGTCCATGGACCATATTACATATTGAGTCAAAGTTCAGAAACCATTTGTATCACTATCCCATATTCAAATAACATAATTTGTTGTCCCACTGAGATCACATCATATATGGCCTACAAAAATTATCTCAACCACACATATTTTTTCTTTCGAAGCGATTCAATTAAGTTAATTGTTACTGGCATGAGCTAATATCACGAAAAAACCCAAATTGGTATATCTGTTATGAATTTACTCTAAACTAATTTTTTGACTACAAAAAATCACAAACTGATATACCTATGACAAATTTACCCTTTATTAGTTTCCGTTAAATTTTATCGTCAAATTGTTGAGTTGGATGACACGTGATAATTAACGGATATACCAATTTAACCCCTCTGTTTATTATAAATTTACCAATTTGTGATTTTTCATCATATTAATCCAATTTAATTAATGATAAATTTATAAAAAAATGTATCGATTTGGGATATTTTATGATTAAAAAATTAGTTTATAGTAAATTTGTTACAGGTATACTGATTTAGAGTTTTTTGTAATCAAAAAATTAGTTTTAGATAAATTTATCGTAAATGTACTAGTTTGAATTTTTATGTGATATTACTCATATTATTTTCGATTTATATGATAAGAACCATTCTATAACTAGCTATATTTATATACACAACAGAAAAAAAGGGAATAGAATCATTAATTCTGAGTAAGTCATGATGGTACAGATGCAAAACAACACTAGCATTCAAAACCCAAGGTACGCTGCTGGGGACGGTCGAGTTTATGGTCACAGTCCACCCGAACATTGACCGTGCATTCATCGTCGCGCTCATCGTGATCCTCGATGAAATAAATGGTGGGGACTGATGACCCAGTACTCCGTCGTCGACACAAGTGGGAAAGTTTGCGTGCTTGTGCAGTTATTGGCGTGACTGCTCATTTGTAAATTTTTTTTTATTCTAATTCTGAATTAACTTTCAAACTTTTGTCTTATCTTTTTATAGATCATGAGAATCGAAACCTATAACTAAAACTAATCGTCCCCACCCCTTAGCCCCCTCTAAGAAAGTGGGGAATCAAGCTTCCCACCTTGGCCTTTTCAAGTAGGAAATGGCTATTGAAGCAAACTCCAATGGTTAATTGCTCATTTGTACTTATGCATACATTTTTTGTATGTATTTTCTAAGGGAGTACAAAAGAATTGAAAACCACTCAAACCACCTGGATTTGAACCGGACCGGCCCAAAACCAGTGGTTTCCATGGGGACTGATCCGGTTCCCCAATTCCAATTTACCAGAATTGATGAGTACCGGTCTAATTCCCGATTACAAGCATGGAACAACTCATTCAGACCGAACCGGTGAGTATATATATATATATATACACACACATATTTAAAAAAAAAAATAGGAGCATTTATTCTAAAATTACAATATCATTTCGTGTTTGATAAGCAAGATGCATATTTCTTTATGATTCTTACTTTTTGCCTTGTAAAGAAGTACCCACTCAGAAATTAGGTTTATCATTATATTAATTGATGAATGAAATTTTATAGTGATTGGGGATTGGTTTTTATGGACCTCGGGAACTGGCCCGAACCAGCTGTCCGATTCCCGAGTGAATGGATCTATGGAACCAACAGGCGATTCCCGATTCCAATTTTTCAGAACCAGTCTTTAGTGTGTGGTACCCAATTCCAAGATGGTTCTCATCCACTCGGACCATACTCACCTCTAGTATGTTCAAGATGAAATATCATACATTCAAAGTGTACACCATCACGTATTTTCAGAATATATAAAATAGCAACATCTTATTTTATCTCCACGTCACTTTGCGCCATCTATTTTTTAACCCATATATTTTTTTTATTTTAAAATAAGACAAGGAACAAATACTCTTCACCCAAAAAACAAAAAAAAAAAGGACCCTTCTCCGTCTCTATTCCACCACCTTCTCTAGCAAAGATACCACGGTCCGACATTTTTAGAACGATGACGCAATGGAAGACTATGCAATATTTGTTTTCATAGTTGAGAATAGTGGTGGTTGTGATTGTGTTGTGCTACCGGTGGCTATGAGCGGGTGGGTGGTTCAAATATTGAAGAAGAATTAATACGTTGGTGATACAAACCTTGTAAGAGGTGTCCCACGTTCTATTATTAGCAAAACTTCTTAGACATCTTGATATTGTGAACCAAAGATACATGCAGGCAAATTTTCTATTGCTATCGACAATATCGTATGGCTAATTTCACAAACTTTGAAGTCGGGGCCTATCCAAATTATAATTAACAGTCGGATGTGAAACAACTAGTGCAGTAAAGTACTTGGTAATATTGTGTATGTTTGCACATTAGGAGTGTACAAAAGTAACCTAGATCCGAAATTAGACCAGACTGGCCCTGAACCAACGGTTCTCGTGGAGACTAGCCTGGTTCCCGGTTTCAATTTATTAGAACCGATGATTATATGTCTGATTCCCAATTTTAGACGTGGAACCACCCGTCCACTAGAACTTAACCCGCATACATATCAAACCCAAAAAAAAGAAAAAATTTTAAGTAAAATGGAAACCTTAAAATCTCTAATATAAGCTCAACGCCCATCAACTGAATGCTCATCTCATCCCACTCCCATCTTGTCTGAGTCATTTCTATATCTCTCACTCACAGTATTGACTCTCAAGCTTAAAGTCCATTGACTCACAGCCTCAACTCTCAACTCCCATTAACTCACGGTTGTGCTTCCAGCCGATCATTGCCTCCCTCTCTTGCTCTTGTTCAACTCCATTTGTGTGAAACTTGGTGGAAGACCGGTTTCATGGATCCACTCGGGAATTGGGTGGATGTATGAAACCAACGGACAGTTCCCATTTTTCGGAACCAGTCCTTAGTGGACGATTCTCGATTCCATGGTAGAAATTGCCCATCGAAACTATGCTCATTCCTATTGTGCATAGATATATGATTGTCGATGAAAGACGTTTTCCCCACACAAGCGGGCCAATGGCCCATGGCCCATTGAGGAAGATTGCTTCGATATACGAGTGGGCCAATGGCCCATTTTGGCTGCTGTGAATTAGAATAGCATGGTTTTTGGGCCTGCAAGAGCCTTCCTACTCATCCGTGCCAAAACCATTCATGCCCATCGAGATATGTTACTGTTTATGCCATAACAATGTGCACAATGTTATGGCATTATCATTCTGTAACCTGTGAAATCTAACTGGGTTTTGTATTCTAAAATGGAAGGGCATGGGGGCGGCGCAGGACGTGGATCGCACTTCTATTTCTTTTCCCGCTCCTATGAACAAAGAAACTCCCCCCGCCACTGCCTCGCCCATGCCCCCAGAGGGACCGAGCCTAGGCAGTTTTTCCTTTACGGGGTGGCGGGCACCACTTTCTATCATACGAAAAATATTCGGTTTTTGTTAGCATTGTTAGTATATTATAAAAAAAAAAAATTAGCAATGACCTCGTGGGTTGGTTTTATAGAGCCGAACGAGCTCATTTCGGATAATGCAAAAATGGAAAATAGTTGTCCCACCTTACTTAACTAGAGCACTTTTGAACTTGTATCTCCTATAAAAACTAAGTCTTGTAAGAAGAAGTGATTATAATATGACATTTTTTCTCAAACGAGGCCGGCCCATGTGGCGCCACAAGGCTAACACTAGCTAGCCTTGCCTAATGTCCGCCGGGCGTTTGTTTAGAGGAAAATTTGCCCTGTCCAAGACGGTGCCGCCCCATGAGGCACGAATTCTTAGTGCCATGCGCACACCCCAAACACTCTTTACCAAGATTGTTGGTCTAATGATGAAGGGGCTATCCATCTTTCATAACATCAAGCGTTTTATTTACATTGCAAAAGAATCCTTAAATAACTCGTGCTATGTTGCCTAGTGACAGCATATTTGTGGAGAGACTTCCTGACTGTTAGCATAATGGTGAAGTTGTGGTAATGGGCCCGTCAACCTTAGATCTTCAGGTTGCAAATGGTGCGGAGCAGTTGTACCTTACGGGTGTGGAGCCCTTATGATAACACTTATAAGATCTTATATGTTGCTACTCTTTCCGTTTTTACTCGTAAAATAATATTGTACCGAGAAGATTGTACATCTTATATAACTGTACAGTAATTCTACCTTTAAATATATCAGGCGCAAGTATTTATATATCCATGCCTTTATGATTAGGTAAATCCTACTATCCTAGCTAACCATCGATCAAGATTCTCTCTCACGTGACCCTAGAAAGTGCCACACCAGTTTTTTTTAACTTTTTGAGTATTTTTCACCACTCCAATTTACCATAAACTCTCTTTGACATAAGCAATGTCCCCCTTTATTTTGACCTTTTTCCCAAGTAACATCTGTATCCAAATTTACGAACAAAATTTATCCGATGAATGCATGATAATCGTCCATTCACATGTATCGAATAAGGTTCCACTCACGTGATGACAAGTATGGCTCCTCCGAGTTATGCGCAGCGGAAGACGCTTTGATTCTAGTACGGGATCAATCGCATTCAAACGAGCGTCTGACTGCTGAATCGATGTGCAAACGAAGGATTAATCATAGACTCGATAGTCGACTCTTCAAGCAGATCTAATTCGCCAATAGATCTCCATTCTAGGATACCCCAGGAAATGTGCAAAGGAAACAATAACGCGAACGACACAAGACAATCCGATGTGCCCCGAGATGACAATCCATGCATCCAAAATTTTAAGTACATTTTTTACAAATGTTGGCCATAGAATTTTCGCGAATCGCCTATGTGGTCTCCACAACGTGCCTATGTGACCCGAAGATGAATGTGGGCCGCATTCATTGAATGTCGCTGTTAAGTGGACTGACGTCATAATGCCTTATCTAAGTGGGGCTTGCACGATAATCAACGTTGTCTATGCCCAAGTCAAAAGTGACAACAGATTGCAACACTTTCTAATTGGGCCGAAGGGGATATCCACATCTCTTTGCTCGATTCGTGGAAAATGATTATGAAAAATGTTTTCCTAACCCCTAACTCTCTCATAAATATGTCGTCACCATGTTCGTGTTTATTTCGATTAATATTCGGAGATTGTGCGGGTATAAACCGGTTTGACTTGAAAACAAAACAAGATCATTCTTGAACTCTTGAACTTCAATATGAAGGTTTGGGCTTCTTTTTGTTTTCTCAAAAACCTTTTGTTGTTTTATTTTCTAATTGCGTGTACATAGCTAACCACAAAATCAGCTATAGTACATGTCAATGAATCTCACGTCGCTTGTCTGTGAAATTTATGTACTCGCTATTTATATAGCATTCTTACATAGTATCAGAAACAGGTTGTGTCCGGGTATATTTTGCATTTACAGTCCCCATTGATCAAATGTAATATATCGTTCCTAATCCAGCTTGTATTATATGCTCTCTGTTTACAGATAGTCTCCCTTCATCCGTTACATAAAGTATCATAGGTATTGATACCTTGAAGTCAATATTTCATTCTATTTGGATTCTGAAGATGCGTGCGGAAGTCACATCATCGAAACATTATCAAATATGGTAGAATTCTAATCGGGTAATTTGTCATGGTAAACAACTGGCAACATGGTGAATGAGGACAACAAGAAAAGAATTGTCGTCACCTATGAACAAACTTAGGATGAATTGTTTTGTCGCTCGTGCCCTAATGAGATAAGAAGTCGAATATGCCTAGAAGTTGTAGGGATTCACGTGCCAAAGAATTGACCTGTGATTAAGGGAGCAGCTAGTCACCTAATGGGTTTCTAGACAGGACTTAATGCTATTTCCTTGAATGAAGAATGGACCAATCGTCAAGTTTGAATTGGATTTTTCAGTTTGAAACTTAATTGTGAACTCTCATTTTGCACTAATGGAGAAGGCTTCCGTAAGTTCTTTAAAGTTTGGAGAAATGTTATCAAACTTCGTGGCTTTTAATTCGACCCGATTGATCCTCGTAGAATATGTAAATTTTACCTAAGAGGAAACCAATTCAATAATGCTTGATATATTGGAATTGATACATTAAATTAGTACACTAAGGCTTGTTTGATAAAACTGAAATATAAGTGCTGAAAATATAAGCATTTGATGTTAAGTTTCGACCATTTTAGATAGAAATAAAAAGCTACTTTTCTTTTTGGTCGAATTATAAAAAGCTACTTGATATTGATTGAATATTGATCACTGCATTAGTAATCTCTTACCATACATGATAATATGAATTGATAGTAGTAGGTTTTAAATCAATGTTAGTTAATTTTTTTTTGAAAAAATTCAACACTTAATTAGGTATAAAAACATGTCTTAAGCGAAATGACGAAATCTAGTGGATTCTAAAGATGATTCACTTATTCAAAGGCCTGCTTAGGGCATTTAGAGTCTAGCGAATCATTAAGGCCGTTTGATAGCCCTATTATCTGCTCAAATCTGAAAATTTTATTCTTAATGAGATTCAACTTGTTTGATAACCTTACTTGATATTGAAATAAAGAACTCGATCAAGTTAAAATATCTCAAAAATTTGACAGGTCAAAAAATAGGATTACGCAATTCACTCAACAAAATAAGAAAAGAAATCGATGACATTTAGATATGCGCTGAATATATTGCCAAAACTTATATCGATAAGGATCACCGTTCTATTTTAGGTAGGAAACCAACAGTATCTAGCCATCAATGTTCGATCATCCACAGCCGATGTTCCAGTTGAGGTTTTCAATATTTTTAAAACCTGTCGACACTCACAATTCAATATTTACACGTGTGTTGCAATTATAGTGGACGAACCAACCCTTATCGTACCTGGAAATGGTCATCCTTTTTTTAACTTTACTTAACCGAAAAGGAATGAGGAAATTTCGAACTCCTTTCCCTCGACACTCCTTCCTCGAGGAAATCGAAGATGCCCATTTGGGCCATATTTCTATACAAAGGTGTTGCGTCTCCGAAAACAGTTATTCATCGAAAATTTCTAAAGCTTTTTGGTAACGATGATAAGTGTAAAAACTACGATAAAACGAATTCGAGTACGCCAAGCTACTTTTACAAATGGATTCATCTATTTGATCGGTGGGTTGAAAGCTATCGACTTGTCCGTCCCAGTCTAAGGCCTCGTTTGTTTGAAAGGAAATGAACGATTCAGATAAAAAATTATCGCTCGTATCGCTCGAAATAATTAGCCAATAAAAAATACTTTCATCATCGATATAATTTTGCAGATAATAAAAATATTTTCGTTCGTTCATTCATTTTCGTGAGCCATACGAGCGATCATTTTTTTATGAAAAACGTATTTTCCAAATCATCCAATCACCTTAAAACAAGCGGGAACCCGGATATAAAATTGGGCGATGCCTACAACCCAGGAAATGTATCGATTTCGCAAGCCGGTGGAACGAAGATTTGTCCTCGCAAAGGGCGAGTCCCATCTTCAAACAGAAACGATGAAAGCATTTTCCGTTCCATTCGCCGTTGCAAGCGACACGAGCGACCGTTTCTCACCATAAAGGAAAAAAAAGAAAAAGATAAAAGCGCTCTCCAAATCACTCGTTCCCCTCTCGAAACAAAAACGAAAACGAAAACGAAAAACGGGGGCCTAAACATGTAGAAACGGGGGCGATCTTCGCAACCCAGAACATGTTAATCGATTCTCTTTTGGAAAGAGGAGGGGTGGGTCCATCCCGTGACGCGATTCCTCGCGAGCCGATCCCTTTCTTGCCTCCCTTAATTTCTCCTCTTTCCTGTTCACGCATTTTGACTCCGGCGGCAGCAAACGAAGGGCAAAAAGAGCGACGAAATCCCGACCGTGGATTTTTCAGGACCGAGCGGCGGCGGCCATCTCTAGCCCAAACAAAAATCGAAAGACAACCCCACGGCCCCCCCATAGGAAAATTTTTTTTTTTTTTTTTTTTAAAAATAATAATAAAATAGAGACAGGAGCAGACGACAGAAAAAAAAATTGATGCTTTTTTCCGCTTTCCCCCTTCTTTTCCGATTCGTGTTAAAAAAAAAAAATGTCCTTTTTAGTCGCCTTTTCCCCAGTTGTGTTCCTCATCATCTCTGGCGCTGCGCTGCGCTGGAGCGCTTCTTCGAGGAAATTAAAGCCGCAGAATTTTCCCGTCGTTCCCTTCGGAACGAACAGTGCAGCCCCCCGCCGCCGCCGCCGCCGCCGCCTCCGCCTCCGCCACCACCTCCTCTTTGTTTGCCTTCGCCTACCACCCCCCGCGAGGAGAGGACCGGCCAAAGTCAAGAGCTCGAGGGAGAGAGAGAGAGGGAGGCAGGATGATGTCTGCATCATCTTCTTCGGCTGCGGTTCGGGTGGAGAAGGCGACGAGCGATCTTCTGATGAACCCCGATTGGACCATGAACATCGACATCTGCGATTTTGTCAACTCTTATCCTGGGTACCCCGTTTCTTTTTGTCCTTTTTTTTTTCTTTTCTCTTTCTCTTCTTTTCTTGCCTCGCCCTGAATTCTCTCGGGGAAATTTTGCTTTTTTCGTTCCTGGGTCGGTTGACTTTGGTCTCGGCTTGGGTTTCGTTCCGTGCCCGTAGTTTGAAATTTGAGTTTCGGTGTGTTGCCGGTGAGCTTTTTGGCCGCTGATGGTTGTGATCGTCGCTTGCATGTGTCCCTTTTGAAAATTTTTCGTTCGTTGGGTCTGTCCGTGTTGCATGAGAAGGAAGAGATATGTATTGGGGGGGGGGGGGGGGGGGGATAATTTCTCAGGGGAGAAAGGAAAAATTTAGTCTTTGAGGACAAAGGGGAAATTAGATTGTCCTTTTCGCTGTATTCAATGGGAATTTTCGTTTCTGATTGAGCAGAGAGGCTGATAGCAACTGTTAGTTTTTATTCAAGGGATTGGGTTGAGGAGTGATGCCTATGGAACACTTGATAATTATTTGCTGGTCACGTTGTTGATATGAATTTACAGTTACGTGATATTAGAATTGAAGTCGAATAGAATTTGACAATACAAGGAAACGAAAGTTGTAAAAATTGCCGTTTTACCTTTCCAAAGCGCGTTAGTCGAAGCTTAACTAGTTATATGAGAGCAGTAGCTGACAAATCCATTTATCAAACCTTGATCATTTTGGTTATGCATGAGAGCACGCTAGAGAGAGAGAGAGAGAGAGAGAGAGAGAGAGAGGGGGGGTGGGAGATGGTTTTCTGATTGCATGCTGATTTTTATTTTTTTTTTATTTTGGATTTCTCAGACAGGCTAGAGAAGTTATAAAAGCAGTGAAGAAAAGATTGCAGCACAAGAGCCCACAAGTCCAATTGCTTGCTTTGACGGTATTTTTGGCTCTTCAGATATGTTACAGTATGCATGCTGTAACTGCCTAAAGATGTGCTTCTTAACATGAAAATTGAATTTTAACATGCACAAAACATGCCGCTTTCTGTCTGCTGTAAGAATTTTGTTAGAAATCTGATCTCTCTTTTAAACTACCGTAGCTTCTGGAGACAATGGTGAAGAACTGTGGTGAGTATGTGCACTTTCAAATTGCGGAGAAGAATATACTTGGGGAGATGGTCAAAATTGTTAAGAAGAAGGTAAATGCTTGATGAACTATTGTTTTAAGTTATAAAGTGCTTTCACACAGCTTCATTCTGAATTGTCACTAGTTTGATGTCTTGGGGCTGTTTGCTTTCATCAAGATTTTGATAACATTTTTTGCGTTCTTTGGATATGTAAAACTTTTCCTCGTTTTGAGAAGCTTTTAGTTCATTTTCAGATGAGTTTATGGGTAGTAGTTGTGCTAAGGTTCTTAATCCACGCCAGTTTTGATCTGTATTCTGCTCTTTTAGCCTGTGTGGTCGGAGATTTATAAAAGTGTGGTTGTAAAATCATAGCACAAGAGTGAGATTCTGGGCTTGTACTGAAGCCTTCATACCTACTGCCATGCTTTCTAATGCTGGAGCATAATTCAGTTTTTAGTATTTTAAGATTTTCTCTTTTGATAAGTCTTTTATTATGTTTTAGGTTAATAAATAGTTTTTTTTTTTGGTAAAGAAGGTTAATAATAAATAGTTACGTGCCAGTCATTTGACTTTTAAGGAACTCTATATCGGTATTTTACATTAAGGGTTGAGATCATCTGGCATCTGTAATCGTAGTCTAATGCGGTCTTTTAAGTCAATGTCATTAGTTTTTCCTCAGTCCTTAAATTTCATTGGTTTTATAAGCCCTAAAATGACGTTTTTCTGGTCAAGCTTCAATTCTACTCTATTTTAGCCCTACTTTTTTCTTTTTGCTACCCTTTATTCTCCGACTACGTCAAATTGGTAACAGAGTCCTTTGTCAGTGTTTTTTCTACATTAATTTGGTATTAAAGCGGAAAAGGTCCCAACTTGCGATTAGGATTTTCGTTTCGACACAATGGTTGTACATGGAAGTGGAAATTGAGCCCAACAAACAGAGATGGTGTAGATGAGACGTATACTTGAAGACTTGTCGTGGGCTGTACAGTGATAGGAACTTGTGGAAGCCTGTATGGGGAATTGGAATCCGTTGCGATTCCTTGGACATGCTGGAAGGTGGTCTTGGGGATGATAATGATGATGAATTTGATGAAAATCCCTTTCATGATGCCAGACCGGTGAACAATGTGGTAGGAGGTGGATTGGAAGAGTGATTGCGTTATGCCTTTGATCTTGATGAAGTGTTCTATCCCTTTTTGTGAATATTTTGAAGATGAAGCAACAACAATTGAGTGGGATGATTGTGAAGTCATATGAATAGTTTTATGGGATGAGTATAGTGATGAAGACAGTGTCTACGGCAAATTTACTGGCAGAAGATGAAACAGTTGAAAGTAATGATGATTTGAGCGAGGAAGGAAAAGTATTTCTGAAATTTTGATCCGGCAAAATATGCATTAGGTATTAACAAGAAGATGAGTAAGCACATGGAGGAGGTGCTAGCCAATCAAAGTTGAAGAAAGATTATTCATTTCAAGATTGATTTTGTTTTTTCAGAACAGTTTGAGGGTTCGGTTGAATGGTTCAAT
Source organism: Syzygium aromaticum (assembly GCA_024500025.1). NCBI lineage: Eukaryota > Viridiplantae > Streptophyta > Magnoliopsida > Myrtales > Myrtaceae > Syzygium > Syzygium aromaticum. The sequence continues at coordinate 5,069,406 of CM044885.1, read as the reverse complement.
TGGCAAGCTTTCTTGAAGCAAGAAATTTTCGATTGTTTGGATGATGTGATGTATATATTGATGATGATCGGAAGGGATTCACTATCTCTCATTATTTGGCATTTCAAAACTCAAGGTAGAGTTTTCTCCAATTGATGGAGAGGGATGCTGACTAGGAAAGATAACATGCTAGGAAGTTCCTGACGAAATGATTGGATAATTCAGCTTTCGAAAGTGCATGTACTTGTTTAGATAAGATAGAGAAGATTGATCAAAAGTCATGCTGAGTTCATCATAGTTTTTGATGCTGAGCTTGATTTCCTGCCAATTCGGGGAGAATGATGCAGTTGCATAATTCAGCTTTCTTTATTTCAAGTCTTTCCTCTTTTATTGATTCCCGTATTATGTTTAATAGTCAGGTGCCAGTCATGTGACTTTTTATGAACTCCAGTGGTCCAGATTAGAAGAATTTATTCTAATTTAAGGGTTTGAGATCGTCTTTCATCAGTAATCCTAGTATGAATAGGTATTCAAGTCTCTTTGTCATTAAATTTTTCCTCATTCCATTATTTTTTTTTAATGAACCCTAGAATTACCTTTCTTTGTTCCAGCTTTAATTCAACTCTATTTTAGCCCTGTTTTGTTCTTTTTGATATCTTTTACTTCTCCGACCGCATCAAATTGGTATCCGAGTCCTCATTAAGGTTTTTCCTACACCACATTATTTATCTTGTGTCTGTATTGAGTTTCTTTTGGGTAGAATCATGTTTAGTTAGAAAGAATTTAAAGCTGTTGGCCTTGATAATAGTGAAAGGATTGGTTTACTTGGGGTTTATGATTCTGAGAGTGAGATCTTGACGGGGCTTGTTGCCAATAGTTTAGATTCACTTTTATTTGTTTATCACCTTACTTCATGCTCTAGCAGATTAAGTTGGCACTATTTGATTTATCACTGTTTGTAGTTGATGGGGCGTGGTAATTACCTTTATACTTAAAGTCAAGATTATCTGGTACTTCAGCTGCTTTCCTTTTTATTAAATGATTGTTGTTTACTTCTTACGTTAATAATTCTGCATTTCTTTGGAGCACTTAGAGCATGTGGATGTCTTATGCAGACAGATATGAACGTCCGCAACAAAATTTTAGTGTTGTTGGATGCTTGGCAAGAGGCTTTTGGTGGACCAGGAGGAAAACATCCGCAGTACTACTATGCATATGACGAACTTAGAGTAAGTATCCATCTGATGAGTTGCAAGTGTTTCTGGATCTGATCGAATTGCTTTTTTTTAGTACTTTTCTTGCCTGAAAGGCTGATGATACGCTGTTTGTTACAGAAAAGTTATGAACATGCTATTATTATCTATTATTTTCGGCTTATAGTCGGTGGTATGACTAGGTCCCTTCAAAACACATCTATTTTTCATCGAGAAATATTGTGAATCTGACTGTTAACGATCATTTTACATTTGTGCTATTCAAGTGCTCTGCTGAGGATTCCATCTTCTGCAGAATTGAATTATAATGGCATCTTCAGTTATTTTGTGTGTGCATGGAATTATAGTTGGGTATCACGAAAGCATAAAGCCGGACAGTTGAAGAAGAAATGGTGGTTGTTCAACTGTGTAGAGGCATTGTGTAGAAATACTATTTTCATGTGAAAGATAACGTTTGTGTTTTCATTTTCACAATTCCAGCGTTCTGGCGTTCAATTTCCCCAGCGCTCATCAGATGCAGCACCAATATTTACACCACCAGTGACCCATCCAACTGAGAGGCATCCTCAAGCTGGATATGGTATGCCAATCAATTCAACAAGAAGACTTGATGAAGCAATGGCAACTGAGATAGAACATCTGAGGTTGGGGTTTTGCCTTTTTAAAAAGCCATGCATGGTTTCCGTCATTTTCTTGCTTTCTTTAGTGCTCGTCCCTGTCATGTTGCCTTCTCTGAATTCTTTTCCCTGCCAATTCCCTTTGATCATCCAGTCTGTCTACCATGGATTCGATGTGGAACATCATGGAGCTCTTAAGTGAGATGCTGCAAGCTGTGAACCCGAGTAGTCGTGAGGTAAGTGGCACAATATTCTGAAATGATGGAGAGTTAACTGACTTCTGAGTCGCTGGCTCTTATCTTTGTTGCTGCAGTCGGTGAAAGATGAAATTATAGTTGATCTTGTGAATCAGTGTCGTTCCAACCAAAAGCAGCTTATGCAGATGCTCACTACATCTAGGTAACCTACACCAGTGTGTCATGTCTCCTTTTTGTCTTATTCGATGCACCTTGTGAATTTATCTACCTACTTTAGTCTTGAGGAACTTTCAGTTCACCTGTGCTTATGTTTTTTGCCTGTTTACTGCTATGTTTTCCTCTCCATTGGCATTATTTTGCCTGCTATTCAGGATTTGCTTGTAATTCTTCGGTGGATGTATGATAAACGTTGCTTTGTCGCAGTGATGAAGAACTTCTTGCTCGAGGTCTTGAATTGAACGATGGCCTGCAAATTGTATTGGCAAAGCATGATTCTATAGCTTCTGGGTCCCCAATGCCAAATCAAACAGCAAACTTCAGCTCACAATTGGACAAAGCTGGAGCTTCTGGCGTTAAACAGGGTGAAGTTAAACAGAGCGAAAAGAAAAGAGATGCCAGCCCAAGAGCAAATGCAGCACCCTCTACACCTCCTGCTACTCTTGCAAGCCGCTTTATGGATGAAGAGGACGAAGAGGAAGACGACTTTGCTCAGCTCGCACGAAGGTCAGCGGATTCTAGAACCTTGAACAATAGATGGCACTAAATGTTTCCTTAAAAGATATTGTTCTGTTTTATAGTTGAACTAGTATTTAAATCAGTCCATCAGCAGATTTTTGCAATCATGCTACAAATAAAAGAAGATTTTATGTATCTGATTGCAAAATAAAATGAATGTTAAAATTTCACCTTTTTTTCAAGGAGTTTCATACAACCTACATGGAGCTAAATGTGCATTTTGAAGTCAGTAATTTCCATTTGCTAGTCATGGATAGTTCTCTGGCCACTCTATTCTCTGAAGCATGAGTGAGTCATGTAGAGGCTCGTCTGGGCCGTCAAACTAATGTTTATCCCCCAAATGCAGGCATTCTAAACCGCAAAATGTTCCTGGAAGCACAAGTGCAGTTGGGAACACCAGTCTTGCATCGATGAACAGCCCAAGCAGCACAAGTTCATCTGCTCCATCTACATCAGCTGCCGTTCCAGCTGATGCTTTGGCTTTAGCTTTGCCTGACCCGCCTGCTCCTGTTAAGACTACAAAAGACCAAGACATGATCGACTTCCTTAGCCTTGCCCTGACGACCACGTCTCCCTCACCCCAAACCCCTCACACTCCATCCTCAAATCAAAATATGAATCAAGTTCCTGTTTCTCCTAGTACGGAGGCCAATCCTTATGCTACCCAAAATAATTCTGGATCTCAAGGTCAGTTAGCATATAGTAGTTATGTGGTTCCATGGGCCCAGCCGCAGCCACAGCTGCAGCCTCAGCCTCAGCCTCAGCCTCAGCCTCATCTACAATCATACCGTCCATTTTCTTCCCAAATGCAACCTCAATATTCATCGCCCTACCCTCCACCACCATGGGCATCCGGCACTAGTTATTCCAATCACCAACACCAAGCTCCCTCATCAAATGCAGGCGCATTTTGGACTCCTCGAGCCGAGACCCCTGCGTCTTACACACCTTCACAAGGAATCAGACCATTGCAGTCTTTTAACTCGTTCCCTACTAGAGGAAGCAATGGACCTGCTCCATCTTCGGTTCCTAGTAATATCTCCGCGCCTCCACCTGGACAGAAGCCTTTTGTTCCTTCTTACAGGTTGTTTGAAGATCTAAACGTCCTTGGCAATGCTAACGGAAGGCTGAAGACAACGAGTGGCGGGTCTCCTACGCTCTCCGGGAGTCCTGGTCCAAGCATGATTGGTGGGAGGAAGTGAAGTGCACATAACAAAGCTTGCTTTGCTTCTTATAGGTTGTAAATATGGGGCAATTTGTCTTTAGGTTTTGAGTGTATCTAGACTCTGATTTGACACGAGTCACATTTTATGGATTTCTCATACGGAAACACTTTCTTCGGCAAATTCTTCTTAATAAGGCTGCTGGGTGCTGCGCGGACAGGCGCTTGATGGCGAATGTGCTATTTTAAGATTTGTTTTGCAAAATGAAACTTCGACTTGTAAGCTGATTGTAACGGTTGATGGCGTGGGCCGATTGATTACTGCATTGTAGCTTTTTACCACTAGCACTTTCTTTCTTCAGAGTCTTACCAAAGGCTGCTTTATTGTTTTTGGAGCTGGGGTGACTAGCTATTGCCTGATTATTCAAGTTTGTGAGGCCTGTGTTGTGATGAAAATTTTGGCATTGCCAGTGTCCTTTTGGAATCTGTACAGAAGAGACTAAAGATACAAGGGGTTACTGGATTTACTTGAGCTTCCCGAAAATTCAAGTGTCCACAGAATCCCGGAGAGCTTTCATTGGCTGCACCAAATTGCTTTTGCGAGGGAAAAGGTTATTGTGTCGGTAGGGGATAAAGTAACTAAAGTACACATTATGAACCTCATAGTTGAATTACAATACCAGGATTTGTACAACTTCAATGACATGCACGTATCAATGTGCTTAAAGCACCGCAGTTGCAACTTGCAAGAAAGCAGTCCACGATTACATGGTTTGATTTCAAAACATAAGGCTATGGCGATTCTTTAATACTGCCGTCACACATCTATGTTCAAAATTCCCGCAACCGTGCACATCTCATCAAAATTTTCGAGATGAATTGGACAACCATCACTTGAGATGAAGAGATACAGTGAACGGTAGAGCTCAAAATCACAAAATCTGAATAAGAGGGTCAAAATCCTGTCAGCGGAACATTGCTGAATGCCTTTCCTATAGTGATATCACCGGTATTTTACAGCCTCAACCTTTTGTATCAATGAGGCATTAGTACATCACACGTTCGAGTTAAATAATTGGTGCAAGAAATTACCATCATTCTGGGCAGCTTCAACTAATTCAGTAGCACAATACTCCTACTTTTGCATGATATACCTCGTGGTCCACAAACCAATTCCATGTTACTGCTACTAGCGCCCAACATTGTTTCATTAGCTGGTGCCATGGAAATTAAAGAGAGGACAACAGACAAACGATCAATACGAAACTTGATGGAAAAATATATAAACAGACCTCAGTTGTAGCTTAAACTAAAGATTGCCATCGGAAAATCACGTTTAGCACATTTGAGAGTTACTAGAAAAAACAGATGAAACACATCATCTCGATGAGCTTCCATTTGGAAAAGATTACAATATTCAATATCCCCAGAATAAAGTGCATGCTTGTGTCTCGAGAACTATTCTGACCCTAATGCCAACGGTTGAGTCTGATACCACCTTTATTAACTGAGTTCAAATATTTGAGGTCACAGTATCATAGGCTGCAACATCAAGCGTTCCCATCAATTAATACCTCTCTAGTCTGAAAAACGTGCAATATCGACTAGGAGCCACTTAAAAACATATCATCATTTGCCATATTTAAACCCAGGACAGTCCTAGGTATCGGACTATAGACAGAAAAGGCACTTTCTAACTCCAGCTTAAAAAAAAAAAAACTCCAGCTTAAACAAAGTATAGTCAAACATTAGATGAGACTCAAAGGAAAGGAAACTAGAGGAAGCACCATATTAAAACTCAGGCATCATGACGCGATTCATTCATAAAAAGTGTGGTTACGAAAGTTCACTGTGAACCATTTTAATAGATCAGAAAATAGACCAACAAGAAGTGATATAGAAGGAGAGGACCCAAAGTACAAATATCTCAATGGGCGAAATAGGAAGGGAAAATGGCATTTTGAGTGAATCCACCTCAAAAAAGAACAACAATCTCTGCCACTCAACAGAAAAGCAATTGTTCATGTCTATCTCCTGGAAGTATTTCCAAAGGTTCCATAAAGCACAAAGACCCTAGTTTGACATGAATTGCACTCAGCCCCATTCCCAATCTAGCCACTATGAATTAGCTTTCCACTATTCTCCAACCCCAACAGTCAAAATATCGTGATGATTTCATGTAATTATCATGACTTATTTCAGTATTAGCCTTGTCTCTGTATCCTGAGAGCAGTATATCAAAATGCACCCTAGTGGTAGGAGGAATTCTGCACGCAGTGGGGACTGGTGTTCTAGGTTTCAAAAACCCAGAATGACCAAAAGCAAATGGGACTAGAGGGAGGGTGGGAGGATAGGGTTACAATCAGCTTGAAAGATGCGCAATCAAGCCGAGTGCCAATCAAGATGTGAGGATTACCTGAACGGCCAGTACCAATTTCTCTGCTTGGGTATTTGGGGTTTGTTGAGATCAAGAAAGCTATTATCTTCTTTAGCTTTCTCATCTTTCTGCCACAGACACTGTAGAATTAGATGCTGTTGATGATTCCAAGTCATTGGCCACTTCACTCTCTAGTTGACCGTCCAGAATTTCCATGACATTCTCAGGTGGACATTTATCAGCAGGATTATTTGTTGACATCTGGCAGAAACATTCAGGCCAAGAATTTGTGTAAAAGGACTCGGGAGAGACACGCTTGTGGGGCCCGCCAAAATTCGTTTCAAGCATGACTCGCCTGACAGCTTCTTCAAAACCAGCTACATGTCCCTTCTCTCGACTGAGGAAGATCGGTGCAAGAGCTTTTCTGTCAGGTCTGATTGTAGTCCTAAAGCCATAATATAGGCGGTGACCCAGAAGATTGTTTGCAAAGTTGCTTGGGCCGTCGTACGTTGGCATAAAAATATCTGAAAGTAGACAAACCATGTAATCCACAGCAGAGCCTGCCAATCCTCTGGCATTCGCCACTAACTCTTCAGAGGGATCCACTGAACTGTGGTTCTCTAGGCGAGGAAATAAAGCCCTGAAGGGTCTCATGAATCTTTCACCCCCAAATAGTTCACCAGCTGCTAAATATATTCTCGTGGAGTTGTCAAATCCCATAGCTCGTAGGACCAAACCTACCTGCAGTGTGGCACAAGAAAACAGGGCATTCATTACTAGCTACAAGACTACGACTACTCAAGAAAAGGTACCAAATTAATATGAATTGGTTACTAGGGAGCCCTGCTGCCAGCAATTCACTAACAGTTCTTTTCTGTAAGATGCTTAATCAAGGTTTACCTCTTCAGGAGTCAAGGGACATTTTCCAATTGCCCTCCTTTCACTGGGGACAAGTCTTTTCTCAGCAAAATTTTCTTCCCGATACTTCTGCAATATTTTCTGCTCCGCAGGGGTAAATATATCGAAGCACCTGTAAATGCATACCATCAAAGAAAGCAGCAGCAGTCAATTAAAAAGCAATTGCACTCAATCTCGATAACTGTCCAGTATGGGGAGCATGAGAATCTTAAAGATTCTTGCAATCTCATCTTAACAATAATATCTAGCCTTTCAAGTAAACAGGTCCCGACAATTAGCCGGTCTTTCATTTTCAGTGTAAAATAAGGTTTTCTTGTTAATCAGCATACCATAAAACCAGTTACAAGATTCTGTTTTCTTTCTTCTTGTTTTGGCAATAAGTTAAAAGATTTTGTCATACTTCTCCAAAACTACACATTGTCCAACAACTATCGTAGATGAAAGACTATATATAGCAACATCAATAGACTACAGCCCAGAACAATCTCAGCCACTCCAATAGTTGGTTTGCAACTATCTTCCAGAGTTGAATGACACCAAGGCAAGTAATCTATTAACCATGTCCTGAAAGATCCATTACCCACTAGTAGATAAAGCAACAAATTTCTTAAGCGTCAACTAATGCAGTTCTTAACCTCAATTGCCTGAGAAACATAGTATCTTTAATACCCAACTCCCTAGTCCAACAAGCACTCCTACTATATCACTAACCTCAACACAGAAACGCATTCTATCATCAGGTTTGACTCTAAAACCCATCATAGAAAAGTCTCAGGAAGCACAAGACGTACCCAGCAAATGCCAGCATATCCTTCTCAAAGCGAAGATGTATTGACATGAAGTGACCTTGCGAACGGAGTTTTTCCACAATGCCTTTGCTTAACTTCATAATATTTGGCTTAAACCTCAAAGCATGATAATTTACTCTGCATCTCAATCTCTGGTACTCGGGGTTGTCAATTTCTTCAGCCAGACGGTGTGAAAAGGGGGTAAGATAGATAGCACCATGTTCTTTCATCTTCTCTAGAGCAGATGTCAAATACCAACTGACTGGAGCATCTCTAGGTGGACGTAGCTGAATCAAAATTTGACAAAAGACAAAACCATCAATATTTAAGAAATCATATATACAGATGTTTGATTCCCTTACCCTTCATTCACTAGTTTAGACAAATTCTAATCTACCAGCTAAATAACTTCTTATGGATTACCTGATGAGATTTTATCTTCTTCGTTTTTCCATTCTTGCGAACTTCCGGTATTCTTTCCAGTATCCGCACATCATATCTCAGTGTCTTGATGAAATGTTCGACATCATATATACCGTGGAAACCACTGCATTTAGCAAAGTTAATGAAATTCCTGCTAATCTCATAAAACCAGCAAAACCAGATTACAGTATCTACAGAATCTTGACCACTTTGTCTAGAGTATAGCAACAAGAACTGTACCTCTCATCATGCCAGAATGAGTTTGCATCCAGCTCAGGTAGCACAAGAGTAGCATTCATAATCCGGGCAGCAAGCACAGCATTACAAATCTTAAGCAGCCAAAAGGAACTAGACATTAGTTTGTGTGATCTGTATGGTGCTAGAGGAATGATCAGTTTAGTGTCCAGATTCAGAGAAAAGAACTTTTTGTTTGATCTAATAACACAATATCCACCAAGAGCCATCACTGACATTAGGACAGAAGAAAGGGGGAAACAAAAATCAATTTCTATTGGCCATAAGACCTGCATGCAGATGAATGCTGATAACAGTATCTAGAAGTTCTTAAAATTTAACATCACATGCAGCAATGAAGTTCTGCAATCCACTCATAAGGAATTGAGTCCAAGTTGAATATGGCATTTCAGTTCATCACTCGAATTCAAACTACATCCAAATTAGCGTCCTGTGCCTGTGTGTGCTCGTGCAGTCCAAAGTAGAGCTAAAGGCTCTCTGCACTTAGAAACATTAATCAGATAAACTATACTGCCCGGCTTTTCTCTACCACTGTCTTCCATAAGGAACTAGTCTAGATACTGTATCAATCTCATCCTCAAGTGCCAGCAGTAAAATAAGCACTAATACAGCAGCAAGCTCCCAATGCCAGAGAAGTATATTACCCATGCCACTAAGGATGCAACTTATCCACCAAATGAAGAAGAGTAGGATGGGGAAGAACGAATGAGTCGGGAACTAATCCAACTCCAAATTGGTTAGTATCAGTAACCTTTTTCTAAACCCGGCCATGAGTACTTGTATCATCTCGTACATCCTATTTGATTGACTAATAACCAAACCAACACCACCAATTAGCCAGAAACATCTGCTCTTGAGCAGAACCTTTCAGATTTAAGCATCGAGGCTGCGACTTCATCCTTGTGATCCAACCAATTCTCCAAGCATTATATTTACCCAGCAAGCACTATTGTACTATAAAACCTATATTTCTGATGACTAATTTTGCAGCAACAACATTCAGCTTTCTTTTATGTCACTATTAGTCCTTATAAAGACTAAATCACGTCGGCAACTATGTAACAAATGCTTCATTATTACAAAACAGTGGAGCAAAGTGCAAACCCCTCACTTTATAGGGACAGCTGGAGACTGGCCATTGTCAGCGATTGCTTGACTCTCTCCTCTTTTAAAGCCAATCTCTTTGTTATCTCCATTAATGCCTTCCACCAAACAATCCAAGGCATAATCCTATTTGATAAAGTTGAAGACCCAACAGCTACTTGACCCACAAAAGTCAATAACGCCCGCACTCCAAAAAGAATTACGAAGGGGAGCATCTTCCACAAAGTCGAGATCCTTTGCAATTGTCCAATTTGGGATGCTCAAGCCACGAGCAAAGGCAAGAAGTTACCTTAGTCGGAAGATTCCTTCCAATAAACATCTGCAATTGGGGGTTCTAACCATAATTCAAGTGCAGCCTTAATCATACTCCACTCAACTTTGCCAAAATTTGTTGCATAAAGGATGCCAGAGGATGTTCATAACTCAGGCACAACTTACCCCAATAAGTTGTTTGCTTTGCCACATCAAGTATCTTAAGAACAGGATACACAAGATTGTGGACTAGCAAAGGGCAAGTAATAGCTATCTCAGAAAAAAACTGGATTAGTTGATTGCCATATCAGAAAGCCCCACTAGCATCTTTTTCAAAGGATTTTACTAGCATCTAATATGCAATTTCAAGATGCACATCATTTTCACAAAAGTTACTTTTAAGAATGCTTCGTATTTAATTTAATTAAGAGGAATACTGAACTTGTTGCAGATTACATTCTAATATCAATTCTCTTTTCCAACCAATTAATGAGCCACCAAGTAATTATTACTTCATTGTGATTAGACCATACAACGTAATCACAAAAGATTACCAAAAGAAAGTATTGACCAAACAAAGAAAAAAGAACCACTTCATGGCCAGAATAAGAGACGAACCGCACTGCGTTGCTGATTTAAACCACCATTACAACGAACTCGTAGATAGCCATTGCTCTCGCTTGGAGGAGCTGCAGCAACATAACACAGAGAAAAATATTGAATGTTGGATTGTACGAGCCAGATATGCATTGCAACAGCTCATATTCCGGAAAGGTTACTTACGAGGCCAATCAGTTCTTGGAGCAGACGATGGTCTCCAACCACCAGAATAAGCAGGTTTCCAAAGGTTCTCTACATTAGCCTGATTAGCAAAAGAACACGTGAGGTGATATTCAAATGGTTGGAGAGGTCAAAACCAAAACCACTAAAAATGCAGCGTACAAAAAGGGTAGCTGAGATCTAAAAAATTATCACCACAGATGAACTTTTAAAACATTACTTGCTAGTTGCTAAAGAAAGACAAGGGAACAGCCATACGATAGAAATCTCCAACTAGGAGCCTTTCTTCTTAGGGATAGATGGCATCGATCAGTCAATTCTGGTCACTCCCATATATGAGTTTGATGCTACCTATCAAAAAGAAGTTTTGACACCTAGCAATTAGCATTTGCTAGTACAATGAAATCGCCAACCATGGTTACCCTTCGTTCTACTCCAGCATCCCTAATAACAACTGATTGATGCACATAGATCTGATGCAAAATGAATTCCGTACCCCATCAACATATTGTGGGAGGCCCAGTGCCACCAACCGAAACGGACAAAACATGCGCAGCACTTCATATAACTTCCAACAGTAACTAGCACCCATGATCTCAGTTTGAAATTGTTAAAGTTCATAACAGCCAAAGACTGCCTAAAGGATCTTCAGTCCACCAAGTACTTCCGATGGTGTAAACCCACAAACCAACTGACAACCGAAGACAATCTAGTTGGTCTAAGAGCAAGGAAACGATTGATCAGATAATCTAGCATTCCCTAATTAACAAGTCATCTGGTACAGATCATGTCTTCCCTAAACCTGAACAAAGACTCCAGATTACTTACCCCACATTATCTCCGGAGCCAAACAAACTAACTAAACAGTTAAATTAACAGACCTCCGAGGAGTAGCCGGATCGGCCATTGCCGCTCATCGAAGAGGAGAACAAGAAAGACACGGTGCAGATCAAGACCACGACGGCGGCGAGCGACAGCTTCCCCAGAATTCCCCTGAGCCCGCCCTGCCGAGCGTGCTGCCTGTGGTGGAACCCCGACCTGCAAACAACCCAACAAACACAAATCAAACACATACCGAGCCTCGACGCGACGCGCCCGGTCGTGAGGCGAAAAAACAATTCTTTTTCCTCTGCGCTTCGTACCTCCGCATTGTTCCGGCGATCTTCGGGCTTGTGGCCTTCTGGGTCTGTCGGCGTTCAAAAAGACGTGAAGGAGAGACAGCGACAGCAAATGGGTGTCGGAGATTTTGAGCCCGCTGATCCGAAGTTGCACAGAGCCGATGGTCCTGCGCAAGATGAACGATGGCAGCAACAATGGGTCGAGCTCGAGTGACAGGACAACCTTTCGGAGCGCACTGCAATCGAAGCAAGACTTGCTCCTGACTCCCGACGTCTGCCCAGATCTTGGCGCAAGCGGAGCTTTCACACGACAGCTTCCCCCGCGCCCAACCGCCTGTGTCCGAGGTTAGTGGCGGGGAAGGGCAGGGAAACTCGCGTAAAAATCACTTCTTTTATCAATGGCCGTAGTTGCACCTCGTCCATCGCTACCGACTCACTTTATGCAGAAGGGAAAAGCTTTCGAGGATGCATGCCATTGCTCTACCTTCCTCGCGAATTGCTCAATCGAGTGCTTAGACATTTCTTTATGCAATCATGTCCTTAGATTATGTAGTTTTTTTTTGTTCTAGTTACCGTTTCTTCAAATGTATGGACGGAGATGATAATCCGGCGGACCACTTTGGTTTGGTGACCCGAAAATGAAAGGGGAATAAATTTTTACTGAAAAAGAAAATCCTAAACAAAATGCGAGTTCGGTTCGGCTTTTGGAAAAAGTTTTAGGGAAAATGCAAAGGCTTTTTTGGTTAAATGGTATTTTCGAAATGTAATAAGTGTTTAGTAAATTGTAATTTAATAATGCGTTGAGAAACAACTTTGATTTGAGTGGTGTTTGCGTTTGAGGGTCTCTGTATGTGATGGATTCAAGGTTTACTTGGCATATTTTCTTATTCTTTTGAAATTTCTCTCCTTTTCAAAACTTTGTAGAAGCTAGACTGTATCGTTCAAGGTTTTGTATTGCCATGCCGACGTGGCACTTGACGACAATTTCATCGCCATATCATCATTTTCGTTCCCTTTTTATCTTCTTTTTTTTTTTTTAAACAAAGGGGACCAATTCAATTGAAAATAATTCGTAGTTCAAGGACCCATTCGAACAAAAAGAAGTTTAGAGGCTTCATTGAACATTTCACTAAAGATTCAAGGACCTCAGATACCTCCGTCCCATATTTTCAATTATTAGTCCCTTCAAGCAAGCTCATGTTCGCATGGTATCTTTCTCCTTGAATTTATCTCAAATGATACTGTATAAACTTGACAAATGTGCACCACTGGGCATGAAATTTCTAGGCCCGGTCTCCAAGACCGGCCCCATTGTACCGGAAAAGGCTCGAAATCGACCTAGCCCAACAGCTTTTTTCTTTTTAAATTAAAGATGGATTCATTATTATATTTTCGGCCTAAAAAAATTAACTTTTTTTAATATGTGTTCAACCATTTCTTTTTAAAATTTAACACATGTCGGCACATCAATTCTGGTTCATTTGATTTTAACTATGTATTTTAAACTTATTTGTACTTTTTAAAAGTGTTTCGAGTATAAATAATATATTTTTAAAAAGGGTTAACACCACAAAAAAACTAAAACTATGCCCATTATGACACAAATACACCAATTTTTTTTTTGTATCATAAAAAACTTCATACTTATACCAATGTGTCAAATATACCCTAAATGGAACTGAAATAGAGGGTATATATATCACACATGTATAAATTTGGGTTTTTTCACGACACAAAAAAAGTTAGGATATTTATGTCACATTGAACATAGTTTGGGATTTTTTTTTGTGTTATTCGCCCTTTTAAAAATTACCTCAAGCCGATCCAAGCTATTTCGGGCTTGAGAATCTCAAGCTCAAAAGGCCTAGATCTACTCAGATAAAAAAAAAAATGACAAACTCGAAATCCCAACCCGGGCATATTCAACCTCCAAAAATCGAGCTAGTCCATGCTTTCGGGCTCCGGCTCTATTTGTTCACCCCTATAATGAAGGAGAGTGAGAGAGGCACAAAAGTTATGATGGAGTGGCAATAATGTGACCATGTCGCATCCTCCTAAACCCGATGAAGGACATCCGACCCTTGTCAAGGTTGAATTGGTCCTCGACTTCGCCTCCGCCTCCGCCTCCCCCTTTTGCCTTCCATTCTTTCTCTCCGGGATTTGTTTTTAGCTTAATCTTTTCCCGAATTTTCGCGTGTTTTGACAAAACTGCCGTTGATTTGCTCCAAATTGGGTACTTACGTAATTTGTTCAATCAAAGTATCCTTCCAACATATGGGCTCAACACGGCCCTTCCGTCAAATAAAGTGCCATGTCATCAATCTCGTAAATATATATAAAAATAATAACAATAAGGAATTAAGTTTACTAATAATAAATTATTCAGTTTAATTAAATCTTGAGGATGGCATAAGCTGAAGCACGCCGCAGAGTGTTCTTTTTATTTTCTTCTTTCCTTTTTTTTTTTACTCAACAAAAAGAAATTGGACCGTCCAATTCTGTCATGGGAGTGTCGACATATTTGAAGGAAAAACTTTGGACTTTGTTCGTATCGAACGGTTTTCAAGGGATCGAGGGTGGGGTCAGCTACAAATGAGTTCATGATGTCTTCATTCGCCAGCACTTGATCTTGTCCCTGCCGGGTCCCCCTACTTTGTTTACGGTTTTGCCCTCGCGCTCGCTCCGTATCTCCCACGAGCTGCCACTTGGAGCTCGAGGTGGAAGTGCGAGTAGGTCAAGTTTGATGATTAATCAAGTATTGGTTGTCGTGAGTTATTCATAGCTTCTTTTTTTCTTTTTTTTCAAAGAGACGTGTAATTGGGCAAAGTTTGATCTTAATCGAAAATGATAGAGAGTTTCAAGAACGCTTGACAATCTCTCATGCCAGAACGAAGGAGCCTTTAATCGGCTTGATTCTAACATATGATATTCAAAGAAACAAGAGAGGTAGATGAACATATTTGGAATACGTATATAACTTTTTGTTTATGCCGAACTCGATTGATTGGCTCAAAGAAATTAAGATAAGGTTTCATCTTATAAAATAATCCCGACATCGTAGCTTTAGCATAAAATTGAATCTCGAGTAAAGTTAGACACAAATGAATTTTTCGAATAATGTGGCATCGAGTTGAAGAAAAAGTACGGCTAGGCTTTCAATTTCAAAGTTATCATCTCTCCCTCCATAAAGGTCCTATTCCCTGGATAACCTATCAACATTAAAGCACAAAAAAGTTTAATCGAAGGTCGTTTTGCAAGAGCATATTTCACTATCCTTCATGTGTGGCTAGGAGCAGTCAACAACTCACCTCACCTGAGTTGCTATCGATTCATATAGACATAATTGGCAAAAGGGCGTTTCCGTAAATCTGCCCTCCAACAGTATTCAACCTTTCTTTCCTCTTACGTAGCCATCCAAACGCTGTCCAAATCCAACCCAAAACCTAAGTTTACCTGTGCGTGTGCGCGTCCCTCTCTCTCTCTCTCTCTCTCTCTCCGAAGTCCTTGCCAATGCCAGCCACGACGACTTGAAGGGAGGAGAAGGGAAATGTCGACGTTCTTGGGAGACGCGGCGTCGCTGCTGATGAAGGTGCTGATGAGGAAGAGCATCAGCATGTTCGACGAGTTCTCTTGCCTGTTCACAGACCTCGCCTCCCTTGTCTGGTCGGCTCTCCGGTTCTCCGCCATCATGGCCAGGCAACCTCCTCCTCCTCCTCCTTCTACTTCTCCTACTCCTTCTACTTCTTCTGCTTCTGCTTCTGCTACTGCCAGGAGGTACTCTTCTCCGATTCTGATGTCGATGGCCATCAGGCATCGTGTGTACTGAGATCGATTGATGTGATTGATACTGTGCTGTTGGATCTTTCTTTTTCTTGCCCTCTAGTCTTTAGGGTCGTAGACATGGGGCGTTTGGAACTTGCTCATGATTTGCTCGTCTGGTGATGAGCGGTATCTATACATGTCTCTGGTTTCCCAGATGCAAAATGTTTGTTGTTCTTGATGATGGTGGGTCTCTTGGGGAGTTGTTATTTGGTACGCCGGTTTGTGTGTATGATTAACGAATCTAACGGAGGGACTCGATGAGTCCCGAACCTTAATAACTCCTAAAACGGATCGCGATTGCAAGTTGCCGGACAAATTTGTGATTTCATTATACTTGTGGGGTTGCGACTGATCTGTGATCTATCTTACAGATAGTTAACGTGTCATTTTACTTGCTTGTGATAAGTCATTTCATGTATCGAAATACATAATAATTAATAATTACTAATCTACTTTTTCTTTTTGATGATATCTACAACTGTTTTCCACTTTTCATGATTGTTAGAATTTAGGAAATTAGGGTAACTTTATGAGATCAAGTTGTTGACACCTCAAAATGGCAAAGTATTGTGAGAATAGTCGACGAGCAGAGTTTGGTCAACAAGAACAAGATTTGGTCAGTCGAGAATATTGGCAACGCAATGTCAAGCACGATCGACGAGAGTCCTCGTCAAGAATTCAATAATTGATCGATAAAGTTATTGACAACAAACTCTATTAGATTTTGATCAAGAATTGAAGCAGAACAATCGATGAACTGAGTGAAGAAATGTTAGCTTGTCGATTTAAAAAATAGGGGTGAAAGATTGACGAAAATATGTAATTGTCATATAGTGGAGTTGATAATATGGATATTTGTAACTTCTTTTAGAGAAGTGTTGTTGAATGATAGGAAACCACATATGAAATCTGTAACCGTTCGGTAACTGTATATCTGTAAATGGCAATGGTGGATTATAAACACCCATGCTGTATATGTTGTAAAGGTTCCCCCCGATCAATCACAGAACATCCAATGTCCTTTACTTTTTGGCAATCCTTTAATTTTCAGTATTATTTACATTGTTTGCAACAATTGTTCTCGGTATTCTTAACGATTGTTCTCGGTATTCTTACATTTAAGTTTCCAGCCATTTACTTTCCAATCTAAAATCTATTAAAAAAACCCCCTTCACGGCCTTTATCAATTCATTCGGACCCATCATACTTGAAAGATTTTTCACTTTTCTGGTGAAGTAGATGAATATGTACATTCGGCATTAGCTAAATCTGTCTATCGAGTCATGGACACCATTTCAGCCGCTCTTCTTTTGGCATACTCAAGATGTGTGAGCGATGCATTGGTTCGAGACATAAGGCGCCCGTTTGATCTCCATCGGGTACTTAGAACTCTTCCGTTATCATTATCTCCTACATATTGAACGTGTACACTAGCTATGGACCCAAGAGAAGAAACCCGTATACACAAGCCACCTTGGAGATCGTGCAACATGTCCATGTCTTCTCGAGGTTGTACAAGACGTATAATCAACTGGGGAGCTTGCTGAGTATGTTACTATCGGTAATATAACCTTCTTAGGCATACTTATGTCTATACCTTTGAGACAAACATGCGATTCGACCTCATCCAACGATGACCAAGGCTTTAAGAATAATGCCGGCCCTGGAGAACATGAAGAAGCATGCCATTGAATGTCTACAAGAAGAAGAAGAAGAAGCTCGTGCATCGCAATGTAAATTTCAATCGCCTTCCCAAACTGTCCACAAGGACAACTCAAGAACAGTGCTCGATAATCGAATCTCAGGTACAGTATCATCAAACGGGAATCCTAAGGTTTTTGTTTATTTATTGTGAGTGCACACACATTGACAAGTAAACATAGAACTAAACGAAGACTAACACCAACTTCAAGACTATGTTGGATAGCCGATGTGCACGTATAGACTGAAAATAGGAAACGAACCCGAATGCACGTTTACAACACGAACAAAAAATCAAAACTAATAAGTAAATATAGTCCACAGTTGTACAGCAAAAACCTTAAAACGAACTTTTAAATTATACTCAACAATCCACAATCTAGATAGAAAAATTTCATCTCGTTACTTTGTTACGCGTGCAGCATATGGAGCTCTTGATAATAGGTGTGCTCTAAGTTAGCTTCAAGGTACTCAACATGAGGTTGATGGATGAAGAGAGATCACATGTATATAAAGAACATATATGTGCAATCGAGTAATAAACTTGTTGCCGGTAGATTTGTGACACCAAAAATCCGACATGGCTCTCAAGTACATTTGGGCAATGTAATATTTGTCCATAACTGGTCCTCATCGCTCCTAATCAAGCTTGACAACAGGTCATATATGCTCTTTTTATACATGTAATTTTTCTCCACCTAATAATTAAAATTTTTGGATTAGACTTTCTAACGGTATTAATAAAAGGCAAGTCGGAGACACGTAGAAATCCTAGCGTTAAAATATCCAACATTACTTGATAATGGATCTTTTTATTGTTTTGGTTGGGAACAATGGATTTTATGTACTCTTTATTATATGTGATCTCTCTCTATCTAATAGTTTAAGCTTTTGGGCTGGAATTTTTAACATGGTGTTATCCCTTTCGCCTGTATGTCCACTTAGCATTAGAAACCTGTATCTTTAAATGACAAGATTCAATTGGCCAACAACCAAAACCTACACGTCGGTGCTCCAAATTGTGAAATACGATTCCTAGCAAAATTTTGGCCTTGTGTGAGCAATCGCATGCTTAGACTCCTGATTTGGTTCCGAGAAGACGTCCCTTTTGTGCTAATATACTATCTCGAGGTCAAATTTACATGCTTAGGCTTCTCGGACTTGTTAGGAAAGCAAATGATGAACTAGTGCAGAAAGGTGGAATCAATCTTCATCGCCCAAAATTCTGCGACCAAAAAAAAAAAGCTGAATTCTCACCTATTCCCTACAATTAAATGCATTCCATTTGAGATACCATACATCCAAGCCTTTGCTTGGTGGGAGGATTTGATACTCCGATTACAACTCGTCTTTGTGAGCTGGATTTTGTCGTAATTCCTAGGTAACGTGTCATGAGACACAAAAGCTCGAAAGGGCTACTCGAGCGATGATAGAAGCTCTCCACCATATAATTTGGTTTCTTAAAGTAAAGACTATATAATTACTTCGTTGTCAAAGATAGTACATGGAAAGGGCCACCAAACAGATGCAATCTGAAACGAAATGGCCGCTTCCTATGAAAAGTCAAACGCTATGTACGTGCCCAACTGAACATATTTGATAGAAAACCCTCATCTACAGTCTCACTTCCATCGATCTGATGGGTAGTTGGATTTGACACCGTGCCTCTCTCCGACACTTCAGTATGCAAGCTGTTTCCATCCTCAAGTTCACTCTAGTTACAGAAGAACCTCCAATGTTGCTTTGAGATTCCCTTTTGTGCCATGAGAGCATCATACAAAGCTCGCCTAAGCTGGCCCTGCTTTGCAATATCCATCCGTTAGAGCCCGTGCGCCTTTCACTACATGAAACTCGGTCTTTGGCGACCGTTGGCCCTACAGCAGTCGGCACAAATTGGTCGGAAGAATGTGGTCATGAGAGGTTCCTGCAATCAAAACTTAATTTTTGGTCGTTAGAATGAAGACGAGATCTAACATTACCATCATCAGAAGCAAGATCCAGTAAGTACATTTCCTTCATTCCTAATTTCTTGGAGAATTTCTGTACAAATTCACCCAAGACAAGATTCACCTTGTCAATCATTCTCAGACCTGTAAATTCGTGTTTTGGAGGTTGATCCTGCAGAGCTCACCTTCATGTGTTGGAAAAATTGTCCAAAAGGCTTAAACCTACTGTAATTTTAGCATTTTAGGTCTAAACATTTCAGTTTTGTCAATTGAGTCATAAATCTTTTAATAATTTACCAATAGAGTTCATCCGGCCAATTTATCCTAAAAAATGCTTACGTGAATTCTCAATAAACGTTGACTGTCTATGAGTGTTGATGCCCCTCGGACTCATGACAAATCCTCACCCAACTCATCCTCCATAATGTCCAAATCATCCATATTCTCCACTTTCTATATTCGAGGACGCATTTCCAGCTCTCTTTCATTTGCCCTATTGTTTACTTTGTACTTGGATCTTCTTTTTACCATTATGGTCTCTAAATTATATATTTTTTTGTCCAAGTTAGTCATTCTGTTAAAAGAGTTTGAAATGGCGGTTATATTGCCATCAAGTGATGACGTGGCGCAAATGTGGCGTCTTACGTGGCTTTTAAGAAAATCTAAAAGTAATATAAGATAAAATCAATATGATTTTGAAATACTTAAAAAAGATAATGGAAAAAACTTGAAACCTAATAAATATATAGAGAGATCACTAACTCAAGCACTAGCACCACTTATTAAGGTCCGAATTGCAATGTGGCGGCGGCGGCGGCGAGGTCCCGGGACCTTGCTTTTAGGCGACCTAGGTGGTGCCACCTCCACTTCTCTCTCAATCTCTCCCCCTCTGTCTCTATGTGCGCATGTGCTACGATCAAACTAGGAGGCTTTCGGTAGCCCTTGCCGGTGCTAGGACAGAGCCATTGCCGCCGCCGCTTCTCCTCATTCTTCTCTATTTCTCTCTTTCTCTCTCTTAGGGTTTGAGGTGTTTTTTTTATCTTGTAATATTTCCATCCAGGCGGCGATGACATGACGATCTACGTCGGCACTTCCATTTGCATTTTAACAAAGGGAGCAACTTGCAAAAAGAGAAGAAGCATAAACCGGAGAAACTACATTGGCCCAAAGAAAGAAGCAAGGATGAAATTGAACAAATTGAAAGTACACATGGACTAGTAGTGCCATCATCGCAGGAATATTTAATCACGACACATTCGCTTCCGTTATTCCGCTATGCATCCCTAGCAACCAATCTTCTGCATTGACCGTGGAATGTCTTTCATAACCCTCAATCACCCTAAGCCCTTAAAACTTTAGAAATTGCTAACACCAAACTAAGTGTACACATTGTGAACAATGAGTGTGGTTCGAGGTGAAAAAATGAAAATATTTTTCGTATAGTTATCCTATCACTTCTTATGTTACATTTCTTTAGTATAGCTGTCCTATCCCTTCCAAAGAATACGCAAAATTTACATCGACACACGCACTTTTTTTATTTAGAAGAAATCACAACAGCATTTTGATTTTTTCCTAAGTTTTCTAGAGTAGTTTGCACAATAAATTAACGTGGTAAAAATTCTTAAAAGATGCTTGAATAAGCGAGACAAGAGGGGAGTTTGTTTTGCGGTGTTATTCTGTTCAACTTTTGTACATTGCTCTTTATATCCGACATCATCCTTTCACATGGGGTTCCGCGAGATGTCTATCCGTAGAAAAGGGGAAAGAATCTACATGGTCTACTTTTTATGGCAAAGTGGCTCTGTTTCCTGTCTTAGATTGATTCTTTTAAGCTTGTAGGCACTTGTAACCGAAATCATATGTCAAGCACCTAGGCTCCATTTATTTTGCAAAAAATAAATAATTTAAAAATTATCTTCATAAAATAAATTATTTGTATTGCTTGAAATAATTAATCAATAATTTCTTTTTAATTATTGACAGTAATTATTGTCTAAATATTTTTGTAAATGATGAAAATATTTTTTGTATGTTTATTTTTGTGAGCGATATGATCAATCATTTTTAAAAAAATATTTTTCAAATCATTTATTTTTTGCAAACGCACCCCTAATATTAATTTCGGTGGGGCTCTATAAGTGGATACTTAATAGGGGCTTTTGTTTTATCATATAGGCCATATATGATTGTCAAGACAAATATTGAGATTGGGACGTGATATGATAAAATAAAAATGTGGAGGGATTTGTCATATCCTTTATGTTGTTTGGTAGGTAATTTTATATAACCTAGACTTGGATAAAAATAGTAAAAAAATTAGATAAGTAGCTTCAAAAAAGAGGAAAAGCCACAAAAAAAACCCCAAATTATGCTCACCCTAAACTTTTTTCTTGTGACACAAAGAGCCCCAAACTTGAATTTATATGACACATTTACCCTAAAACTTTTTCTTGTGACATAAAAAATTCAAAGCTCGTACTTATATAATACATTTACCCTCCATCAATGTTCCGTTAGATGATTTTTCAGCTAAAATAATGTCGTTTTTATTTTACTTAAGTATTCATGTATGCAAACTTTTAACGGTTCTCATTAACAGTGGATAACACACAGGTACAAGTTTGAGATTTTTGAAAATATAGAAAAAAGTATAGGATAATTGTGTTACATTGGGCATACTTTTAAGTTTTTTATGGCCTTTGCCCTTAAAAAAACGAAACCCTTTCTCTCTATTGCGGTCATAGATTGGCCATTGCTTGTCGATGACGACCTCCATGTCGAGGTTACTTGACCATCATGACCACTGTAGGGGTGGCACCTCTTTCAACTGCTATGACTCACAACAAGATCGTCTTGTGGGTTAGCTATGATCCACGAATCGCATTAGCGATGGCAATTGTGGCTCTTGCCATCGTCATGGGTGTGACCATTGCTTAGTAGTTGTCGAAACAAGACCTTCGCGGGTGTAAGCGGTGGCTAGATCCACCGTGTTGCCGAGATCCACCTAAATATGGCTGCACCGCCTTTGATAGAGAGCAAAACTTTCAGGCGGCCACCGGACGGTGGTGGCTTGAGAGTTGTGACTGCTACGCGATGGCTGCCGAGATCCTAAAGCTGGAGTCACACAGTAGCACTTCTGAGTAGTAAGTTAGACAAGAACCATTGCTCATATTTGCTTTTTACTTTTTTTTATGTTTTTTTTTTTATTTTTGAATAATGACACAAATATTTCATAAATTTTAACCGAATGCGTAATGCAATGCTTTAAATTTTAATCTGTGCAATATCATTCCTAAATTTTTGATACATGTTCATGACTAAATTAAATATGCATCAATGCATCAAAAGCTTATGAATTGTATTGAATAAATTGAAAGTTCAGGACGACGTTATACATTGGGTTAATGTTTGAGGATGAAATTGAATAGATTAAAAATTTAAAGATCACGTTAGAGGTTGGGTTAATATTTATAGGTTATTTATTTTTTTAAAAGAAATTCGCAAAATTAGAAAAGAAATTGGATTCGAAATTATATTAGGGCACCCCCGTAAAACAAAAGCAAAACCCAGCATTTCTGCCTTGTAGCGTAACCACCCTACTCTCTCTCCGACGGCCGTGCACCACCGCCGCCGGGGCAAGTTCCGCCGCCGCAGTGCCGCTAACTCCGGTAAATCTCTCTCTCTCTCTCTCGCCTGCTTTTCTCGCTCTGCGCCGTCGGTCTCGGTTACTGATTTGGTTTCGCATTCGCGGCGGTGCGAGAAGCGAAGCGAGAGGCTTTCTTCACTGTCGCGCGGCGGCGGGAGGCGTTTTCCTTCGCGGTCGACGATGGCGATGGTCCTCCTTCGGCGAGTTCTTCTCAACGGGAAGGCGACTGCGTTGCCTAGCGCCTCGCCGATGGCGCGATCGGATTCGTTCGTTCCTGCATTTTCCAGATTCTTCTCCAAATCCGCTCCGTACGCGGGTAGGTTAAGTTTCGATTTTGACTGGGCTGCGTAGTTCTCGTAGTACACAGCGCTGCTGAGAGAAGCATTGGAGAGCAAAAGGGTTGTTTTTTTCTTCGGGCCAATTAGCTGAATGAGGGAGAAATACGTGCTTTGAGTATGGTTTTTGAATTGTGGCGTGTTTGGAGCTCAGTAACTTGTGATGGGTCTGTTTGTGATAATGGGTAAATGAGCTTGATCAGTGACAAGTGAAATGTGTTTTGGACGATGGACAGTGTGGACTGGTTGTGCTGTGTAATTGTCGCCGAGCCGTCTGTAGCGCATGTTAGCTAAAGAGGCTGCGAGCAGTACAACGATTGGATTCTGATGCACTTAGTTTTTAGTCTTCGCGATGAGTGGATCTATGGCTTTGGAGTGATGCCCTGCCACGTCCGTGGGTCTGTTTGTGATAATGGATAAATGAGCTGTTTTTTTTTTTGGTTGAAGGATAAATGAGCTTAATCAGTGACAAGAGAAACGTGTTTCGGGCGATGGGCAGCGTGGTTGTGCTGTGTAATTGTTGCCGAGCCGTCTATAGTGTATGTTAGCTAAAGAGGCTGCAAGTAATACGACAAGTTGATCCTGATGCACTTAGTTTTTTGTCTTCGTGATGAGCGGTTCTATTGCTTTGGCATGATGCCCTGCCATGTCTGTGGGTCTGTTTGTGATAATGGATAAATGAGCTTTTTGTTGTTTTGGTTGAAGGATAAATGAGCTTAATCAGTGACAAGAGAAACGTGTGTCGGGCAATGGACAGCATGGTTGTGCTCTGTAATTGTTGCCGAGCCATCTATAGTGTATGTTAGCTAAAGAGGCTGTGAGTAATACGACGAGTTGATTCTGATGCACTTAGTTTTTTTTCTTCGTGATGAGTGGTTCTATGGCTTTGGTGCAATGTCCTGCCATGCCTGTGTAGCTGTAGGTTCGAAGGAGGTTTGGTATTGTTTTCACTTTATGCTGGAGTGTATGACAAGCAATGCTCTAGAAAACCTTTATTTAGTTGAAGCAAAAGTTTGTAATCGTGCTGATTTAACCGTGAGTTGCAGGCCTTACGACATGTCTTTTTCTGCATTGTTTGTGCAGTGAAGGTTGGTATACCAGAGTTTTTGCAGGGTATTGGCGGAGGGGTCGAAGCCCATGTCGCCAAGCTCGAGTCTGAGATTGGTGACTTCAACAGGTTACTTGTTTCCCGCACACTTAAGCTCAAGAAACTCGGCATCCCTTGCAAACATGTAAATTGTCTTCCCTGTATCATTACTCATTCGTCTTTCTAACACTGCTCTTTCTCTTGTACATGTAAAAGTGCAGACACGGCACTACTCAATTTTTGCCCTTCATATGAATTTGAGGCGTTTTGCTGGTAGAAGATGATCTTCTGGCATGTTTTATGCATTGATGATCTGGAAACAAATCCTTATATTGATGAAGTATTGACTAGGTTCATAGTCTTGCTCTAAAGTCCCACCGTATATAGTTCCTTCATCTGCAAGACTGGCACTACTCAATTTTTGCCCTTCATATGACTTTGAGGCATTTTGCCGGTAGAAGATGATCTTCTGGCATGTTTTATATTAATGATCTGGAAACAAGTCATTATATAGATTAAGTATTGACTAGGTTCATAGTCTTGCTCTAAAGTCCCACCTTATATAGTTTCTTCATCTGCAAGACTGGAACTCATTTGTTTTGTAGATTTTGCTTTGATGGCTAGTCTTTTTGATCTAGGGATACCCAAGGATAAGTTTTTTCTGCAGTGGCTATGGTCTATCGAATAGGCTAAATATGTTCATCTTATTTGAATAATGGCGAGGAGCAAAACATCTATTGTATTTGTGAGGCATGCTTTGAACATGTATTGATAGATGAAATTGAAATTTTCAACACCATTGAAACTTCGCTCATCTAAAACCAATCTTGTTACCTTCGTAGTTGATCGGAAATTGTCTGAGCTCATTGTCAAGTTAGCATGCAGTAGTAACCTTATTGGCATAAACTTTTTAACCAAGATTAATAAGGGGAATAGTTGCTCCATCCACAGAGGTCTATCATTTGGTTGATCTCAAATGGCATTAGTTTGACTCCTTATGAGGACATTTTGCTTTCTTTGTGAAGAGGTCCTAAGTTCTTATTTGGTTTTGCAGAGGAAGTTGATATTGAAGTATGCCCACAAATATAGGGTCGGACTATGGAGACCTAGAGCTGCACCCATTAAAGCTTAAGAGTGGTTCTGCCCAGAAATTGCTGTAGTTGGCAACTGCTGAAGAGCTCTCCCGTTAGAAATGATATGGGTCAACTTTTATTTCCATGGACAGATTCTTTGTAGTTCAGTTCAGATCAAATTGTATTTTGTTTACTGCCTCCTAGTTCAGGAAACAGTCAGATTAATTTAGACTGTTCAAGTAACATTGATCTGCGAAGTTTTACTGTGGTGTAGATTATGGAATCGGTGGAGGGAATTAATGTTTTGCAAGGGAAAAGAAATAGTCGCTCTTTTTCTGTGCCATACCCTGGTGCGATTAAGAGTCACTTATCCATTCATTCCCAAAAAATGGCTGCAAATTGCCTTATTTTGAACGAAGATAATTTATTCTTTGGTTTCCTTGTTCTTTGCTTTGATTGTCTTTTCTTTTCTCTCTTGATCTGTTTTGGGATTCTGTATGTGTAAATAAATTTCTGCAGTTGATCATGGGTTTTCACCCGGCGACTAATTTGGTCATTCGTTTGATTGACAGCCACCAAGGAGGATATTTATGACGTGGCTCCTCAACTTCTTTGAGAACTTATCTCTCTCTTCTTCCGATTTAGATTTATGTCTAGATTTGGGGAGGAAAATGGGAGAAAAATGTGCACTAATTCAAAATTTCCCCCCTCTCCCTACTCACAAAAAATTAAAAATTTTCAAAATTTTCCACCCAAATTATCGTCACCTCCATTTACCCTAATTTGCCAAACATAACATGAAGGATCAATTCTTTCAACTGTCTTTTCAGCTCGGCAGAAAGATGCCTAGCAGAGTTTACAGAAGCAGCACTGTAAAAGTGCATGGCGGAAAGCCGAGGATTAGACTATATTACCGTTCCGTAGAATCAGTACAAATTATGTCATTTCTGATACTTTTTATCTTTTTCTAGCCGAACATTCATTTACTGGCTTATAATGCATCATTGCAGGGGGAGGTCAGGGAATGCATCTTGTGAGGTTGCATTGAAAGCTCACACATATGCAATTTCACTTGATGGTCAGATTCTATTTCAAATAGTGATGACAACGTATGACTTGTGCTCATTGACTGAGATATCTTTGGCCATCAGGTTAACAGGATAATGGAGGCTTAGCGAGCTTCAAACTTATGTGTGCAACATAGGAATGGCCGGAGAAACGGACATTGTCCACATTGGAATACAGAGTGTCTGAGACAGTCATCGAGTGTTTTATGAAGACATGGCCACTCCTAAGCTGTTTCCTAAAAGCGAGGTAGTCAATCCCAGAAAGATGGGACATCACGAAAAACAAGGCCTTAAAATGATCACAATCATTGGTTCCAGATGTCTCGTAAACAAATTGGAATCACACCTTGTCAAATTCTAGGTCGTTGAAGCACAGGAATGAGAACGGTCAATATCTTAACCACAAATCAGGATACTCCCCTCCGGAGGAAGTAAGGAAGTTAAATTCTTACCACTTGCCTGGCAACTTGTGGCAATTTATGAGTACCCACTTATGTGATGGAGAAAGAAAAATGGCAACAACCATTCAAGACTTACGTAAGGCCAGCCAAATTAAGATTTGCTGTTTATTCTCTCCGGCTTCGTAAGTGATTGGACTCTATTAGGATTTTAATAAGTTTCCTTTTCCTATCTGAAATTGGATTCCACGGTTTCCTAGTTTTATTAGGATATATTATGTCTCCTATTTCGAATTGATGTAGTTCTTTAGGGAGTATGCGTATATGGTTGTAATTCTTTCTTTTGAATAGAGTTGATGATAGTTTAAATTTGACAATTCTTTGCTTTGGGATTGTGTGATGCAATTCTTCTTCTATTAAGTGTGATGTTTAAGAAACCCTAAGTGCGACACTCTGGATGCTTTTCGTGTGAAGCCTAAAGATTTATTCTTTGTTGTGGGACTCCTGGTTCTGCATTGCTGAAACACTTCAGAAGCATATGTTTCTATGCATACTTGTTAGAGTCTAAAAATAAGAAGCTAACATGTTGGGGAAAGTAATCGACCACCAAGCACTACTTCTGCCAAACGAACAAAGACTAACAAAGCAACAATTTCTAACCTGGAACCCATACGAACAGCTGTGTTTACTCGAGCACTCTCTCGAAGTAGAAGCTCGGTGACCTGGAAGGCGTTCTCTGAGAGGAAGACAATGTACAGTTTAAAGCGTTTTGATTCTGTTCGTTTTGGGTTCGGCTACCCGAACTGAACTGAAAATGTACTGCTTTTTTTTCTTACCTATTACCCGAACCGGAAGGAACCTAACCTAACCAAAAAGACCCGAAAGTTTCGATTTAGTTCGGGTATTTTTGACACCCCAGTGTTATGATCGTAATTGCAAAGGTCGGGGTTTGGATCCCATCAATGGTGTGAGACTTCGGTATGGGGTTTCTGTGGTCGGCTCTTGGCTTTAAGGATTGTTATACCAACACCCGCCACATTCTCTCGAGTCCCCATCACTTAATAAATATCGAAGTACCAAGAATATGCACCGCTTGAAACTCCTCATTGTGATCGACCTTTTTGAAAAAAATCTTTTTGGTCATTATCTAGCTGCAAGGGTTCGATGAATTTCTCCTGAAAATTCGCTGGTAAGGGAAAATGGACATTGATCTTTGGAACTGATGTTGAAGATTGTGATGTCCTTATTCTACAACGCAACGACAGACGAAGACAGGTTAATAGTTCCACATGATGTCGAGTCCTAACAAGAAGGTTTGATTTCTTACAAAGCGATGCACTTCCTAGAAGGTTTGTCTTGCAACCAGTTCAGTGGCAAGATCCTGCCTGAGATTGGAACTTTCCGGGACATGCTTGTACGGAACCAGTCAAGCGTAACAAAGACACAGCATCACTCAGTTGATTCGTCCCAATCCTGAAAAGCTTACTCGCTTAAACTCCCTCACAGTCCTCAATATATTCATGAGTCATATGCTCTTTTATCAATTACCAACTGTTACAAGTTTTTCATCACATTTTACGATTTTGCACAGGACAACTTCTGAATACTCTCACTAATTTAAGAGATAATTTGAGACCGGAACTCTGCCTTCCTATGTGGTGGAGTATCTAGGGCTTTTCTGTTATCAACTTATTGTCGTTACTCAATATGAGTCTCTGCGAGAACCTGCCAGTTCAATGGACTCACCTCTGTGCCTTTTCTCATTTCCTAGAGATCTAAGACAACCAAGCTCATCACCATTGACGGATACAATGATCAGGTTTCTAATGATGAGAATATTATATTTAGGAGATATCAGACACACCTCCTCTTACCAGTCTCTGTTTTCATCAAGAGCATTTCCATTCCCAATAACCATTTCCATCTCCATATATCCCTCCCTGATTCCATTCACAAACCATTTCAGACTTGAAAGTCCTCCAGCCTGACAATACGGGTATCAAAGACCGACTTCAGGAATGGATCTTATAATCCCAGGTTCCCGTCTTCTTTTTCTGTCGTTTGTTACCATCATTGATCAACACTGGCCTCGGATAAACAGTAATTTCCAATAAATTCTTGAACCAAATAAAAAAGAACGATTTTTTGATCAGGAGAAGAACGATAATTTATGAAGTGTTCTTACAAACAATCATCTTGTTAAGTGAAAGTCCACTCGATCACAAGATCCTACGAGTTGAAAAAGGCGGATATTTCCTTAGTAAGCTTTTACGATTTTTCTCCTGTCCACTCATTGGGCCTATTCGGAGAAAATAGAGCCTATCTAGCTGTTTCTTCCCATTAGTCAATGATGAATTAGAGCATGGGAAATTTAAAGTATTCGAAGAATAAAAAATCCTCAAATGCATACATAATTGTGCGCGCCCGAAATCAAGATTGTACCATTTTATCATTGTGGTTTCTATTTTTAAATTAAAAATCATAACTATTTTATATTAATAATCATAATGACGTAAACTGTATAGTTTAACACAAAATACTCAAATCTCACCCATTGGTACAATTTTTTTTTTAAATATTATTAAATACCTACGTTGGTATAAAATTGCATCTATTTTTCAAATCCATGCATGACAAGTCTTTAATTAGGGAAACGGGATATGGTCCAAATAGGTTGGTCGTCTGCGAATCAAGAGCGTGCAATATGAAAACTGGAATCATCTCGGGATGCTACCCGTGCAATTACATGTGCCTGGCTTTATTCGTATTCTACAAGACTACATTATACGGAGAATCCTACTACTTGAATTATTTATTTAACCATGCCGAATTACCAAAACTCAAACGAATACTGGCTTTGTAAAGTTTTAGAACGGGGCATCATTCCATATTCAATTATTTCGGATCCTGTTTACGTGTATTCTTCTAATTTTGAATTCGTATGTAATTTCATTTTAGAATATGCTATACAGCCGGATCATTAAAAGTAAAGCACCATACAATAGAGTAATGTAAATAAATTTGATTAACAAAATACTGGTTGAAAAGTGAAAAAAGAAATATGACATCAATGATTAGGTTTCGTTGCTTTTCCTTCTTTTTGGAGGACTTGACTATAATATGATATGAAGTATTTCTTAAGTTTTTGCAACATGTAGAATGGGCATTGTAGCGTATCCCTGCTTTTACGGATAATGAAATCAACCTCTTTTCGTAAAAGGAAGGATGATCAGTACCATAGATATGTTTGGAAACAAAAACGATGATTATTTCATGAAACATGGTCAAACAATATTTGGATGGAAAAAAGAAGTCGTAAACAATCATACGAGTTGCAAAATTTCCGTAACAACATTCTTCGAACTCTTTTAAGCGAAATTTGTGAAGATCAAAGGTAAATGTCGTCCACAAACACGAACTTCCCATCAATCCTAACATTCCATCCATCAAAGACTCCGCTATGCCCTCAAAACTCTCCCGAGCTCGAAAGAAGCGAATGCGTCCAGGCACCCGTACTCGATTTGATGATCCGTGAGCATCTTGTTGTCCCACCTGCTCAATGTAATCTCTTTCGGCTTTTCGAACCCTTTACGGAGATTCCCCTCGGACAGGATTTTGAGACCCAAGCATCTCCACAGGGGGTCATTCAACCTACACATGAATTTCATACTCATTGAGCTTCCTCGCATTTTCATCCACGCCAACTCCAACGAAAGTGTACTTCACATTGGTGAGGAACACGAACAGCGACTTGGGAATGTACCTCGCGTTAAGGGGTTGCAAGATGAGGCACTTATGGCCGACACAGAGCCGGAGGGTCACAACTCGGTGAGCATTGGACTTGGAACTTAGGCACCACTCGGTATGGAGGCCAACAATCAGCCTTTTGAGCCGGCGACGGTGAACGTGCTCGATCTTGTGAATCCAACGGCTAACGACAGCAGGCTCGTCAGTGAGCCGGCCATGTTGTGATGTTATCGTTGTAGAAGAGAACCGCGTGAATAGAAAACATATTGCCCTAAAGATTGAGTAAATTAGGAGGAGCATGCAATATATATATTGCATATATGCTCCGGTGATAGCCTAAATTGAGTTAAACTAGGAAATATTGGCCTTCTAGATCAATCTAACCTGTGTTGAATTAGGAAATACTCGGGAAAAGTGCCAAAAAAGTCCTAAACTTTTTGCATTAGTGTCAATTTAGTCATAAACCTTTTTTTAGTGCCAATTCAGTCTTAAAATTTTTACATTAGTGCCAATTTAGTTTTAAACCTTTTTTTTTGTACCAATTTAATCCTAAACCTTTTATTTTTGTACTAATTTAGTCCTTCCGATCAATTTTAACCGAAATTTGTTGATATGGATGCCTACCGGCCAACGACTGATCACCGGCACCAACGTGAACAACTTAAATAATATTTTAATATTTTTTTGAATTTTTATTTTTTTTCCTTTTTTTTCGACTTTTTTTTTTTTTGGTTTAGTCTGGCCGGTCGTCAGTCCAACGACTGACCAGAGGCCAGAGGCCGGCGCAAGGGCGGCCTCGCCGGCGGTTAGGCGAGGCTCAACCTCGCAAGATTCGACGAGGTCGAGCCTCGCCCTCGCCGTAGGCCGCGGCGAGGGCAAGCCTTGCCATGGTTAGGCGAGGTCCAACCTCGCCGGATCTGGCGAGGTCGGGCCTCGCCGGCGGCTAGGCGAGGCCCGACCTCGCTCGATTCGGCGAGGTTGGGCCTCGCCCGACCATGGCGAGGCTCGCCCTTGCTGAGCGAGGCCGCCCTCGCTAGTAGCCAGCGAGCTCGAGCTTGCCGGCCCGGCGACCGGCCCGAGTAAACCAAAAAAAAAAAGTTGAAAAAAAAGAAAAAAATATTAAAATTCAAAAAAAACATTAAAATTTTATTTAAGTTATCCATGTCGGCGTCGGTGACTGGTCGCCGGCCAACAGGCGTCCACGTCAGCAAATTCCGGTCAAAATTGGCCGAAATGACTAAATTGGTATAAAAACAAAATGTTTAAGACTAAATTAGCACCAATTTAAAAGGTTTATGACTTAATTAGCACCAAAAAAAGGTTTAGGACTAAATTGGCACAAATGTAAAAGGTTTAGGAATTGTCACCAAAAAAAGGTTTATGACTAAAGTAGCACACATACAAATGGTTTAAGATTTTTTTGGCACTTTTTCCGAAAATACTCGCGTTATTATATTTGTAGAGCAACGGCAGAGATATCTCAATATATTTCAATCAACAACCGAATAACAATTTGAATTTTCGTTCCGTCGGGGGTGGTTGTTAAGTGGGGCCCAAGTTGCCTAGTGGCGAGTGGTAATTATTAATTTTTTTGATGATATAATCGCAATTCCAGTAAATTATGTACCGTTAGTAACAACGGTAAGAGCAGACTACTAAAATTTGCAATACCGTTTTCGGAAAGGGGAAAGTGGGATTGTTCTTAAATCACATGGAGTACTTGGATTGCTATCGAGGTCGGGGAACAAAACAAACCGTTGATTCTCTTTTCTGGAAAAAATAGCAACTCGACGGGATTTCTTGAACAACTAATTTCATCAGGAGTAGACTGGATAATTTGATAACCATCTCGTGCTTGGGGTGACATGAAGATCCTCCATCTCGGAACAGAGGGAGGGAACCGATTCCTGTTTGCTTATGCCGATCGAACGAGCCACGGATGGTGCTGGGTAAAAATATGGCGATCCAAATTGGGATTGGAGACGTAAAAATAACTGGAATGGATTTCTGGGTCCAACCACATGGTCTTGCTCTTGCTCAGATCACGATGCGGAATGCACCCTAGGGGTGGAGCCAACAATTGCATTGGAGGTTGGATGTAGGAGTGAGCGGTTTCAGATTTCATTTGGAACCTAGAACCTATCCTCAGATACAAATTCCTCAATTTTTGAAATCTGGAACCTATTCGTCGAAACCTGGTACCTAGTACCTACCATGTCATAGGTTCCCAGGTCTAATAAGTTCTTTTTTTCTTTTAGTTAAAAAAAAAATAAACATAATAATACTGAGCAAACACGTCATTCACTAAAGAGAATACAAAAGATTAATTTTCATGTCATTATGGCTCAAATAAATATAATTAAAATGAGAAATCATTACGTTAATCAATACTAGGGATAAGTACTTTCATGTTCCGTAAAAGTTCAACCCATAATAATATATTCCTCATTTTTTGGAACTTGAAACCTACTTTATCACAAGTTCGAGGGTTGGTTTCAGGATCTACCCAAGTTCCACCTATATTATTAATTGAACAATTGCAATGAATCACCTTTAACGACCACCACTTTTTGCTATGATCCATTAACCACAACTTATTTTTAGACACACGAAAAATATGAAACATATTTCATATAACAAGTCATAAAATAAAAGCTCATACAAGTGGTTCCAGATTATACATTAATTATCTAACGCTATGAAATACCGCAAAATCATGCGAAGACAAAGACCAAGAAAAAACACAAAAAACTTATTTAGATTTCAGGTTCCAGATTCCACTTATCTAGAACCCGGAACTCACCCGTCGAAATAGATTCTTCAATTTTTGAAACCTAGAATCTAACCTACATATCTTGAAACCTGAAACCTACAGGTTCCTATTGATCAGAATCTCAGGTTTCAAATTCTACCCTAGAACCATGCTCACTCATAGTTGGATGTCCTTTTCGCAATCAGCAGGAAACAACAGAGGACCTATATTCCTCAGTTGTTGAATGGATTCCCTGCGGTGACTCTGATTTGAAGAACTGGGGGATGGGATTCAACGAAGAAGCCATTCAGACTATGGATCGAAATTTTACATAATCATATCAAGTCCCTACAATATTTGAGGATGCTTGCATATGATTGATTATCACATCAGGTCAGGTGCATTAAATCAGGTACAGGTTGTCCTTGTACTGACCAGAAGCATGCGAATTTTATTGATTAATTAGAGTTTGGTGGCTTTGGGAGGGAGCTTGTCTATAATGGAATCAACGATAGTGATATTCGGGAAGAATTATTCCTTGAAATTTGTTTTACCCACCCTTTTTGTCCGCAACAGCAGAGGAGGGGCCAAAAGTTTAAACCTCTTTTGCATACTCACATTCAAGTAGCCTGGTAGTCCTCCTGCGTATAATTGTAGATGAACTCGTTCAACAAAGTAACGAAAAAAGAGATTACCTAGAGAACTCAATCAGGAAAAGAGAAGAATAATTGGAAACCAAGAAAGATGATTAAAGAACATATTGTCGTCTGTGTCACAGTGTGGAAAACACAAACACTGATGGATAACTCAACATGCTCTGAAACAAAATTCCTGAAGAGCTACAGAATGCAATAACAGAACCCAACACAGAACAGAAATGAACCACATGCCAAAAGATTGCCGATGCTAATTGACTTTACTAGCCACCATCCCTATGAGATCAGTTAGAGATTGATTATATGCAATCTTGCCAAAGCAAAGTCTCTCAACCCCAAGAAAAACTTCTCGTTAAAAGGAACCTATACTTCATCAAGACAACCGTTAACTAATTATTATCTACTGTGTAGATAGAGACAACGAATTTGAAATATTACTTTCTTTTTCGCAGTTCTTCAGGATGTAATGTCACACATTTTTTATCTCCACAGAGCATTTAACTTCAACGTATCCCAATCAGAGCAACAATTCATGCCTTTGCAAATTATAGGGTGAGAGCTTCAAGCAAGTGGACAGATAGGCTGTTTTCGACAATATAGGTCACAAACAATGGGTTCACCAGATTCCATGGTCAAATTAAAAAAGAACATTATTAAAAATCATCTCCAATCAATCTTAAAAGTTAAAACTGGGGACGAACTCACAGACCTGGACTTTCCCCACGGCAGGTGCAATCAAACAATCCACATATATCCGGGTCACATCAAAATCACTCCAAGTAACCTGGTAACCTGAGCTGTCTTGTTGGGTTTACTTCTCTCAGGAAATTTTGCTGCGGCAAGTGAAAAGAAACTGATAATAATATACATATCTCATCAAAACAAAGGAGAAAATGACAGTATTCCTCTCATTTATTTCCATGTTAACTGTCTTCAAGTTACTGGAGAGGACTTATGAGTCATGAGCAGTTTGATTCATATACAGTTGTGATATCTAAGGCTTATGGAACTCTTTATGAGAAGCATATTCTAAGCTAGCCACAAAGTATTTGTAAAGGGGTCTCTTGAATGACCTTTTCTCTATTTCAAATTGAGTGTAATAAGCAAGTATGACAACCCCATTAATAATTCCAATGACAATAATACAAAATGCATTGACATAAGATACACATACCTCCAAGTCTCTGTTTACTGGCAAAATATCCAAGCGCAAATTCGATATCCTTGGCAAAATAGCTTGTGAAATCCCACCAAACACAGGCAATCTGAAACAAAAATGGCTGACTCCTTGAAGTATTGTGATTGGTCAACCTGATACATTATACATGTGCCCATCTATATCTGGTACAAAGCCCTTGCCTACCATCTCCTCTCTAATTATATCATAGGTAGTTCGATTTGGTACCACGCCTCTCTCCAACATTTCATTAAGCAGGCTATTTGCATCTTCCAGTTTACCCTGCTTACAGAAACCCTCAATCAACACGTTAAATGTAGCAATATTCGCTCGCAAACCTTCTTTCTGCATCAGTTCCCGAACCTTCACTGCTGCTCTGAGATTCCCTTCTGTGCAATATCCATCCATTAGAGTATCATAAGTCACATGATTGGGACTCAAACCGATTTTAACCATACGATCCAAGAGCCTATGCGCCTTTCTAGACTCTCTCTTCTTGCACAACGAACCAATTAATATGTTAAATGTAACCACATTGGGCTTTAAGCTGTTATCCTTCATCTCCCCAAACAGTTTCTCAGCCTCGTCCATTTTCCCTGCTCTGCATAGGCCAGTAATCAAACTATTGTATGTTGAAACATCAGGGAGAATTCCCTTGCTTGCCATTGAAGCATGGATCAAGAATGCTTCTTCAATTTTTCCACTGTTACAGCAAGCATCAATTAGAATGTTGAATGTGATGACATTGGGAACCAACCCTTCTTTCTCGATGACATCAAGCATCTCTCTAGCTTCCTTAAACATATCATTCTTCCCAAACCCATGTATGAGCACATTATAGGTGATAATGTTCGGTTTCAAACCAGAACTCCACATTTGATCTTGCAAGCTAACAGCCTTACTAATCTCCCCACTATTACAATGCCCATTGATCAAAGAATTATACGTGACAAGATTGGGTTTCAAACCTTGCCTCTGCATTTCCTCGAATACCTTGACCGCAGCCGCCACATTGTCGTCCTTGCAATATCCATCAATGAGGATATTGTATGTAATCTCATTCGGGCAGATCTTGCTCTCGACCATCTCCTTTAGAATCGCATCTGCCTTGTACATTCTGCTCAATCCCCCGCTTTTACAGTGTCCATCAATGAGGGCATTGTAAGTGACCACGTTCGGGGATACCCCGCAAGCTTTCATGTCTTGGACCACGTCGCGAGCCTTGTTCAATTTCCGAGCTTTACACAAGCCCGATATTAAAGTATTGAAACTCACCACATTAAGCTTAATTCTCCTCCTGATCATCTCTTTATAAACACACTCCAAATCCCCAACTGCCCCCTCTTTCGCCAAATTACTCATCAATGGGTTACAAGAAGTAATCGACAGCTTATACCCATAATCACCAGCTCGCTTAAATGCCTCAAAACCCAACTGGGTCTTCCCGTTCTTCGCATATGCCCACACCAACATGTCAACGATGATCGAGCCGTTGCAAAACCCGCCATCGCAGCTTGATATGGAGTGAAATACCGAAGAAACCGTGCACCCATCACTCACCCTCACGAACTCGTCCAAGAAAGATCTCATCTTTGAGTACAATTTGCCACTCGCCAGCGAGTGCGAGAGCCTGAAAGCGAGCTCAAGCGCGTGGGAGGGCCTGAGCTCGTCCCGGGACCATCTGAAGTACCTGAGAGCGAGATCCGGGTCCGACCCGGAATCGAGCATTTGCCGGAGGACCGCCGCGGGGTTTGAGCCGGAGCCCCTGAGGCGCGCCTTGAGCTCGGAATAGTGCTGATTCGACACCAGCTCCGTCAGGGTCGGCAGGTCGAGGGAGTGCGACGAGCAGAGCGAACGAAGGGCGTGCCCGTTTCCCGGGAAAACCGGGTGGGAAAGCTGCGCCGTCGAGGGGAGGGAGAGGAAGGAGCCGACGAATTTTCCCGGAGCGAAGCGCACGAGTCCGGCGAGCGAGCCGAGAGCGACGGAGTTCATGGAACTGGAGGGGGAGAAAGTTTCGGTTTCATCACAGTCGTATGGCCCCTTCGGGTAGGGATGGCCGCGGTTCGGAGCCGGCCGGTTCCAGGTTCCAAACTGGAACCGGCGATTCCTGTTTGTGGCCAAGTATGAGCTGGAACCATCCGGTTCCGGTTCACGTTCAGAACCGGTGTCGGGTCGATTCATTTTTTTTTTTGTATTTTTTTCCTTTTTCTTTTCTTCCTCGGCTCCGCCGGTTATAGCTAGGACCAGCGAAGGTCGCCGGCCTCAGGCGAGGCCACCCTCGTCGACGTTGGGCGAGGGCGGCCCTCGCCTGGGCTGGGCGAGGTCGGCCTCGCCCGACGCCAACGAGGCTCGACCTCGTCGGCAACTGGCGAGGCCGGCCTCGCCTGAGGCCAACAAGGTCGAACCCTTGCCAGATCTGGCAAGGCTCAACCTCGCCGGCAACTGGCGAGGCTGACCTCGCCTGAGGCCGGCGAGGTCGAACCCTCGGTGGCAACTGGCGAGGCTGACCTCGCCTGAGGCTAGCGAGGTCGAACCTTCGCTAGATCTGGTGAGGCTCGACCTCGCCGGCGTTGGGCGAGGCCGACCTCGCTCGACGCCGGCGAGGTCGAGCCCTCGCCCACCCCAGGCGAGGGCGGCCCTCGCCCAACACCGGCGAGGCCGGCCTTGCTTGAGGCCGGCGACCTCCGCCGGCCCCGGAGGAAGAAGAAAAGAAAAAAAATAGAAAAGGAAAAGGAAAAAAACAAAAAAGAAAATAAAAAAAATTAAAAAGTTACTGTTCTGGTGTTGGAACATTATTCAACGTAAATTATAATTAAAATGTAAATTATAATTAAATTTGGGGACAAAAAGACAAGAGAGAAAGAGAGGGCTTGAACTTAATAAATTATCATTAAGCACATTACAATTCGTTACAACGATCTATAAAAAAATGAGTACAATATATATGCCCTAAAATGACCCCAAAACCTAAATATTCCTTGCGTAGGGGACCAGAGGTCATATGTCGTCGGATTATACTTCGGTTTCTCTAAGCTCACATGAGCGTACTCAGTATGAGAAACAAGGGTTCCCGAAATATTTGCCAACTCTAATAATTCTTTTACCCTCAATCGTCACTACCCGTTCCAGTACCGATACAGGTACCAGTAGCGGTAGTATCTCCGTCGTTAAAGAATTCGGATTCATTATTTCGATCTATCTCCTGTTGCCGGTATTGAGCTTTCATCCAATCAGTAATACAAGCTTGCATCTTCACTGATCCAGGAGCTAATCTTGAACGATGTTCGTCCAAAATATTACTTCCGGCACTAAATGCTTGTTTGACCGCAACTGTGGAACAAGGGGTTGAACAAATCTGTTTTGCAATAAGAAAAAGGATTAGGTATTGGCTTGCGTGCCTCTTCCACCAATCCAAAATTAAAAAATCTGTACTATTTTCGGATTCAGTAAACTCAAATGAAACGGTTAGATAAATCTCTAATTCAGAAATATTTCCTATTACTCCATTTTGCTTTTTTTGTCTATGTAATAAAAGTTGGTACCCTCTACTAATTTTACCTATACTGTCATTTTGTATCTCCGTAGATTGAGAAGATCCAATATTACCTAAATTATATTTAGTATAAAATTCATTATATAATTCTATTACTACGTTTTTAACCTCACGTACTATGGTTGTAACATTTATCGCATCATAATGTAAACATTAATAATACGTATGCAAAAAATCACTTAAGCCATCCAATTTGCAACGCGGATAAAAAACACATACAACTAAATAAATAATGGAAATTTCGTTATAATAATGTAGCTACTTCATTTTCATCGCAACTATAGTATGTTGTAATTCAACATCATTTTCATATTTATTAAAAATTCCGACAATATTAGTACACTCTACTAAAAATAAATGTATGGTAGGATAATAAACACCGGACAAAGTATAAGTTGCATCATTAAAAACCTTTAAAATATCTAAAATTTTTTTGCAAATATCCTACTCTTGTGAGTATAAATCAATATGAGGTATATTATTAGAAATGAATGCACATAATAAATCTTTATATGCTAAAAATTCACTAAGTAAGTGGAAAGTAGAATTTTAACGAGTTAGAACATCTCTTGGAAATCTTTTTGGCTTTTTGCCATTTTCTCTACAAAATCTACCCCATTCTTTCATTTTTGGGGATGTTTTCATAAAAATTGAATCGCTATTTTTATTGGTTGAAGAAAAATATCAAGAGTTTTCAAACCATCTTGTACACATAAATTTAAAACATGATAAGCACATCTAACGTGAAAAAATTTTTCGCCAAAAATGGATTTACAAATATTTTCTAAATCGGCAATTGAAACGATATTTGCCGCGGCATTATCAAAACCAATTGAAAAAATTTTGTTAAGCAAATAATATTCTTCTAAAATTTGCCTAATTATTCTATAAATATTATTTGTTGTATGCTTATCATCAAAAACTCTAAATGCAATAACTCTTTTTTGAATACTTCATTCGTCATCTATCCAATGGCATGATATGTCCATGTAAGAATGATTTTGCCAATGATCACTCCAAATATCACTACCTATATGCACGCATCCATTAAATTGCATAAAATAGTTTTGTAAATATTTTTTTTCATTTTTGTAAATCTTTTTTTTCATTTTTGTAAAGATCTTTAATTACTCATTTAGTTGAATTTCTATGAACACGTTTTGCTTGTGGAGCACATGCTTTTTGTACAAATTCATTAAAACCAAATCTTTCTCAAAAATTAAATGCTAAATGCTCAATAGAAATTTGGAACAACTCTAAAAAACTCGAAATTTTTATTCAATAATATTATATTTTTATTACAAGACAATATTTTATATAGAGATAGGACTCCTAATACTAATGGAAACCGAATAATTAAATATAACATCTAATAAATTAATATAGGAAACTGTCTGAATGGTAATATAGAAAACTGCCTAAATTGTAATATAAGAAACTGCCTGACAATAATATAGAAAACTGCCTGAATGGTCGTTTTCCAAAAATCAGAAAAATTGCCGAGATTTCCTGCGATTTCAACAATCAAATTCTTCAAGATAATCATAGGCTAACTGTTTTACATCATTCCCTCCCTCTTCGGAAAAACTCGCCCTTGAGTTATGATCAAGATAGAAAAGTATATCGGAAGCATGATACTCAAATAAATCATGATGCTCAAGTTATGTATCGGCATGACAAGCCATTCGTACAAACCCGCACTTGTCTTGAAAGTCGTTTTCCATTTATCACCAGGATGGATGCGAACTTAGTGGTATCTGCTTCAAAGGTCGATCTTCGTAAAAATTCGTGATCTAGCAAGTCTGTCTAACATATCATCAAGTCGTGGAATCGGAAACCTATACTCGACAGTAATTCGGTTAATGGCACGACTGTCTACACACATACGCATGGTGCCGTCTTTCTTTGGCGTGAGAAGAGTAGGAATTGCACATGGACTTTTGCTTTCACGCAAGAAGCCCTTTCAAAGGAGCTCTCTTACCTGCTCCTGTAGAATCTGATTCTTCTTCGGATTCATCCGATAATGCGGCAAATTAGGAAGATTAGCACCTAGAAGGAAATCAATCTCATGCCGGATATCCCTCAAATGAGGTAATCCGTCAAGTAAATTCTCAGATATAACATTACTGAATACCTTTAATAAGGGCTTAAGGATGTTGGGAACACGAACCACAACTTGCTGGTTGCTTTTGTCTACAATCATATACATCCTTTCACGCTTTCAGATGTTTATCATAACCCCTGCATTCTGCTTCTTCACAATTTAAGGCGAATTACTCTTTGGTCTTAAAGTAATTTTAGTCATTTTCCACACAAAAAAATACGTATTCTCCCTAACTCGGTATATAGCATCAACATCATATTGCCATGGTTAACCCAATAAAATATGACACACATCCATCTCCACAACATCACAAACAATAGTATCTTGATATGATTTTCCGATTGAAATAGGTAAACGACATAATTGATTTACCTTAAGTTCTGCTCCCTTGCGTATCCACCCGATCGTGTAGGGCGCGAGATGCAGCTCCGTCTTTAGTTGCAAGTGATCCACCAAGGCCTTTGACACTATATTCTCACAACTTCTGCTATCAATAATGATATCGCATACTTTGCTATTGACAGTATAGCGAGCGCGGAAAAGCTGATTCCACTGTGTATCTTCTATCCGCGAAGCAAACAACAGACAACACACAACACAATTAACTTGCTCATCCACTTCATCTTCCACTCCCAATTCTTCTTCCTTTTCCCAATCTTCCTCATACACGTTTTCGTCATGTTCAACGATATTGGCCATTCTACGATGAGGACAATCGCTGGAACAATGGCCCAACTTGTTACACTCGTAGCACTTGATCGGTTGGGGTTTGGCATATGGATTCTGGGTATTCTGATTGGGAGTGCGATTGCTTGTTGTGACTGCTTCCTTAGACGTTCCAGTAGTACTCCTTGGAACTCGGCTTGAATTAGGGGTTTGTCGACTAGAAAAACTTGTAACATCAAACTGTCTTCCTTTTTCAAATGACCCACGATCCGAATAATTACTACCACAAGTACTAGGGCTAGTCCTCTCCAATTGCATCTCAATTTTTCACGCCATATCCTGGACGTCTTCGATAGAAAACAGTCGATGCAAAGAAACCCGATCCTGGATATTAAGTCGCACCATTAATGTACCTACCAGTTTGTTGTGCCTCGGACTCATTCAGGATTGTGAGTGGAGAGTCGAAGGAACTCTTCCGTATAAGCTTGGACCGATCTATTCGATTGTCGGCAATTTTGGAATTGTTGAAATAACAGTTGCTCATAGTCCGTTAGGAGGAACCTCTTCTTCAACTTTTGTTTCATCTGACCCCATGATCGAATAGGAACCTTGCCTTGTTGATGTTGTGTCAATTGAGTTTGTTCCCACCAAGCTGAAGCATCACCCTTCAACTTGTACGCCACAAGTTTCACTTGGCGATTCTCATCAATATCCATAGCGTCAAAGAATTTCTCGATCTCCCAAAGCTAGTCTAGAAAATCTTCAATATCCAAATTCCCATTGAAAGTAGGGAGATCTACCTTTAGTTGATACTGCTCAGGATCTCGTCGATAGCCCCCCTGCCGTCGATCCCCATGAACATGCTTCTCCTGGAATCCTCTATATCGACGACCACCACGAATCTGCATCTCCTGGAAATCTTTGTCTTCGTCTTCCGTATTCTCAACATAGTCTTGACGCCTATGTTGGGGGATTCCTCCACGCCCCATAGCATCTTCGGGATCACAAGCGACAGGAATTCTGTGACATTCCGAATTTCGACCAATTTTTGGGATTTATAAAACGTGTAATTCGTCAATGTGCTTATAGTAAAATCTCGCCCGGGAATTGATCACTGTTAGTTATTGTTTTAAAATAGAGATTTCGCTAGAATCGCATTCGATTGAATTTGGCCGTTATTTAGAGCCCGAACTTTGGTGTCGAATTTTTCGGAGTTCCGTGATGAATTTTATTGGACGGTGTCGATATTATTGTGGCTAACCTCGATATTGCCCAGGATAAGTGAAAAGTGAATTTTTGACCGGGTGTGAATTTGGACTGGTAGACCACAATCGCAGTGTATTTTTATTAGTATCCTTTTGGCCAAAAATCCTAAACTTATTAATTAGGACTTTTCGAGGACCGTTAGATCGTTTCTGGATTTAAATCGTGG
Source organism: Syzygium aromaticum (assembly GCA_024500025.1). NCBI lineage: Eukaryota > Viridiplantae > Streptophyta > Magnoliopsida > Myrtales > Myrtaceae > Syzygium > Syzygium aromaticum. Next base: position 5,026,322 of record CM044885.1, on the reverse strand, counting down.
CCGTTAGATCGCAATTATTGCGATTTTGACTTGTCCTTTTCTCTCTCTCTCTCTCTCTCTCTCTCTCTCTCTCTCTCCTCCCTCTTTTCCGCCGACCTCCCCTCTGCACATTGACCCCCCCACCTACTCTCCTCTCTCTCTTTGTTCCTTATTCCCCTTTTTCTTCCCTTTTCTTTTCTTTTTCTTTTTTCTTCTTTCCTTCCTCTTTCTTCTTCTCTTCTCCTCCGTGTTGTTGCCCATGGGTCCGCTCTTGGCTTCTTGCTTCGTTCTTGTTCCACTTCCGACTTCTGTTTGTTGCTACTGACCAGACCAACTCGCTGTCGCGACCGCCTGCTCGCCAGCCTCGCCACCGCGCGCGCCGTCCGGCCGCCGCGCCTCACCCCCCCAGCCGCTTCCCTTTTTCCTCCCTCCCGACGCCAGCTGTTTCTGGCTTCTGTTTGTGGCTACCCAACGCCGGCCCGGTCGTGCGCCACCTCTGCTCACCTTCGCCGCTAGCCGCTGCCGTCTCGGACGTTGCCGCCGCCGTCCCGGACGTCGCCGCCGTTCACCATGGTCACGCTCGCCGGACCGAGCTTGCCCTGCCTAGCTCCTCTCGCTGCCATGACCGGCTCCGCCGTCCACCTCCAACCGTTGCCGCCGCGGACCTAGCTGCCGGAGCAGCCCCGACCAGCCACCACAGCAGCTTTCTCCCCTCGTCGCGACTGCTCGCCGGAGCAAATCCAAGGACACCGCGGACCGCCCTCGTCGCCGCCGTCGTCCTCGCGTCGTCGCCGGCGTTAGTGGTGTAAGTTAACCCTTAATCCCGTATTTAGGGTGTTAAATTTGCTTAGGGTAGTTTAATTATATTTAGTTTATGTTAATTGTGGGTTAGTGATTAGTTAATTGTGTTTAGGGTTTAAGTTGTTAATTAGTTTATTGCTATTGATTATTATTATTATTTCAATTATTTTCGGAATTTAAATATTATTTTATTAGTTAATATATTAATTCCGAATTAAATATTAATATTTTATTATTAAATAATTATTTTTCAAAAATTAAATATTATTATTTTTGGAAAATTTTCTAACGCCAATTATGATGCCAATGTTGGTTTTCGCCATATAAGTTGGCGTATTTGGAAAATGATTTAATTGATTTTGATTCAAGAATGTATTTTGAATTTTGGGAAAATTAAATTATTCTTGGATATTATTAATTAATTATATTCCGAATTTAATTATTATTATTTCGGGAAATTTATAATTTCAAATTATGATTTCTAGCTTGAACATTGGCGTGTATGCCGTGATTTGTCGTATAAAATTATTTTTATGATAATTTATTTTGATCGCGAGTTTTCAAGAAAATTTACGAGATTATTGGCATTAAATTGTTTTTATTGTTATGCTAGAAATTGAAAGTGATGTTTTGTGATCAATACTTGTGTCGTTACCGAAGCTTGCAAATTGATTGACGGTTGCATGTGTGACCATGTGGTATTGTTGTATGGCATTAATTAGAGCAGGATTCATGTATGCATGGGCTAATTAAAAAGATAATAATTGGCCGGAATGCTTGTGTGCTCGTGTGGTCACACGTTGGAGCTGTCTTGCTGTGTATCACTTGACGATGCCCGATTTATCGGATGCCTGGAGATAATCTTGAGTGCCGATACCCCGGATGCCTTGTCGCGGCCCGAGGCCGGACTTAATGCTCCTTATGGGATACCATCTTACTGTGTATCGTTTGATGTTGCCGTATTGGAATGCTGTCATCCTGTGTATCGTTTGACGTAGCCGTGCCCAGCGGGGTGGGACGGAGCTCGATTTTTACCGGTAGACTGCCATCTTGCTGCGTATCGCTTGATGTGCAGTGGCCCTGAGGGGGCGTAATAATTAAAATACGTGTGATGCATAGTGCCTGATTATGTGGTAGAAATTACTAGGCATGGTATGAGACGTGCCCAAGTGGATTCTATCTTATAATCGAGACACGCGCGACTGTGATGCATTAATGCATGGATAATTTATTTAAATGTTTCGGGTATGCGATATATGCATTTCATCAACGTGTGTATCAAGGCGAGGTAAGGATGCATGTGGTTGTTGCTGTTGTTGCTGTTGTGCCTGTTAGGGACCCCCGTGCGAGTTGGCTTCCTAAGCGGGGCTTAGGCCTTTAACTTATTGAGATTTTATTTCATTTGTTGTTAAACCTTTTCAAGGCCTTAGCACGTCGTTGCTTCTGGTGTGGTTCGAAGTACCCAGTTTTGGTTGGTCCCCGAGAGTTAGGCCTGTGAGCTGTTTGGTTGGAATAGGTTAACCCTAGCCTTTCTTTTTGCTGGCCTTTTTGTGATAGCGCCCGAAGTGGGCTTGTAAGAATATTCCCAGGGATTAATCGAGTGAGAGCTAAAATACTGTTGTGTTTGGTTTTCCTCTGCTATCATTGTTTATTGTCGTTGTCTGGGGTTTGTTGTGTTCGCTTTCGCATGTGTATTAAAAGATAAAATGAAGGGTCGGCGATGAATCCTGGGACGTCGCATCTCAATGACCGAAGCGAGTGTTGCGCGTCTGTAGGGTTCGGGGCGTGACAAATTCGCTCGGTTGGAAGAACGCTAGGCGCATGGTTTGTGGACAAACACTGGATGGCATCAAGAATCTCTTAAAACCTTCGATCGGTTTGAGCCACGAATTGATTAAACTCAGCCTGCGTAATAGACTCGTTCTCACGACCCTCAGCAGCGGGGAGATTGACATTCACGTTATTCACCATCGTCATAGGAGAAACCTGTTCTTATATCAAATGACGCAGAAAGAAGCGTAAATTTGGAACAACTCTAAAGAACTTGAAATTTTTATTTAATGATACTATGTTTTTCAATTACAAGACGATATCTTATACAGAGATATGACTCCTAATACTAATGGAAACCGAATAATTAAAGATAACATCTAATAAACTAATATAAAAAACTGTCCGAATGGTAATATAGAAAACTGCATGAATGGTAATATAGGAAACTGCCTGACTTGTGATATAGGAAACAGCCTGACTGATAATATAGGAAACTGCCTGAGTGGTCGTTTTCCAAAAATCAGAAAAATTGCTAAGATTTCCGGCGATTACGGCGATCACATTCTTCAAGATAATCACAGGCTAACTGTTCTACATCATGTGATGGGGGGCCGAAAACAATGAGAAATTTGAGTAACTCAAGTGTGTTTGTAATATAGGTTGTATAGCTTAATTCATGGCGGAATCCTGTTGCTCTTCCTGGATAGGCCCACTGACTAAATCACGTGAAGTCGGTATCCAATTTATTTTCTTTTTTTGTTTACTTTATTGTGTTCGATTGCTTTTTTCCTATGATGTCCCCACTTAGAATCAAATCGCAAACCCCATCAAAAGTTAAGCTTCTTAACCGAGAGAAATTACTTAGCAACAACAATAATATTTCAATTATCTAGTAATAAGGATAATAAAATCAATGCACATACCTCAAAGTCAATCTCAATCGAATTCAACTGACAACTACATTGAATTTATTGATAGCTTAGCAACTTATGTACCTTTGCCCATTGTAAGTGAGATGGACATCATATCAAGTAGATCGTATTCTTTGCGGATAGCTTCTCATACGAGTTTAACATACATTCATTGGTCCGCAGTGTTCTCTTTCTTGATTTTAAACGCTAGACTACGGACAACTCCAGTTGAAGAACATGCCATGCTTGCTTATCCAGCAAATACAGCTTGCTTGATTAACTCTGACTTCTTCTCAGACAAGGATTAGTGTAGATTCTTCTAGTATAGATAATCTTCAATCTGCATTTTGCAAAAGTTAGCATGCCTCCCATCTAATTTGTCGATTTTCACTTTCTATGTTCTGGCGCCATCTATATACTTCAAGTCAACGAGCTTGACTTTGATACTAATCGTTGCGACAAGTAAGCCATTGAACACGATTATAAATAGAACAAGAAAGTAAATCGGACACCTCATTTAACCAATATGGTCTATTCCACAAGAAAAACAATACATGATTCTGTCATAGGTTAATTGATACAACAAGAATCGCAATCATACTAGAATAACTTAAATACTCATAATATTTCTCAACACCCAGTTATAGCCAATAATCTCATAGCATTTAGCTTCAAATAATTTCTCGTGAAACAATCTCTCTATCGTGACCTAAAATTTCTCTTAGGCTAATGGATTATTAAAACTAAACTTAACTCGGGCCCTCCCAAGCCCTACCAATTCGCAACTTAGGATTTAAGTTTTTAACATACAAAAGTTTTCATGCTTGGAGTCGCCACTAATCTATTTGCCGTAGGTCGATTAGAAACCTAAATAAAACATAGGGAGATATGTTTTATTCCTACGAGCCAGAGATTCTAAGCCCGGGGATTTGATTACGCTAGATCTAATCTAACGCCCTTTCGGTACCTTTTCTTTTCAAAAAAAATATTTATGCATGCAGTCTAGATCCATTTTATTATCTAATTACTAACATGTGAGGTGTTCATGTGAGTGTGCAAACCACCAATTTAACACCCAAGAAGGCAGTAAATAAATAGAGGATGACATACCTCAAAGCCACGCAAGCATCTGCATTTGTTAGTAGAAAATCACACAGACAATCCTAACATGATTTCTAATTAACAAAGCAAGGCACTCAGTTTGTTCATTAGGGTTTGCGCTTTATTAAAATGTAAACTAACATATATGCAATGCCGTGCAAAAATGACATGCAAGTAATGCAACCCAGCATGCAAACTATATATTATGCGACGACGTGACCTAATTCTAATGACGGACAAATGATTTATTTTTGGTATTTTCTAATAAAATTCGGAATAAAAATATGCCTAAATTAACATGCAACCTATGATGACTTAACACATCCTAACATGACTTATTTTTGGGATTTTTGTTAAAATTCGAAATAATAAATTACTTAAATTAAGAATGCAATCTATCCTAATCTAACATAAAGCAATACATTCTTTTTTTTTTTTTGGAGGGGGGTTTTCATGAAAATTCGGAATTAGAAAATAACCTAAATAATCTATTAAGATTAGAATGTTACTTAATTTAAACTAGGAAATAGATTATCTCAAGTCCTAATTTAAATTAAATAATTACTCTATCTTCTAGATACATTTAGGGTTCTCTAAACATGCAAAACTCAAATTCAAATCCTAACTGATATTTTTTGAATTTTCTGTTTAAAGGAAAGCAAATAATAAAAAAAAGACAAGGTTAGCAACCACATTCAAATCGTCCACGCAATCCGCCAAATTTGTTTCAAACTCGGATTAGGCACAAAAATCGAACTATCGGTCATATCTATAGGGTTATAGATATTGACGGGAAGTTGATCGTTTAAATTTGGAAAGCAGATAAAGATCATTATCGTATCCATGTGATTATGGATGGGATAATAATTTCTGTATCGCCACGTATCGTATCTTAGGGATAAGGTCAGATAGTCGTCCAGATACGTTGCTAAATTAGGAAATTTTCCTAATTCTGAATATTTTCAAATATTGCGGATATATCGAACATTATCCTAATATATCTAAATATCCACATGATATTCATGAAATATTCAAAACATGCAAATTAGGAAATTAAATATTCTGAAAAAATATAAGATAATGTTCAATTACCTAATTTGCAGATAATCTCCAAATTTGAACCGACTCGGGATTAAGTTTGCGGATCGGGATTGGACTCGGGCGACGGGCGACGAACGGACCGGCAACGGTAGGGGTGGTGTAGCGGCTTGCGGTAGAGTTCACGAACTTGCTGGATCGTGTGGACTTTCAGTTCGGTGGGGGTGTTTGACGGTGGTGCTTGGCTGTAAAGGGGCAGCTCACGACGTGAACTTTCCGAATTGTAGCTCGTGGCGTTACTCGTAGAGGCAGCAGCCAACGAGAAAGGGAGTTGTAGGACTCACGGCTGACTGGAGAGCTCGTAGAGAGGACCCATGGCAAAGGATCTCCACGATGGTTGCCGTGGTGGGATCTCAAACGAACTTTATGTGACCAGCATCAAGAAAACACACTATGGGCAATGGCGATGTGAGTACGAGAGCTTGGGCACGAGTGGCTGAATTGTTGATCCTCTACGCGAACTTCAGTAAACCACGTGTGCATCTTCTTATTGTAGAGGAAAAAGAAGCCCACTTGCGGACGTCTTCTCTATGCTGACTAGAAGCAACAGAGAGATCTCCTTTCCTTTTCTTTTCATCGTCTTCTTCTCTGATGCTTTTTTTTTCTCTCTTTTGTTTTTCTTTCTCCCTTTCTTATGCGTGTCCAGTGAAGCCCCTCAATGTCTCCCTTCTCTTCACGATTTTTTTCTCTCAATGGTGCCCGTGAATGTTGTGTCCCCCATAAACATATATTTATAGTATAAACTAGCTTGGTTTTCTAGTACTAATGGGCTTAAGTTTATGCTTTAATTTAATTCTAAGTGGGCTGAATTAATTTGGATTTTTTTTTAATTAAGCATAATAGGCTAATTTAAGCTCAAATTAAGACAACCAAGCCCTTTTGCGTGTGATTTTCGGCCCATGCTTTTCGAGTGAGCCGAGTCTCGTTCGATGCCCGAGTTCAATTTACATGATGAATTTTAAGCTCGCTTGCCACCGTCGGTTCGATGTAGAATGCAGTTAATCTATATAAACTTAAACTATATGTTATGCAACCTAAATATTTTTGTTTATGGGTTAAAAATTTAATCCATAATTTTCTATACATATTACGACTAAATGGTCGCTAAAATTTAGATGTTAACAGCTGCCCCTCTTTGAAGGTGAGCTCGCAGAGGTTGCATTCAAAGACTAAATGATACCTAAATTTCAACTATGCAAATGCAATGAATGTTGTTTTTGTCGGGATTATGAATCCCATTTTTAAATGCATTAAGAAATGATGCATGCTGACATGAGTAGAAAACATACCTGGAATTACTTACCTGACAGGAGCGAAATAATGTAATTCGAGGCATGACTTTGACTTTGTATGTTGTTTGGCAAATGTTTGAGCTCAGTCCCATAAGTATTGCCTGATAAACTGTCAATGAACCTCAGTGATCTGCAATTAAGTCAAAACACACGAAGAAAGCTCGACGTATCCAACCATCATCTGGATTTATGAGAGCAGTTTTATAGCAAAAAATGTAAAAACATTCCGACATTTACAAAATACTTATACATCTCCATAGGTATTTGTAAAGATTTGGCCGCTTCACTTATACCTGTTCATAAGTGAACTGCGGGGGAACTTTTGAAATCAAGAGGATATTCCGACCTTTATGAAATACCTATACATCTCCATAGGTACTCATAAAGATTTGGCCGCTTCACTTATATCTGCTCATAAGTGAACTGTGGGGGAACATCCGGAATAGAGAGAATATTCCGACCTTTATGAAATACGTATACCTTCTCACACGCATTTATAAAGATTTGGCCGCTTCACCTATATCTTCTCACAGGTGAGTAGCCGGGGAATACCTGAGATTAGAGAAATATTCCGACCTTCACAAGATATCTATATGTCTCCATAGGTACTTGTAAAGATTTGGCCGCGGCGCCTATACCTACTCATAGGCGTGTCACGGGGGAATCTTCTCGAGATTGTATGAAAATCTGTGATTTGGCGAATAGAGGGGCTAGCCCGAGTGTTCAAGAGTTCCTTGACAAAGTACTTGGTTATCGTCAGAGGTACCTGAAAAGGCTCGATCAATAGACACCTAGACATCATCAAAGGCATCTAGAGATCGCAACAAAATGATCAAATATGGGACCTGACGATTGCTCGAACAGGTTAGGGATATCTGAATAGTCATAGACATCCAAGGGATAGAGATATACTTACTTGGCGATATCTCCGACCCTTGAGGGTGTGTCTCCTGCTAGACACGATTTTAGACAACATGTAATATGCATTCGCGCACTATCAAGAACACATGTGCTCATGCACTATGATTTCAACTGGTTTTCATGCACGATGGTTTTGTCGAATCGGCATTACAAACTTCGCTGGGGATAAATCATGACAAGACAATCCGAACTCACAAGCGGATATCTTGAAAATGTCGAATGAGGGACTTTCAGTCCGAAAGGTCTTTCACTCATTCTCATTGAAAAAGGCTAATTTATGAGAATCTCTCTATCTCACCATCATCATGTGGACAACCGAGTATTCTCGCAAGCGGTACAACCTTACCAATCTGAGAGGTCTTTGCTAGGAATGTAACATGGCTTGGTCAATGGCTTAGCAAAAGGGACTCTTCGAGTCAAGGCTATTGAAAGAAAATACTCCACAATTGTCTCCGGGTTTCAAGTCAAGAACCCTGCAAAATGAGATAGAAATGGACTTGCTCGCACTTCTTCGAGCTAAGCTTATAAACATCTGAAATTCTATGTTACTTCAAGTGCCCTAATCTGAAGAGACTTTGCAAGGGACGTAACGTAGGCTAGGCTCATGGGTTGAGAAATGAATGGATCATTAGGCTCAAAATGTGTATAGTTTGGGTGAATAAGTTGGTGATCATCTTGGCATTGTCACCGGTCTTCTTCTTCACCAGGGATTATCTCCTCGGTAAATGTTCCATTGGTTTCGAGAGTTCATCACTTGATTCCTTTGAGACTTGTAGGATTACTGCTCTACTGGGAATGATTTTGATATGTCATATCCTAACATTTTTCATTGGGCATTGGCCTTGCTTTTACCAGGCATACTGTTTTTTCTTGCCCTTCCTCCTTTTTTTTTTTTAACACTTAATACATGTTGCTTACAACGTAAACACTGGCCAGCTAATCTGACTAATTGACTTGCTGCTTGAACTCAGAAGCTCCTCGTCTTTTGTCTTCTATCGACACTTCGGATATGCAGTTTAGACAATGATGACTTTTGCCTTGCCCCAGTGTGGGGGATGATCACTAACTGGGTTTAAAAAATGAATTTACAGGCTCAATTGGGCTTAGCAAAGGATAAAATGTGTATAGGATAGAAAAAGAAATGCTCTTTGTCATTCTAAGGCACTTGAACTTCGCGTGAATTCATCTGAAAAAGCAACACTCGAAAATTGATGCAAGTGAAAGCAAGACAATCTCTATTCATTTCTCACCTTATAATGCTGACTTACCTCCAGTTTGCCCCGATATGGGGTGGTTCTTGACAGGGGTAAAATTGAAAGAATTTCTCCAAGCATTTAGGCTCAAAGTGGTGAAACAATGGATAAACTGTAGTGTTTGGGATAGAGAAATGAAATGCCTCTTGTCATTTTGGTCACCGTACCTTTTGTGAGGTAACTTTTTACCTTACAGACATGGAATTTTTCCACTCAATTCACTGAGGATTAGTGCATGGGACTGTGTATAAGATAAGGTTTGCCTTTCATCATCCCGATGTACCTCATTCAACACATTCAATTCATTCTACATGAGTTATCAGATTTTCCAAATAGATTTCCTTTTGGAGTCAATGATGCAGATCGACAAAATAACCATGCAGAATTTAAAGGCAAAGCAAACATCTTAACTTGAAATTGATTGATACCATTTATTCATTAGTGAAATGTTTGCAATTCAGAATATAAAACCCTTGAAAACTCTTACTACAAAATGTTGGATTTTATCAGGGATAATATATCTTCACAGCATCAGAATTAACAGGAGTGGAGAACTCACGACCATCCATTTCTGCGAGAATTAAGGCATCTCCGAGAAGTACCTTTTTAACCACATATGGACCGATGTAGTTTGGGGCAAATTTACCCCCAGGAACAAGAAAGGCTGGCAGTACCTTCCTCAGGACTAGATCATTTACCTCAAAGTGTCTTGGACGCACTTTTTGGCTGAAGGATCTAGCTATCCTCTGCTGATAGGTTTGACCATGACAAATGGCTTTCAATGGCTTCTCGTCAATTAGGTTCAACTGCTCATGCCTTTGTCGCATCCATTCCGCCTCAGACAACTCCATCTGAGATAAGACTTGCGGGGAAGGGATTTCTACTTCGATGGGCAGAACTGCTTCCATGCCATACACTAAGGAAAAAGGGGTTGCCCCAACAGAGGTTCGGATGGAAGTTCGATATGCCATTAGTGCAAATGACAATCTTTCATGCCAGTCTCGATAGTTTTCAGCCGTTTTGGCTAGAATCTTCTTGATGTTTTTGTTAGCGGCTTCAACTGCTCCATTCATTTGTGGACGATAGGGAGATGAATTCAGGTGCTGGATCTTGAACTCATTGAACAACTAATCTATGAACTTGTTGTTCAAATTTATCCCATTATCGATGACAATAGCCTCGGGGACACCATAACGAGCGATTATGTCTCGCTTGATGAATCTTACAACATTCCTTGCAGTGACGTTTGCATAAGAAGCCGCCTCAATCCACTTGGAAAAATAATCAATCGCGATCAAGATAAATCGGTGTCCATTTGATGCCTTGGAATTAATTGGGCCAATCACATCGATGCCCCACATTGAAAAGGGTCATGGCTCGGACAACTGATGTAATTCTGTCGGAGGAACATTTATTTTATCCCCATGAACTTGACAGCGATGACATCTTCGAACATGTTGGATACAATCACTTTCAAGACTGAGCCAATAATAATCCAACCTTATGATCTTCTTAGCTAACATGTGGCCATTCATGTGTGGACCACATATCCCCTCGTGTACTTCTTGCATGATTCTAGTAGCTTCAGCTGCGTCTACACACCTTAGCAGGATCGAATTATAAGATCTTTTGTACAGCTTTTCACCACTGACAAAGAATTTTGAAGCCATTTTCTTTATGTACTTCTTGTCGGCCGGAGTGCTGCCCTCAGGAAATTCTTGTCTCTGGATGTAACTCATGATATCGTAATACCATGACTTTTCGTCAGGTTCTTCGGTCACAACCATACAATAGGCCGGTTTTGTTAGAACTTCGATCTTCAAGGGTTCTACCTCTATTCCACCAGTCACTTGAAGCATGGATGATAACGTAGCTAGCGCATCGGCAAACTAATTATGGGATCTCGACAAGTACTCAAAGGAGATATCTTCAAATTCCTCTATGATTTCTTCGAGGTATTCATGGTATGGCACTAGTTTGGTGTCTCTTGTCTTCCACTCTCCTACAATTTGGAGAATAATCAGAGCGGAATCACCAAACACTTTCAACTTGGTTATCCCTATTTCCACTGCGGCTTGGAGTCCGAGAATGCAAGTTTCGTACTCAGCTATGTTGTTGGTACATGGGAACACCAACTTTACTGCTACTGGATAATGTTGTCCATCTGGGGATATTAAAACTGCCCCGGTGCCGGAACCAACCAAGTTTACGGCTCCATCGAAAAACATGGTCCATGTGTCTTCCTTTATTACTAAAATGCGATCTTCCGGAGAATATCTATTATCATCTGAGATTCTAGGATTTTCGGCTAACACATCAGCAATTACTCGGCCTTTAACTGACTTCTGTGGCATCGTCTGGACATCAAACTCTGAAATTAAGATCTGCCATTTGGCTAACTTCCCTACCAAAGCCGGTTGATCAAGTAAATACTTGATGGGATCATTTTTAGTCACAAGCAAAGTCTGGTAATGCAATGTATATTGTCGCAACCTATGAAGTACCCATACTAGTGCAGTGCAAGTCTTTTCGACTTCGGAATAATTCAACTCTGAGACGGTAAACTTCTTACTTAAGTAATAAATGGCTCGCTCTTTTCCATCTTCAGGATTTTTCTGGGCTAACATCGAACCTAGAGACTCGCTATGAATCGTGAGGTAAAGGATCAAAGGCTGGCCCAGCGTTGGTGGGACTAGCACTGGTGGTTTCATCAAGTACCGTTTTAGTTCGTTAAACACTTCCTGACAATCATCGTCCCATTCCACTTGAGCATTCTTCTTTAGAAGTTTGAAGAATGGCTTAACAGTTTCGGAGAGCTGGGAAATAAAACGGGCTATATAGTTCAATCTACCCAGGAGGCTTCGCACTTCTTTCACGGTCGATGGGGATTATAACTCACATATAGCCTTCACTTTGGAGGGATCAACTTCAATGCCTTTACTGCTTACTATGAACCCGAGTAATTTGCCCGAGGTTGCTCCAAAAATGCACTTTGCTGGGTTGAGACGGAGTTTAAACTCACGAAGTCTCTCGAATAATTTCTTCAAGGTATCAACGTGACTCTTCCCGGGTCGAGACTTGGCGATCATGTCATCGACATAGATCTCAATCTCCTTATATATCATGTCGTGGAAAAGTGTCACCATTGCCCGTTGATATGTTGCCCCGGCATTTTTAAGGCCGAAAGGCATGACTTTATAGTGGAATGTCCCCCAAGGAGTGACGAATGCCGTTTTTTCCTTATCGTCGTCCTTCATTCTTATCTGATTATAACCTAAGTAACCATCCATGATGGAAAATAGCTCGAATCCAACAGTACTGTCTACCAAAACGTCTATGCGCAGTAACGGGAAATTGTCTTTAGGGCTGGCTTTGTTCAGGTCACGATAATCGATGCAAATCCGAACTCGGCCATCCTTCTTTATGACTGGCACGATGTTGGCCACCCAGCTGGGATATTGGGTGACTTCGATGAATCCCACTTTCAAGAGCTTCATGACTTCCTCCTCTATTTTCTTTGAAAGCTCAAGTTTGGTTCTCCGTAGCCTCTGTTTTTTGGGCGGCATGCCAAGATTAGTAGGCGAGCCATGCTCAACAATAGAAGGGTCTAAACCTGGCATATCGGCGTACGACCAGGCAAAGATATCCTGGTAATCCTTCAGCAATTGAACTAGGCGTTTTGCTTCACCTTTGGGAAGGGTTGCCCCTATCTTCACCTCTTTGGGTTCTTCGGAATCACTCAGGTTAACAATGACAGTTTGGTCTGATGTAAGGACTTTGGGCCTTTCATGCCGCTCTACATCGCGCTGAATATATGAGGAATCGTCGAGTTCGTCTGTGTCATTAGGATCAAGCTTGGTTGCACATAATTCATGAGATTGGACCGTTCCCATACCCTCACGTGCCACAAGATTGGCCTTGAAACATAAAGTAAGTGGTTCAGAAAGACAAACAGGGGTAAACATTGCGTTTCTTTTTTCTAAGTTTTTTGTTTTCAAAAAGGTTTTAACACGAGAGAACATGAAGAAGCCCAGGCCTCAGAATTCTCCTTGGACTATATTTTTCTTTATCGGTAGGATATCATCACCGGGCTGGTTTGATGTACCTCAACACGCCCTCAAAAATAAAAATAATTTGTAATTTCATTGATTATCACCAAATGAATTACATTTATTAAATGAAAATTGCAACATTGAGTCTTAGAAATGAAAAATCCTAAAAAGCAGCTCCCGAGACGGGGCAAGTCCTAAAAAGCAGTAAAAATTCCCATGCAATGGAGTGTGCGAAAAAAGTAAATGTGTTACTCTTGTGGGCCAGTGCCCATTCCCTCCAATGGTCCTTCCTCGATAGCTCCAATGAGCATGTTATCGAACAAGGCAGTGATTCTCTCTATCGTATTATCAGAATCTTCTGTCACTGGAGGTGTTAGATCATTCATACCTCCCTATCCATCGGGGACGATATCACGCGGGTCAATATAAAAGCTCGGGGGTGCCGAGTATTTCACATAATAATCGAACTTGCCGCTCGGTTGCCCCAAAGTGTCGATCACCTCCTTCTTTTCGTCAGCTTTAAGCGTGCTCTCTACGATCCCTTCATCATCAGTCGCATCTTCGAGCGGAGGCATGTCTTCAGGCAAAGGATCGAACTTGTCCTTCTCGGTGTTTAACGTAGCAAACTCCTCGTCCCAGTTAATGACGACCTCGGAGATAGCGGAAATGATGCCAGTGTGGTCAGCATAAACGATCAACCCAGCTTCTACCATCCTTGAGATTCTCTCCCTCATGATAGCCAGGGAAATAGCCTCATTACTCGGGTAATAACCAGCTTTCACCAACTCACCGAAGACATCGGTGATGTACACCTTAACATTCTTAACTCGACCAACATTGAAACTGAATATGGCATTCACATTGCCCGCGTGATCAGGGAGCGGGTTGCTCTGAACATTCGGCTTAGCGGGTTGGAATGAGAAAGCCTTCGTGTCTAGGAGGTTCTGGATTCGGTGCTTAAGGACATAGCAATCGTCGGTTGAGTGCCCCAGTTCGCCCATGTGATAATCGCATTTCTTTGACGGGTCATAGTTATAGAACTGCTTAGGATTGGGCTGCTTTAGCTCAGTAGTAAGCAAGCCTTTCTTTCGGAGTATTGCCAATACTTGAGACAACGATCCGGAAAGAGGAGTAAATTATCTCTTGTTGTTTCTCCTCTGAAAAGATTGACGACTAGGGTTTTGGTGCTGAGCTTCTGCTATTTGAATTGCCGGGGTAGGATTAACATTCCGCCGGCTCGATTGGGTATAAGTCACATTTACTTCAGCTGCCGGTTCCTTCTCCTTTCTTGTACTAAATCTTTTGGTCGATGAAGACGGCTCCACAAACCACCCATCCTTCAGTCCTATCTCAATCTGTTCGCCTAGGGGATGAGTTGGTTGAAGTTGTCAGCCGGAATGGCCACCATCCGATTACGATACTCGAACGAGAGAGTTTTCACGAACATCCTCTTCAACTCACTGTCAATGGGTTCCGGGACAACCTGAGCGGCTAAATTCCTCCATCTGATAGCATAGTCTTTGAAGGACTCAGTCTTTTTCATCTGAGCACGTTCGAGATCATCACGGGTAGGAATGATGTCTGTTATGAACCTGTACTGATTCAAGAATGCCTCACTAGCTTCCTTCCAGGTTTTGAGGCAACTTATCTTCTTCATTTCAAAGCAGGACCCGTTAAACTGGCTTGAAATGCATGGATCATCAGAAGTTCGTTGTCAACATACGAAGTCATCTGTACGTGGTACAACTACAGGTGGGCTTTTGGGCAAGAGGTGCCATTGTACTTGTCAAAATCTGGCATCTTGAACTTCTTTGGGATTTTGATCTGTGAATACAGAGACAGATCGATTGAAGGTGAATCCTGTGAACCTTCCAGCTGCTTCACTCTCTCTTCGAGTTTGTTGACTCGTTCATCAGGTTTGTCTTTGTTGACGACGATTTGGATGGGGTCATCTTCCAAATCGGGAATATCGTCATCTTCCTCAATATTGGTATCTTTTCCACCCTTATACTTTGGAGCTGATGCCTCAGGGGATGCTGGAATGGGGGTTGACCGAAGGGCTTTGATATCAGCTGACATTTGTTGCATTGCGATGACGACTTGCTTCATCTGGTCTTCCATGCCAACAACACAATCTCGGAGGTCAGTTTGATCGGCCATTCTAGCTCTCGAACGTGTACGGATAGGTGATTGTGATCGGTCTGTAATTACCTAATTTGCATGAAACAGGCATACATAAGTGTTAAGCAAAATCACACGCCGATTCATGACATTGGTCTAACCGTTCTGAATTGAAAAGACCTCTTTATTGAAATGACGAAAATTTTACAACGACTAATGACTTGAAATGATTTAAACAAAATGTAAAGACAAATGTCTCAATCCCTAAACAAATTCAAAAACTAAAACTGAAATGAGAAAACAAATTCAAGCCTTTCTTATTTAGCTTGATCTATAGACATATGGGAGGCGACTTCTTTCTTCAACTGCTCATAAGCTCGAGCTATCTTGGCTGCCTTTTCTTGAGCTTCGTTAGCCTTCCTCTTAAGACGGTTGTTCTCTGAGCGAGTAGCGGTCTTGAGGGGTACCTTGGGTATCTTCGGGAGTATCTCCTACTGGATTTTGTGTCGTCGGATGTACTTGGTCGTCGCGAAGTAGGACTTTTGCTCCCCTTGAGCTGTTCCTCGGGTCGAGCTATCTTTAAAACACGGCACTTCTTCCACATCTTTGTGAGTTGAGCTATGGTCCCTTCGTGGTCTTCACCCTCGTTAGAGAAATTGACATGGAGGAGCTCGGGTTGTAATGCCGGAGGGAGCCCCTGGAGAATCTGGTACGATCGGGACACTTTGGCGGGGTAGTATTCAATTGCGCCAGTGAAGCCCAAAAGTGGAACCGATCCAACACCATTACACGTAAGCCAAGCTTCCTCAACATTGAACCAACTAGCATGCCATTGGGAACCTTGGGGTCTAGCATTTTTCATGAAAATGATCTATTCGGAGTGATGATAATCAGGTGCATTCCCTTGTTTTTCTTTATAGTTTAAAACGGGATGGTTGGAATCACTAAGTTCGGATATTTTGAGTAAATCGCCACATCCTTTTATGTGAGACAAAAACCAAATTTGCAACAGTTCAAGGGGTGCATGCAATGTTTTGTCACCATTTTGCTTGAATTTAGTGAGAGAAATGAAAGTCTCGGCTAAAATGGTGTTGACAAAATTCTTTTCAAGATAGACTTGTTGGACCAACCATGCAATTGACGGATTACATGAATTCTTGCAGTGAGGAAAAATGACGAACCCGAAGAATGCTAGTAAAAAGATTCTGCCCTTTTGAAAAGGTGTGGCTTTTTCAAGACATTGACTTAAGAATGAAAAAGGACATGTTCCACGATTTGCTTTCAAAACTTTTCTTAACTCATCTTTTCCGACATTCAAAAATTCCGACAACATTAATGTGGAATCGATTCCCAAAGGTGGTGTGATTAACTCCGATCCTAACAGTTTTCCAATGATCGCGCTATATTCTTCCAAAGTTGGGGTGAGCTCATGCTTACCGAATATAAAGGTGGATGTCTCGGGACACCATAAATGCGCTAATGCTCGAACGAGGTCGGTACGGACTCTGACTTCTAGAAAGGGGAGTAGCCTCCCAATGTGGCCTTCGACTAGCTTGCGGTTGGTCGGACTGAGCAGATTCCACCAGGCATGGAGCTCGTCTTTAGGAGCATCAAGAATCCGGATGTCTGCCCCTCCCATAGTGTATAGACCAAGACTCACGACCGACCTAATGTCATGGACCGACCAAAGAAAAAGGACGAAATGTAAATAAATTGCGAGATAAGGGTTGAAGAAAACTTACTTCATTGGGTAGGGAAATGGCAATCACATAGACATGCGCATGAAATGTGAGGTTCGATTTCTATCTAGACTCTGGCTTGCAAAGTGAAGACGAGAGGATTACCGAGCTAAACCAGTCATGATTGTGGTTAGGTCGGGGTTCCCCTGACTCTGGCTTAGTCAAGAAGTCGACCCGGGTTGCAAAGGGTGCAACCATGGTAGGAACTCAATGACACCGTGAAAGAACTTTCGGGACCAAGGAGGGCGACCCATACTACATGGATGTGGTCGGGGTGTCCACTGTCTCAGTACCATTCTAAACCTGTGCCGCCCAGGTCCAGCAGCGGGTAGTGTGCGCGGTATAGTGTAAATGCAAGGCATGCACAACAAGTTATATCATACAGCGCTTCATGCATAAAATAAATCATACATCCAAACACCTCCTGTAAAACAAAGGTTAACAATCACTCCACCCCTTATAACTCCCATTCTACAAAAACATTTAACACCTTAAACGTTAAGGACGTACCTGGGATCCTTGCTGCCAAACAAAAATATTTTTTGAAATGAAAAACTGGCCTAAGTCCACTAAGAGTTTTAACTCAACTCCCCAGCGGAGTCGTCAAGCTGTCGCGACCTAAAATTTCTCTTAGGCTAATGGATTATTAAGACTAAACTTAACTCGGGCCCTCCCAAGCCCTACCAATTCGCAACTTAGGGTTTAAGTTTTTAACATGCAAAAGTTTTCATGCTTGGAGTCGCCACTAATCTATTTGCGGTAGGTCGATTAGAAACCTAAATAAAACATAGGGAGATATGTTTTATTCCTACGAACCAAAGATTCTAAGCTTGTGGACTTGATTATGCTAGATCTAATCTAACGCCCTTTCGGTACCTTTTCTTTTCAAAAAAAATATTTATGCATGCAGTCTAGATCCATTTTATTACCTAATTACTAACATGTGAGGTGTTCATGCGAGTGCGCAAATCACTAATTTAACACCCAAGAAGGCAGTAAATAAATAGAGGATGACATACCTCAAAGCCACGCAAGCATCTGCATTTGTTAGTAGAAAATCACACAGACAATCCTAACATGATTTATAATTAACAAAGCAAGGCACTCAGTTTGTTCATTAGGGTTTGCGCTTTATTAAAATGCAAACTAACCTATATGCAATGCCGTGCAAAAATGACATGCAAGTAATGCAACCTAGCATGCAAACTATATGTCATACAACGACGTGACCTAATTCTGATGGCGGGCAAATGATTTATTTTTGGTATCTTCCAATAAAATTCGGAATAAAAATATGCCTAAATTAACATGCAACCTATGATGACTTAACACATCCTAACATGACTTATTTTTAGGATTTTTGTTAAAATTCGAAATAATAAATTACTTAAATTAAGAATACAATCTATCCTAATCTACCATAAAGCAATTCATTCATTTTTTTTTTTGGGGGGGGGGGTTTTCATGAAAATTCGGAATTAGAAAATAACCTAAATAATCTATTAAGATTAGAATGTTACATAATTTAAACTAGGAAATAGATTATCTCAAGTCCTAATTTAAATTAAATAATTACTCTATCTTCTAGATACATTTAGGGTTCCCTAAACATGCAAAACTCAAATTCAAATCCTAACCGATATTTTTTGAATTTTCTGTTTAAAGGAAAGCAAATAATAAAAAAAAGACAAGGATAGCAACCACATTTAAATCGTCCACGCGATCCGCCAAATTTGTTTCAAACTCGGATTAGGCATAAAAATCGAACTATCGGTCATATCTATAGGGTTATAGATATTGACGGGAAGTTGATCGTTTAAATTTGGAAAGCAGATAAAGATCATTATCGTATCCAAGTGATTATGGATAGGATAATAATTTTCTGTATCACCATGTATCGTACCTTAGGTATAAGGTCAGATAGTCATCCAGATACATTGCTAAATTAGGAAATTTTCCTAATTTTGAATATTTTCAAATATTGCGAATATATCGAACATTATCATAATATATCTAAATATCCACATGATATTCATGAAATATTCAAAACATGCAAATTAGGAAATTAAATATTCTGAAAAAATATAAGATAATGTTCAATTACCTAATTTGCAGATAATCTCCAAATTTGAATCGACTCGGGATTGAGTTTGCGGATCGGGATCAGACTCGGGCGACGGGTGACGAACGGACCGGCAACGGTAGTGGTGGTGTGGCAGCTTGTGGTAGAGTTCACGAACTTGTTGGATCGTGTGGACTTTCAGTTCGGTGGGGGTGTTCAACGGTGGTGCTTTGCTGTAAAGGGGCAGCTCACGACGTGGATTTTCCGAACTGCAGCTCGTGGCGTTACTCGTAGAGGCAGCAGCCAACGAGAAAGGGAGTTATAGGACTCACGGCCGACTGGAGAGCTCGTAGAGAGGACCCACAGCAAAGGATCTCCACGATGGTTGCCGTGGTGGGATCTCAAACGAACTTTATATGACCAGCATCAAGAAAACACACGATGGGCAATGGCGATGCGAGTATGAGAGCTTGGGCACGAGTGGCTGAATTGTTGATCCTCTACGCGAACTTCAGTAAACCACGTGTGCATCTTCTTATTATAGAGGAAAAAGAAGCCCACTTGCGGACGTCTTCTCTATGCTGACTAGAAGCAACAAAGAGATCTCCTCTCCTTTTCTTTTCATCGTCTTCTTCTCTGATGCTTTTTTTTTCTCTCTTTTGTTTTTCTTTCTCCCTTTCTTATGCGTGTCCAGTGAAGCCGCTCAATGTCTCCCTTCTCTTCACGATTTTTTTCTCTCAATGGTGCCCGTGAATGTTGTGTCCCCCGTAAACATATATTTATAGTGTAAACTAGCCGAGTTTTCTAGTACTAATAGGCTTAAGTTTATGCTTTAATTTAATTCTAAGTGGGCTGAATTAATTTGGGTTTTTCTTTAATTAAGCATAATGGGTTAATTTAAGCTCAAATTAAGACAACCAAGCCCTTTTGCGTGTGATTTTCGGCCCATGCTTTTTGAGTGAGCCGAGTCTCGTTCGATGCCTGAGCTCAATTTACATGATGAATTTTAAGCTCGCTTGCCACCGTCGGTTCGATGTGGAATGCAGTTAATCTATATAAACTTAAACTATATGTTATCAACCTAAATATTTTTATTTAGGGGTTAAAAATTTAATCCCTAATTTTCTATACAAATTACAACTAAATGGTCGCTAAAATTTAGGTGTCAACACTCTCGATCTAACAAAAGAATACACAAATCCTTACCCCAAAAATTTCTTGCCTTTGAACACAAACTTCGTTGGGATGTAAGTCATGGAAATTCTCCGTGGACATTCCCCACTTTGCCCGAAGCCACGGGCACTGCATATCCATATCGGTGCACATGCAGCACGCCAAAAAATTCAACAGCCCAAGACACCGTTCTTGTACCCATCGTGAAAGTAGGAATGTCTTGTCGCCAGCTAAAATCAAGTCCTACTCCAACTAGGAAATATTTGCTTTCACATTCCATCATCACACAAAAGACTCCATGATCGGACTCTTGAAATATTCACTTTCGCTTGACCAGGGCTTCCTCGCATTTCAATTCAGATTGTGCTTCGTTTGCGGAGTGAAACTGATGGGTTTTTATTTGTAAAAAATGGGCCGCCCATGATGGGCTAACCCAGCCCACATAAGAAAGTAACTACACTTGGCAGTTATTGTCTTGAAATAATATGATGAGAACACACGTAAGTGTGGTAGTGTGTGTTGCATTTTTCCATCAGAAAATATTCTCACAAGAAGAAAAAGCAAGAGGATTTTGCTTTCAACAATCCAAGGATTGTTCTCTCTCTCAAGGCTGCGATAAGTGCATTTAATCTGTGGCAAAAGAGGTATGTTCGTTTTACGTGATATACTTCGAACGATCGGTGATTCAAGCGTAGAATGGGCACGTTTTTCCGCAATTTTGTATGATATTTTAGGAATTTGTTTCCTTCATTGGTATCAGAGCCAGGTTTTCTTATTTCCTGATCTTTTGATATGTTCATAAAACGAATTTTTTGGCCGGAATTTGTGAAACGACGCTGACAAACGCTCGGGTATGAAAAACCAACACCCGGCTGTATTGTTCGAAGTGGTTTCTCATTTTCCGTGCATCAAAATTTATTTTTGAAAGTGTAGGGTTGTAGTACTCGTCGAGACGAGCAAAACGATGGGTGGCACGCCGCCGGGGGACGCCGGACGCGCCCCCACGCGCCGCCGCAAGTGGCGGCTCCGTCGACACGTGCGCCGCACGTGCGCAGCACGTGCGCAGCGGTTGCCGCGCGTGCATGCGACGCACGCGCCAACAGGGCGCGTGCGTGACGTGGCTGACGTCAGCCATGCAGGTTTCTACCGACCCGACCCGGATGTTTTGACCTGACCCGGATGCCCGACCCGTTGACCCGACCTGGTCATCTGTTGACCGTTGACCACCGTTGACCGGCGGAAAAAAAAAAAAAAAAAGGTTGAAGGGGGGCAGAATGTGTTTCTTGCAAGTATCATGTTTTATTAATAATAGTCATTCGATTTTTTTTTCTGCATTTGTTGCAGAAATAATGGTACGGAGATATCGAACCCCTATTATCCCTCGAACGGCAGCTCAAAAGGAGAAGCTTGAGAAACTAAGAATCAAACTGGCTCTTTACCGGTGGGATGCTAATGCTGACATAATGACTCACATCATCAAGGTCAACCAAATGATACAAGATATCATTTGGAATGGTTTCCTAATGCCAGAGTATGTGATGGTCGGAGCCCTAAAATGCACAATTCCTGATGAGTTGGGAAGAATGATTAATAGGGTATGGGACACCTTAGAAGGTCCGAGTTATAAGATGATTGTGGAACAATTCATGATAGAGTACATACGGGTCAGGGCAAGAAGGACGTCAACCCTTGCATTATATTGGTCTCGAGGCAATACGTTGCCCGAATCTAGGAGTTTTCCGGGTACCTCCATTTGGATGCCAAAGGAAATAAAATTTCCTGAGGATTTTCATGAGTCATTTCCAGTTTATAGAAAGAGGATCATCACCTAATTGTGTTTATCTATTTTTCGTAAACTCTTATGAATATATTCACTATAGGTTGGTGTTAGATATCTTGGGAGGATATTTCTATGTTGGTGTTTATGTTTATTTCCTTTGATGGATTCATTCCTTATGTACAAAGTGTTAAGTAAATGAATGTTGATTGATATTCATGTTATGAATAGTTTAAAGTACTATTCTGTTTTTTAATATTTATCTTATTAGTATCATATGGAGTTAAGTGGGAGTTCTAAAAGTTTTAGTAACTTTAAAGAACGTAATTTTACCTTAATGATTACATTAACGGTAATTTCACATTAGGATTTTTTATGATAATTGGGAACATAGTGAACTTTCGAATCTAAAGCCTATGTGAAATTATTCGTTAATATAATTGATTTGTGTAAAATTAATGCATAAATAAGTAGCATTAACAATTCGTGCTTGTCTGTCTGATATGTTCAGATTTAATGGCTTCAGCATCAAAGAATATAGTTGCTGAACTGAACAAAGGAGAGAAGCTTAACGGTGATAATTATGAAATTTGGCATATGAAAATCCAATATGTGCTGGAAGAGCAAGAGGCTCTCGAAGCTCTTAACCTGGTTATGGAAGAGCCTGAAGACGGAAACACTGCACAACATAAAAGAGATAAGGATGCATTTGCTGTATGGAAAAGGAAGAACTCCCTTGCTCGCATCACGTTGCTGAGTAGCATGGAAAATGATGTCATGCGAGAGTTTAGGCGTTTTGAAAATGCTAAGGAGATGTAAGGAGCATTGGCAGCAAGGTTTGGTCATACATCTGTAACCAAACTTAGACAGCTCACTATAAGATTTGACTCATATAAGAAGCCACATGGTCAGTCCATGAAACAATATTTAAGAAAAATGTCAAACATGATTAATGAGCTGAAGGATGCTGGCCATGTTTTGACTGATGAACAACAAGTGCAAGCGGTGATTCGTTCTTTGCCTCAAAGTTGGGAGCATATGAAATTGCACCTAACTCATAATGAGAACATCAAAACCTTTGAGGATACAGTGCGCCACTTAGAGCTAGAGGAGGACCGTCTCTTGGCGAAAAAGCCGGTAATTGACATTTACTATGCAGGTTCTAGCTCACAAGGGCCTTCGAGCTCTAAGCGCAAGCGTCCTGATTCGTTTAGAAGGTGGAGAGGCAAGGGAGCAAGTTCTTTGGGTAAGAAACCAAAATTCAATCAACATGACAAAAGAAAGCGTTCTTTTGTAAAGAAAATGTCGAGGGTGAAATGCTACAACTGTAGCAAGAAGGGACACTTCGCTCGCGATTGTGGCGAGCCAAAGAAGGCAAATTCTCCTTACATTTTTGAGAACTTTGTCTATGTGTCAAGTTCTGTATTTTTAACTGAGTCTAATCCTTTGTGGACTGTAGATTCGGGAGCAACAGACCATGTAGCGAAGGACAGAGATGCCTTCGTAGAGTTCCGACAGGTTCCGACTGGAATGAAATGGATCTATGTAGGGAACAACTCCAAAGTGGAAGTTAAAGGAATTGGCACCTGCCAGTTGATGATGCGTGGTGGACGCACATTGTTCCTACATGACGTATTATATACTTCGGAGATTCGTCGGAATTTAGTGTCTGTGTTAGTGTTGATTAAACTTGGTTTTAATTTGAACTTTCATAGCAGTGGTGTTGATTTGTATTTGAATACAAATTATTATGGATGTGAATACTTTTTGAATGGTTTTATTGTACTAGATGTTGACTGTGGTAATGTTAACGTTTGTTATTCCCTACTTACATCTTCCAACTCTTATGAAAATGATGTGAATGTGTGGCATGCTAGACTTGGTCATATTGGCCAACAACGAATGCAAAGATTAGCCAAAAAGGGCTTATTAGGCAATATTGAAAAGGTTGATTTACCTATTTGCGAGCAATGCCTTGTAGGGAAAACAACAAGGAAACCATTTGGAAAAGGAAAAAGAGCTGAATTTCCTTTGCAGTTAATCCATTCTGACATTTGTGGTCCAATGAATGTGAGGGCTAGACATGGAGCTGTTTATTTTATCACATTTATTGATGATTTTACTCGATTCGGATATGTCTATTTGATTTCTCATAAATCTGAGGCTTTTAGTTGCTTCAAGATATTTATGAACTTGGTGGAAAATCAATTAGATAAGAAAATAAAAGCATTGAGATCCGATCGAGATCGAGAATATCTATCTGATGAGTTCAGAAATTTATATGATGAAAAAGGAATAGAAAGACAGTTATCTATTTTATATACTCCACAACAAAATGGTGTTGCCGAGAGGAGAAATAGAACCCTATTGGAAATGGTTAGGTCTATGATGGCACAAGCCAAGTTACCTATCACCTTCTAGGGTGATGCTTTGTTAACTGCTACCTATATACTTAACCGTGTGCCTTCTAAATCAGTTATTTCCACTCCATATGAGTTATGGACAGGAAGAAAACCCGATTTAAATTTTCTTAAACCTTGGGGTTGTGCTGCCTATACTCACAAGTCATCTCATAAATATGGGAAACTGGGTCCCAGAGGTAAGAAGAGTATTTTCATAAGATACTCAGAGCACTCAAAATGGTATGTGTTTATAGGTAAGCAAGAAAGTGAGAGTATAACTGAATTTGAATCACGAAATGATACATTTTTAGAGAATGAGTATCCTAAGAAGGGCGAAATAGGTGAGGACTACTCACTATTTGAAACCTTGGATCCTGATAATGAAATTAATAATGTTCGACCAAGTGGGAGCAATGAGAATAATGAGGAATTAAATTCGACTCAATCTCAATTACAACCATTTGATGAGATAATACTGTTATTATCTAATCCAAGTAGGAGTGTAATGGGGAATAATATGCCACGTGTACAATCTCCCTTACGGCGAACAAGTCGCAAAAGTGTTCCTCGACGAAGTTTTGACATATAAGGGGAAACTTTTATAATCGCTCCGCAAGATGAAGATGAGCCAAGGAATTTAAATGAGGCTTTAAGTTGCCATAATAAGGATAAATGGATGAATGCAATGGAAGAAGAATTGGAGTCAATGAAGTCAAACCATGTTTGGGAACTGGTTGATCTTCCTAAAAGACGCAAAGCTATTGGGAACAAATGGGTTCTCAAAATAAAGCGAAAAGCTGATGGCTCGATAGAAAGATATAAAGCTCGCCTCGTGGCGAAAGGGTATAATCAATAGGACGGAATTGATTATGAAGAAACTTTTTCTCCTGTAGTGAGATTTACCTCAATTCGCCTTATTTTGGCAATAGTGGCAAGTATGGATCTTGAACTACATCAAATGGATGTAAAAATTGCTTTTCTAAATGGAGAATTAGAAGAAGAAATTTACATAGAGCAACCCGTTGGCTTCATTATGAAAGGCCAAGAACAAAAGGTATGTCGACTTCTAAGATCGATATATGGCCTTAAGCAGTCTTCGAGACAATGGTATATACGTTTTCATAATGCTATAGTGGCATATGATTTTACAATGATTGATGAAGATCATTGCGTATATATCAAAAGATCCAAAGATCAATTTGTGATCTTATTATTATATGTTGATGACATATTGATTGCCGGAAACAATAAGGAGTTGGTTAATACTGTAAAGAATTAGTTATCGTCCAATTTTGAAATGAAAGATATGGGTGAGGCTGCATATATTCTTGGAGTTAAGATTTCAAGAGATCGTTCCAAGATATTATTGTCTCTTTCGCAAGAGACTTATATAAACAAGGTTCTTGAACGATTTTATATGCAAGATTGCAAACCCATTGGCACTCCTATTGCAAAAGGTGAAGGATTGAGCCAAAGACTGTGTCCTAAGACTCCACAAGAGAAGGAGCAAATGAAACGTGTTCCTTATGCTAGTGCTATTGGAAGTTTAATGTACGCCATGATGTGTACAAGACCTAACATATGTTTTGCAGTTAGGATGGTAAGTAGATATCAATCCAATCCAGGTCAAGCACATTGGAAAGCCGTCAAAAGAATCATGAGGTATCTAAAGGGTACTGCTGATTATTCTCTGAGTTATCAAGGAAAGGATCTGCGACTTGAAGGCTACTCAGATGCTGACTGGGGAGGAGATTTAGACGAAAGGAAATCTACCTCTAGATTTGTATTCTTACTGAATAATGACATCATATCTTGGAGCAGTAAGAAACAAATATGTATAGCATTGTCCACCATGGAAGCAGAGTTCGTGGCATTATCAGCAGCAGTACAAGAGGAAGTTTGGCTTAAGAGATTTTTGGATCATTTAGGTGTTGTTGAGCATGCTGCAAGCTTATTGTTAGTCAATAGTGATAGCCAAGCAGCGATAGCATACACCAAGGATCCGAAATATCATGGCAAGACCAAACATATAGATACAAAGTACAATTTTGTTAAAGATATGGTAGCACAAAAAGATGTGAACTTACAGTACATATCTATGCATAAAATGATAGTAGATCCTATGACGAAGCCAATTCCTAGAGATATTTTCATTGGTCATGTAAAATCTCTAGGACTGCGTAGATGTTGATGTACTGAATATTGTAATTTCCTTGAATGTTCACATTTGAATGAAATTGTTATATCATTATTAATGCCTATGGTATTTTTATTTATTTATGCATTTTAATACTTAGTGTATTATGTCAAGTAAGTATGTCGGACAGATAAGATTAACTCACTCACACGAGTAATCGCCTCTATTTACTATGTGATAAGTAGAGATGGGACAATTTTAGGTTTATTATCTAGGTGATAATCGAGAGCTCAAGCTTAAAATATAAATGTCGCCTTAGTTAAGTACTAAGATGATGACATAATATTTAATTTGTCCGAAAGTAAAATAACCCACATATTTTACTTTTATCTGTCTTTGATACCAGATGTGAGTTCTAATGGATTCTTTAGAGGAGTAGATATGTGAACTCGAGTTTAGACATTGGGTATGTCTGAACAATCATCTGTACGGTATTGAATGTAAAGACATACGCTCCACGGGAAAGGAGTTAATACCGTAATATGTATTTCATACTACGTATGCATGAGTCGACCGATAATAGTGGCAAAAGTTTTTGATCTCAACTTTATGCCGTGTGAGACTCTTGAGAATATGAGTTTCTCATTTAGTGCCCTCAGGACTCTAACTTATTCTCAAAGTTTCTATTCAGTGTTCGCTATCTTAGAGTGTTGCCAATGGTTATGAATGATTCGATCTAATGGGACATTTCTAGAAAAGCGCGCTGGACTGAAATAGAGAGGTTTAAGAAAGAGGAAGATCAACTTATTGATGATGTCACATCCTATTTTCGTATTCACAGGTCGACCAATTATAATTTTGAGTAAATCATAGTTGTGAATACAATATACGAGATACTAAAAGAGATCGAATGAAATATAAATGTGACTGATTGATCTAGGGGACTGCATACTATGTCTACTCGGAAAACGTTGTACCCAATTTTGAGCTGCTATGTATTCCTAATAGATGTATCGCAACGAGCTCTCGAAGTATGCTGGTCGCACGGATTATTTGCTAGTATGAATATTGCAAAGAAGAGAGAGAATTAATGTTTAGCCCACCATGTGCAAGTGGGAGATTATGGGTTTTTATTTGTAAAAAATGGGCCGCCTATGATGGGCTAACCCAGCCCACATAAAAAAGTAACTGCACTTGGCAGTTATTGTCTTGAAATAATATGATGAGAACACACGTAAGTGTGGTAGTGTGTGTTGCATTTTTCCATCAGAAAATATTATCACAAGAAGAAAAAGCAAGAGGATTTTGCTTTCAACAATCCAAAGATTGTTCTCTCTCTCGAGACTGCGATAAGTGCATTTAATCTGTGGCAAAAGAGGTATGTTCGTTTTACGTGATATACTTCGAATGATCGGTGATTCAAGCGTAGAATGGACACGTTTTTCCGCAATTTTGTATGATATTTTAGGAATTTGTTTCCTTCAGAAACTCTAGACATAATTCTAACAAGAGCAATGCTTCGTATTCAAAGGGTTAGTTATAGAGTCTCCCATATCTCATAGCAAACAAATTTTACAAATCTAGAAGTTTAGCGTTTTCTTTAAGTTTAATGCTCGAGTAGGTCTATTCATTATTCATGAGAGTGGCCGATTGCTATCAGTCGGACGCATTGAAAATTGCACTCTGATGGAATTCCTTTGGGAAAAGTATAAAAAAAAGTCCTAAACTTACTTGTGCCAACTTAGTATTAAAATTTTTATTTGTGCCAATTGAGTCCTAAATCTTTTGACCATTTGCTAATGTAGTCTATCCGGTCAATTTTAATCATAAATCGCTGGCATGAATGCCAACTGCTCTACGTGGCACGACCAGCGTTGATATAGATAATTTTTAAATTTATTTTTAATTTTATGAATTTTTATTTCTTGTTTTTGTTTGTTTTTTTCTTTCATTTCTTTTTTTTTTCCCAACCATGGGCTGGTGAGGTCTTTGGCTAACCCTCGCGGCCGTAGGTGAAGCATGGGCAAGAGGCAGCATGGGCAAGGGCCTTTGCGCCTTTGCCGGCCGTGGACGAAGGCATCAAGCTCTTGCTTAGATCCAGGAGAGGGCCGCAACCCTTGCTTGTTGGTTGGTGAGGGCTGCGAGCCTGTCACCTGTGGTTAATGAAAGCAATGAGGCCCTTGCTTGGATCTTGGCGAGAGTCGCGATACCCTTGCCTAGACCGGCGAGCGTGTCGACCCTCGCTTGTGATCGGCGAGGGCCAGGACACCCTTGCTTAGACCAGACATGGGTTGCTGGCTCTTGTCAGCCTAGAGTTGTAAAAAATAAAACAAAGAAAGAAAAGAGAAGAAAAAAAAATAATAATGAATTCAGAAAAAGATTTAAAACTTTTAATGTTTGTCCACATCAGTGCTTATTGTGTCACGTAAGATGGGCAACATCTATGTTAGCAATTTTTAGCCAAAATTGACCAGATGGATTACATTGGTAAATTGTCAAAAGGTTTATGACTCAATCAATACAATCAAAATGTTTATGATTGAATTGATACAAATGCAATAGGTTTAGGATTTTTTTGGTACCTTTTCTCCTTTGATGGTTCGATATGATTAAGCTCATTTAATCAAATTATTAATCATCTCTCAATTCTTCAATGGGGCCAAATCCCTAGGCTCAACCGCTAAGCCACCGATAAAGGATTAAGGGACTTCTCAATTTTATTTTTTTTTGCATTATCAATAGGCTTAGCTATCGCGTTCTAAATCTTGAGCTCATATCCGGCAACCTTGGATAATCGAGTATAGAAATTTCATGAGACTCTAGCCGGTTCGAGCAAGTCCACGGCCGCCCCATGAGCATGTCTAGATCACAATGAGCGTCATAGTTTCGTTTTAGGTGCAACTGTCCATCTTTTGTTCCATCCTAGAAATTTTCTTTCAACGAAGCCTTTCGAAAAGTATGGTTTTAGTTGTGTTATTTTGCGGGGTTAAATAACCATGAAAGTTCAAAATTTATTGTACAGATGTCAATTCAATTTTAATTTTTTTTAATTTGATCAATTAAGTCCTAAAATTTTTTACAATTTGCCGATGTAGTCCTTCCAGTAAATTTAGGCCAACAATCGCTGACGAGTACGTTAGTTGTCTTATGTGCAACAGCCGGTGCCGGTATGGACAATCTTCTTTCATTTTTTTTAAATTTTTCTAAATTTTTTTAAAATTTTTGTGATTTTTTTCTTTTCTTTATATTTTTTTTCTTTCTTTTCCTTTTTTTGAATAAGGAAAAAGAAAAGGAGAAAATAAATATTTATGAAAATTTTTTTAAATGGAAAAAAAATTGTAAAAGTTGTTCGCATTAGCACTAATTGTACCATGTAGGATAGTCGACGTCAGCGTCAGCAATTTCTGGTTAAAATTGGCCCAAAAGATTCTATTAGCAAATTGTCGAAATGTTGAGATCTCAATTGGTAAAGTTGAAAGATTTATGACGGAATCGACATTCGTACAATAAATTTATGACATTTTTGGCAATTCTCCCTTATTTTGCACTTGTTATCATTCATAAACCTATTTCGAGTAAAACAGAAAACAATAAAATTTTGAAGTATTTAATTTATTTGTATAAATTTATCGAAAAAAAGGGCGATGAAACATGGAATGGGGCTATTTTTCTCATCTTATTGTGTTTGAGTCGGCTTTACTTTACAGTATTATATATCACCGGTATCGAATTTAAACCAAGTGCATCGCATGCATGGATCTTCGGCTCTTCTTAATTTGGGGACGATAGGATGATGGTGAAAGAACTACATTCTAGGTCAACGGTAAAATGTGGATTCTTGGGTCCGCTTCCTTGTCGATGAAATCGAAGCGGGAAGAGACAAGTCACGCGCCGGTCGAAAGGCGTAATCCAAATTCGGCATCCACAATCAAAGACAAGAAGCTGAAAGTTAGGGCGATAAAGCGAGAATATACAGATGATCACAAGGCCACATTGTCTCATAGCGGGAAATACCAAGAAAAGAAGTGCAACAACAACACTATGATCACGACGCTTCATAACAAGGCCATGATCTCTTACATATAAGTCACTCGCGACCTCTCTTGTTGAGCACAAGGGTGTCGAGCAATATAGTATCTTTACAAAGATCAATGCCAAGAAGATGTCTAAAGGGGAGGTGGTGCTTTTGGATTGCTGGGTGAGCCCGTTTTGCATGAGGGTGAAGACCGCGTTGAACGAGAAGGGCGTTGAGTATGAGCACAGGGAGGAGGATTTGTTCGGTGGCAAGAGTGAGTTGTTGCTCAATTCGAATCCGGTCTACAAGAAAGTGCCGGTGCTCTTGCATGACGGGAAGCCCTTGGCCGAGTCCACCATCATAGTCGGGTACATCGATGAGACATGGGCGAAGCCACCTTTGCTCCCGAGCTGTGCGTATGGGCGCGCCAAGGCCAGGTTTTGGGCGGATTTCATCGATAAAAAGGTTAGGTTTGATTCCCTCGTAGCCTCCTTTCTTTACGAGAGAGAGAGAGAGAGAGAGAGAGAGAGAGAGAGAGAGAGAGAGAGACCCAAACTTTGGATCACATCTAGTCGGGTGGGGTTTGACTCACAATGAATTGCATTTGTGATTTCCATCCAAGAAGATGAGACGGGCACGCGATGCAGCAAAGCTTCATGTAGTCCATGATGGTATGGGATGGGTTTATCGTCCCAAATCCACCTCGCGGTGATTCACATAAAAATAACGACTGCCAAAATCAAGTGATCCGTATCACAAAATAATTGAAACTCAAGAAGGTAGAGAAAGCAAAGTTACTCTGCTTTCACATTCCTAAAGTCGCTCTACCATATCGAACTAATAATCGGCAGGATCCGTGCTGGACCTCCTAAATAAACACGCTTTTGAACATCTTTCATCTCTGTCCATTTTATCATCTATATAGAGTCCATGTAATCTTTCCTTTTTGGTTACCCGTTTTGCTTAACTTTCGCAACGTAAATAGTAATTATGATTGCTTTGGAGCAGCTGCACGATGGGGGGAACCAGATATGGAGGACCAGCGGAGAGGAGAGGGAGGTGGCAACGAGGGACTTCATAGAGATATTGAAGCAACTAGAGGAAGCCCTTGGGGATAAAAACTACTTTGGGGGAGAGGGAGATACATTTGGGTTCGTGGACATCATCGCCGTTGGAGTAGCCTCGTGGTTCGATGCGTACGAGAAGTTCGGGGGCTTCAAGGTCGAGGATCATTGCCCCAAGTTGTCGGGTTGGCTCAAGAGGTGCAAGCAGAGGGAGAGCGTGAGCAAGGTCCTTTCCGACCCGGAAAAGGTTTACGAGTTCCTGGTCATGTTCAGGAAGATGCAAGGTCTCGACTAAAAAATGTGCTTCTGGTCTTCGTATGTTCTGGTCCTCTGTCCGTGCAGGCGGTCAGTGAATAATTTGGACGACTATGCAAATAATCACCTCTTCTTCCTTTCGTTGGCTTCTATGTACTGCTTCAACGATCTTATGATGCAATAATGGCATGTGTAGAATACCTGTGCGCTATGTATTGAAATGGAGAAGATTGTGCATCTTCTGGTCAGCAAAGGCAATTTATCGATAGCCTATATTGGAAAAGGTCATCTGGTCATCTAAATCTGGCCCTGCTTAGGACTTGCTTTCTTAGCAGGACAATAGATCGGGATCGACCTCAAGGCCCGAGCCGGTCCGTGCCCACACACAATTAGCTAGCCTACCGTACCCAGATCAAAAGCGGGGTAACACGCTAAGTTTCATGTGCCCCCAAGAAATGCTAGTAAGTGATTGAGAAAGAAAATACATCAATTCATCGAGTGCGCTCGGTGAGACAAAAACCCCAGATTTAGGCGGCGGCATCCATTCTGGGTGGAAGGACCAATCCTTGAATCGGGACATGTTTTAAGAGATGGAAGAGAATCTTTATCCGACCGAAACACGTCACCCCGACGTTCGAGCAGCGTCGTGCGCTATGCAATTCCAACTTTAGTAGCAAGGCGTGGCCAAATATAATAACATGTCCTTTTTCGAATGGGGTCACAAGAGTGGCAAGCACAACTTCGCTTTCGCAATCATACGCTCCAAAGAACACCCGCGCAACGCACTCATTTCACTCAACCACGGTCGTATGGATCGCGGGCCTACCAAAACCCTCGGAGGTTTCTTGCCACTTTCGTCCTTAAAAGGTGGTCGGGTGTATATTGGCATCACGATTTGCTAGCTAAGTGAAAATTTCCGAGCTTTGCAAATGGAATTCTCTTAAACAGGGTCACATGGGACAGCCTGGACTCAACTACTCTTAGGGTGCGCATGGGAGTTATGGCAACCTTTCCATCTCGGAATTGAGTGTAGTTAATGCTTCTTGGCCATAATGCCATGATTACCCCACCCTTGTTATGAAAAGAACAATTGCTGCGTACTGGGACCGGACCACATCGATAGTTTATCATTAGGAAAAATTACCAAAAAATTATAAATTTATTGTAATTATGCTAATTTAGTTATAAACACTTTTTTTTTTTTTTCAATTAAGTCATAAACTTTTTACGTTTGTGTCAATTCAATTATAGCGAGGCTCGCCCACGCCTTGCGATGGGCACAATTGTAATAGGTTTAGTAGTAACACATAATGTTAATGCTTCTTGGCCATAATGCCGTGATTACCCCTGCTCTTAATAGGAAAAGAGTAATTGTTTTGTGCTTGTGCCGGACCACATTGATAATTTATCATTCCATATGTTTGGCTACTGACATACACTTAGTTTGGGATGATAGGGAAGCGTTTGAAAAAATAAGACCTCTATTTGATTGTTGAAAAAAGGACGGGGGGAGACAAAAAAATGAGGATTAGAAGAGACTATGAGCCAGTTTTGGGTAGCTTTTAAATTCCTTTAAGTCCGATCAGAAACGGAGGGATTAGGAGGGATTAGTGTATTAGGGCGCGTCTATTTCACGGAAAATGAATGATTTGAAAAATATTTTTCTAGAAAGGATTCTTGTTTCTCTTACAAATATAAACAAACGAAAAATTGAAAAATATTTTTCTAGAAATGATTCTTGTATCTCTTACAAATATAAATAAACAAAAAATATTTTCGTCGTCCACTAAAATACTTAGACATAAATTATTGTTAGTTTTAAAACATTTTTCATTAACCTAATAATTTCAAGCAATATTCCAATCATTCATTTTATGCGAAACAAACGAAGCCTAATGACTCTCTCGTTTATTCCCTAATTTTTTTACCTTGTAATGTTAAGCACATAAAAGGATATTTGGGTTGTAATGCATTCTTTTTGGATCCATTCTCTCATGAACAGCTAATCAGCATCACTACTCATTCCCTTCAACTTTTTAATTTTCTCTTTTGCCTGTAATTATACGAACATTATATTTTTCTTGTTAATCTGTCCCACCAAACATAGTGTTGAATGAAACATCTTTTCGAATGGTTGGCACAAAAAATCCAGATCCATTGAAATTTATGATTTAATACAAATGTGTCTTTTGGACTATATGAACATGCATAACATTATAAATTTATTTAATTGTAAACAAGTTATCATTGCCCCCCGATAATATGATAACATGTCTGATTAAATGTATGTAAGCATGTTAAAAAAACGAGTTGATAAGGAGGGTCAATAGGTACACCTATATATAGATAAGTTTGTCCAATCATAACACATGCGATTAAACTTAATCCAAGCAAGCTTAACTACATCTCTAGTAAGGAATCACACAAAGAAAGCACTCGTCTCACAAATCACTATTCCAAAAAGTGGCCGAAAGTCTCCCGAGTCACACGAATGATCTCTCGAGCATCAACCTTTTTTTTTTTTTACGACGAGAGGAATCGCCTTGAATAGTCAAGGTAAATTCCGGATTTGTGAAATACCCCACGAATCTTAAAGATCCGAAAGGACGCTAGTCAAAACCTAAACCAACTATGGAAACACGTAATTATTTCTCGAGTCTCCATTTTAAGAGCAAGAAAAGAAAAGAAGAAGAAGAAGAAGAAAAGGGAGAGAACATACCAACATAAATTCAGATCAAAGATGAAAGGCCGAAGCCCTTTTGGGAAGAGAGAGAGAGAGAGAGAGTTAGGAGGGGGGACAATGCATGGTTCTTGCACTCATGCCCCCCCTTCTCTCTCTCCCTATCCTCGCCGGAAAATCCTCCATGAAGCAGCACTAAAACCTTCGACATGAAACCCACCACGACCTCCCAAACCAACCCATGATTGATCGCCGCCGCCACCACGGCCTAGGCCACCTCATCTTCCTCGCCGCCGTCTTGCTCTCCCTCGGGCCATCCGAGCCCGACATCCGGACCGGCTACCGCGTCACCGTCGCGATCCCCCCGGCGTACAGCCCCGGCTACGTCGGCCGGGCCTACCTGATGGGGGCCGACGGCGGCGCGCCTCCTGCCTTCAGGGTCGCGCTGAGCGTGGAGGCGGGCGGCAGGGGCAGCTACTCGTGCTCACTGGAGGTCTTCCTCGGGGACGTCAGGGTGTGGAGCTCGGGTCACTCCTCCCGCTTCTACGTGGAGGGCCGGTGCGCGCTCGAGCTCGCCACGGACGGTGACCTGCGGCTGAAGGGTCCCGACGAGCGGATCGGGTGGCGGACGGGGACCTCCGGCCAAGGGGTCGAGGTAATCAGAAGTGACGCGATTTTCACCATGGCATTAATTTCTCAATTAATCTAGTCAATCCTTCCCAACACAGTCATTACTAAAAGGTCTTTATGAGCTCACATTCCAAAAAATATAAAATTTCAGATCAGAAAAATGCCAAGTATATTAAGAGATTTTACTAAATTTTGTTGACAACCATCGGTTCGCTTCAAATCATACGATAAATATATATATATATGTCTATGGCACCCCGTGGCGCCATGTCTTTCGTGTGTCACGGTCGGATGCCATAGATCTGATCATGCTCATCGTAACTTAGCGCGAAACGTGGTAATTTCGGGGCGGATTCAGATTCCCATCTGAAATGCGATGCAGAGATTGCAGATACACGGCACGGGCAATCTGGTTCTGGTGGACGCGTCGGACCGCATCAAGTGGCAGAGCTTCAATTTCCCAACCGACGTGATGCTCTGGGGCCAGCGGCTCAGCGGCGCGACCCGGCTGACGTCGTACCCAGCGAACTCCACGTCATTCTACTCCTTCGAGATCGAACAGGCCAAGGTCGCCCTGTACTTGAACCATGGCGGGTCCAAGTACTCTTACTGGGAGTTCGCCCCTTCCCTGAGCCGAAACATCACCTTCGTCAAGTTGGGCACCAGAGGCCTGGAGCTGTTCAATTACAAGTACAAAAAGATCGCGCGCATCACGGCCCCGCGGTCCGAGCTGCCCCGGTTCCTGGCGCTCGATAACCGGACTGGCAACATGGGCCTCTACTATTACTCCCCCGGCGAGGGGAGGTTCGCGGTGTTGTTCCTGGCGCTCAACGCGACGTGTGACCTCCCGATGTCGTGCCCACCCTACGGCATTTGCACCCTCTCGAGCGCCTGCTCGTGCATCCGCCTAACCAGGAAGCAGGACGGGACCGGCCTGGACTGTGGCGATGGAGTCTCGGGCGGGTTCTGCGGGGCGGGCGGTCCGGTGACGGAGATGATCGAGTTGGACGGGGTGGACAGCGTGATCAGGGACGGCCCGAAACGGGTCAACGTTAGCAAAGAGGAGTGCACGAGCCTGTGCTCGGAGGACTGCGACTGCGCGGCCGCGCTGTACTCGCCGTACCTACGGGAATGCTATGTGTACAGGATCGTGATCGGGATCAAGCAGGTGAACCAGGGGAGCGGGCTGAGTTACCTGGTGAAGGTACCGAAAGGGAGTCGCGGGCGGCGCGGCCGGTCGGGTTTGAAGAGATGGGTTTTGGTTTTGGTGGGCGTGGCGGATGGATTGATCCTAGCGGCGGTCATCGGCGGGCTCGTTTATTATTTGATTCGGAAGAGAAGGAAGAGGTCGTCGGGAGGAGCTAGGAATGACTCTTGATTGACTTGCCTTTGTGATTTTTCGTGCTTTTTTTATTGAAAAATCAGAAGGCAAATAGAAAATGTTTGTTCATTGATAGAGGGCAAAAAAAAAAATTCTCCTTTTTTTGTGGGTGGTTCTTGGGTGTTCATTTTGTGTTAACAAAATTCTTTAGATGGGCACGATGTATTTGCTGGTGTGAAGCTCAATAGACAGAGGAAATGTGATTTCTTGGTGCAAAATTTCGGAGGCATTTGTTTTGTTTTTTTGTTCGGATCGAAGGCAATTTGTTGATGATGTTGCTCCCGTGGGGTTTTGCTTTGAACTGCGTTCCCGATTGAACCAGCTGGTCCAATAAGATCTTTCTCACTTCATCACACAACCCTTTAATTGATCAATGCCTTATGTTGTCTTTTGAGCAGAAAGTAGAATTTGCGAATTATCTTGAACAAATTGAAAGTTCATGAATGGCATTACACATTGGACCACAGTTCGAGATCACATTGCATAAATTAAAAGCTCATGGACGACATTGCAGATTGAATCAAAGTTCATAAATTATTCGTGTCATTTTCTCTTCTTCTTTTTTTTTTCTGTGGCCGGTAATAAGCCTATTTCATTTCTTTTAGGAAAACATAAGAATACATCAAAAAAGTTTCAAGACACAAGAAGACCCAATTTTGGGGTTGGGCTTTTTGTCTATGGGCCTTTACAAACCAATTGGCCATTCTGCTGGTTCCTTCTGGCCCATTGGACTTTTCCCAGTTTTCTCATGGCACGGCAAATTGCTTGTCCCCCAAGAAAAACCATCATATGGAAGGCCATGATGACTTGAATACAAAAAGGGCAATGGTTAAATTCATAGCAATGGGGTGGTTCGTTCAATTCAAATGGTATGCCTCTTTAATTAGAACAATCCACAAATGATTGCCATCCCTTCATAATAAAAAATGCACGCAGAAAACTTAAAACATGCGTGCGCTAGAAGTCTATCCCAATTATTAATTTAAGCATATATAAACATGTCAACGAAAAGACATGACCACCGTTAAGAAAAGATACTCCGATATATAGATAGAAATTTTATTTAGGTTTATCAATATTATAAAGGTAAAATAAGCATTTTAAAATCCTGTTCATTGCAAAGCTTAAAAGATCATATAGATCAACCTGTTGGGTCAAACAATAATAAAATTTCATATAGGGAAAAAGCAAAAACAGAAGCGCCATGTG